>JBBPBO010000001.1:70448762-70481250 GCA_037974295.1 Cicer cuneatum | reverse complement strand
TTAAACTAGAATTTTGAAAAAAAAAAAAAAAACAAGTTTCCATATTTAAAATTTCATATTTGTATGAGGTTATAAAAAATTGAATTAAATAATGAAAATAATATGAATAAAATTAAATTTTTCAAAAATTATAGAAGAATGGGTCAAAATGTGAAATATAAAATATAAAATCCAATCTTCCAATACATAAACTTATTTATAAATTTAAGGGCCAATTTTAGGGAACTGGGCTGGCTGCATATTTGAGAACTAATTACTTTTTGCACCTCATTGTTTCCACTACACCATCATATAAATCATTTCATCTTTTTAGTATCAGTTCATAACTTTCTATCTAATTGTAGCTCTGTTTAATATCTGTGTTGTGAACATTGGTATCCCAACACATATACAAAAACTTTCACCAAAATTTAAACAAAAATCTAGAACCTTTATGTGACATTATACTAGAGGGTACACACGTTGAATCTGACAATTATATTGATTTACAATTTAATTAATTTCTTTAAAGAAAATTGTATATTCATACAAATAAAATATGTTAATCAATCAATCATTCAATTGAAATCAACGACGTGAGGGACTAATTGAAAGTCCAAAAAATAAAATAAATTTTAATATCATATTTTAGATTTAATAAAAAAAATAAAATAAATTTAAAATCCAGTGTATTAATGACTGCAAATGTATTAGTACATGATTGCATGCAGTGGGATCAATTAAATACACTAGTAGTCTTTACATTAGTTAATTAATTAATAGAAAAAACAAATTGAATATAAATTGCTACTGTTGCAGTTAAGGTACAAAAAAGTGTTTCCTTGGTTTGGTGGAAAGGTAACAACCTCTCTAACAGAATGTTTGTTGGATTTGTTGAGCGAGTTCTTCGGCACTTAGTTGGCATTCAATTCCAATCTATATAAACAAAATTTCAAGAAAATATAATTATTAATTAATGCATACTCAATCATTAGCTATAATGAATTAAATAAACAATATTGGACCATATATAATTAATTACTGCTTTTGTTAGACATTTATTTGTTATTTAAACCAAGAGAATGGCATGATTAATGATGTTACGATTATAAGTACATCCCTAGCATCTAAGAAATGAACGGTGAAAAATATGCTCTGTGTAGTTTTGTGTGAACTGCATGTCATTGATTATTACTATTAAATAATATTTACAGTAGTAATGTACTTCACTACTCTAGCGTACTAGCAAAAACAAAATAACATTATTACCAACATCATTCAAAACTCATTTTTATCTTAATTTGTTACCATTTTCATTTTTTTCCCAACCCAACAATATTGCAGTTTTAATGACAAAATGGGATTTACAATATAGGTAAATAAATTTTTAGTCTTTATAAAATTTAATAATTTTTTTTTTAATTTTAAAAAAAAAATTCGTTAAATTTTTAGTTTTTAAATTTTTTTCTTTCTAATTTTTTGTCTTCTATAATTTTTTTTAATAATATTTAAGACAATATAAAAAAAATTTACACAAAATTTAGAATTTGTTTAACAAACAATAAATTAAATATAAATTTTTAAATATTCAAAAGTTAAAAATTCATATTTAATTTATTAGTTATTAAAAAAATCTAAATTTTGTAAGAAAGTTGTTAAATATATCTTAATCATTATTGTAGAAAATCATTGAAATGATATATAGTAATTAATTTAGGTTTTGTTTTGCTGTTACTATTTTTCACTTTTTATTTTTGTAAGGTCTATGTTTGTTTCTCTTTTTATTTAATAAAATATATGTAGTTAAGTAGTATAATTAAGGTGTGATAAATATGTTAAAATGAAGTTATTACCTTAATAGTGAAGGAGTTTAGCATGGTTTCATCGGAAGTACTAACACTGACATGAACAATTTCAAGAGCTAGATCTTCAAGAGCGGAGATTATTCTCATAGCCTGTCCTGGAATTCGTGACGAAATAGTTTTCAAAAGCACATGTGGACCAGAAAACTTAACCTCAACATCAGCAATAGAAGACTTGGAATTTGCAACAAGTTCATTGATGTTGTCATTGATGGAAGAATTAGCTGAAGAAGTAGGAGATGAAAGATAACCACCACCACCACCACATGATTGCAACCATGGTTGTGGAGTTTTTGGACTACTTATAGGTATGATTATTCTAGGACTTAGTGGTGAAACTCTTGGACTTGGTATTAATAGCCTTGGACTTAAGACTTCGTTGTAAACTTTTCTTTGTTTCTTTGTTTCTAGACATTGTAGTAATTGATGTAACTCGTTGATGTAATCAACTACTCCTTCAATTATTGATGCTTGGTCTCCCTAAACCATACAGGGGAGAAGTATTAATTACTTGCATTTTTTTTATTTTTTTTAAGAATAAAACATAAACATCAAACACAATATTGACATTCAGACATAAACATTATTAAAACATAAAATATCTTTTTTTAAGACAAAAAATAATGTACATATTTGAAGTTTATGACTAATTATGTAAAATAAACTTACTCGTTTGACATAAAAGCAAGGCATAAGTGACCTCAAAATCGACAATTGTTCATTCATTTGCTTCCTTCGGTTGCGTTCGACCGCAATATGTGACATTGATCTATGTTGTCCATCGTTGTTTTGTTCCTCAATTGAAGTTAATGCAATTTTCTGTCTCTTGCATTTGAATGATGTTTCAGTTTCATAATCACTTAATGAAGATGTTGTTGAGTTGGGAGGAACAACATTATTCAAGTTTTGTTCTAAGTTTTCCAAAATGGAAAAAAGATCTTCTCCACCACTGAAAATATCAGATAGTAATAAAGTGTCATCATCTATTGGAACCTTTTGAGTTTCCATTTTTGTAATTTACTATGGAATAATGGTTTTCAAGAAAAAGCAGAGCTTCAGAGACTAAAATAGTTTTCAAAAACTTCAAATTTAGAAAAATATGTTGAGAACCGTTAGAACTTAGAAGCAGTGCAGGAAATTGGTATACATATATAAATGCTTATGCTATTTTTGAGTTAATACAAGTAATTAATATATTTTTAAGAGTTAGTTATTTGTCCCTTATTATGCTACTAGTTGTATTGTACTAAAGATATAGATTTTATTTCATAAAAAAATAAAAATTTAAACAAGTAATTGAGTTCAAGTTTAATTATGAAAGGATTATCGGCAAAATTTGAGTTTGAATTTAAATCTAATATCTTTAATTTTTTAATTTTTAGTTCAATTCAGTTATTTGTAATTTAGTTTTTAATTTTTTAAAGTTTAATTTTTTAATTTGTAGAAAATAAGTTATGAATTTCCAATGTGAGGGGTATATAATTTTGTAATTTAGAAAGAATGAAGAAAGAGGTTGAGGATAATTGTACACTCTATATTAAAATGGCCGATCATAAATACCTCTGCTATCATTCATTAATGTACTAACAGTGTAATATTACAAGCTGTTCTAAATTTTCTGTTATTGAATAGTGTTATTGTTTTAAATGAGAAAAACTACTAAATTAATCTGTTTGTAATATAAACAAAAATATAGTAATAATTTTTATCTCATAGTAAGTATAACTTACTTTCATAGTTTAATGTGGGGTTTTTTTTAGCTTTGAGAACAATTCTTTAGTAGATACAAAAATTTAGATACATTTAAATACACACAAAAACATAGAGCTTTTTTATTTATTGTTATTCAAATTATATGAGAGTGAGAGAAGACATTATATACCTTTAGATTGAAACATAGAGCTTTTTTATTTATTGTTATTCAAATTAGTTACTCTCATGTCTCTTCGTTATCTTTCATTGCAACTTTTCATAACCATACAGTGATCGCAGCTTTTCCCTCGACATCAAAATCGATAATAATGTAGCAAACATATTAGACGAATGGATTCCTATGTATTGGAGAAAAGATAAAAAGAAAAGACATGAAAACAATTGATTTGAATAATTGTTACAACCACAAATTGAAAATCAAAAAATTGAATATCAACAATACAACTTTTACATTGACTTGTAAATTACAGAAGAAAAAAAAAAACCAAATCAACAAAGCCATCATAAGCAAGTTGATCTTCGTCTTTTCACTCTCCAACTTCTTCATATATTTTTGGCCAAAATCATTGTCAAATATAACTTCAAAAAATCCTTCATCATTTCACATATAATGCAACCACCATCAACATTTAATGAATTGTATTTCTTCCATTAACAATGTCTAATTCATCATTCCAAAATAAACAACTCACAACTCTCATTTATATGCATATAACAAACAACAATAATGAAAAAACTCCTCAATCACAAATTTGGAAGAAAAAATTCATTATCTGTAAATCTTCAAATTTTTCTCTATGGGTTTTCTCTATAACTTACATCCACGTTACTTGTTCACACTCACACCTGGGAAGATTTCTTTCGGTGGAAATGCCAACACATAATGTTCTACTCTCTTTTGATTTCTTTTGCAAGCTTATTTGAAAAAGAAAAAATTTATTTAATAAAACGTTGTAAATTGATTATTTATAAATATTTCAGAATATCAGCTTAATTTTAAAAATATCACCGTGTCACCTATTAAACAAGAGCTTATAAGCCGATTATTTTTATAATTGGCTTGTAAATGTATTAAGATATCAACTTAATTGCTAAAATAACACCGCACACCTATTTAACATGGGGTTAAAAGCCGGTTATTTTAATAATCGACTTCTAATTGTTTTAGGATATCAACTTAATGGAAAAAACATCAATGTGCCTTATATAGCAGGCCATCATCAAAACTACTTTAAATTTGAATAAAAGATTAATTTATACACGATAAATGATCTATGCAAAAAAAAAAAATATATATATATATATATATAGAGAGAGAGAGAAAATTTAAGTGTTATAACTAAATAATTAAGATCATCAATGCACTCTCTATTGTAAAAAACAAAAAATCATCAATATATTTTTTCTTTTTCTTTTTCTTTTACTTTTTTTATATTATCGCAAGTTGTATTAATCATCTTGTTGAATTAGAAAAGCAATGGTACCTGGCAAAAATAAAATGTTCAAGAGTTAAATTTGTTTACTCCAATCTCTACAGCAATTACAAGAAAGAGTTTTCTTTGCAATAAAAATGTTTAAGATAAAAAAAAAAAAAAACTCTAAAACAAATTTAGAAGATGATATTTTTTTTCAAATAACTTAGTTGTTTATATAAAAAAAAATATTGCAGATCTGTGTAGTAAAAATCAATTATAGATGATTTTGATTCCTTAAAATTTTGTTGAGCTCAGTTTTCTAATTAGCTATTATCATATTTTATTTTCTTAATTTGTGTTGTTTTACTTTACATTTTATATTGTTTTTATTCATTCAAATTGGTATAAATTACATCTATGAACAATATAATTCGAAGTCGCTAAAAAAGATAAATTTGCGAACAAACTCATAGCATTTAAGTTAATAGCATAAAATGACAAAATGCTTAAAAATGTGACAAAACTTACAAATAGGACAAAATTAAAGTATATGAAATATTCATATCATTGGAGTTGCGACATTGAAGACATTAAAACCATTGATTTAATTTGCACTTGATCAAAACTGATCTGTCAATCTAAAATTAAACGAATTTCACAACAAGGCGAGAAATTAAAGCAACGTTGCACTACGACGGTGAAATTACGACGAAAAAAACACACGACAAAAAAATTAAATATATGCAAAATTATTTATTTTCGATAAAAAAAATAATAAAAACGATTTAGATGAGTAATTATGAACAAAAGTTGATTCTAAATTATCATTTTTTTTAAGTTAAGAAAAGAAAAGTAAAAGAACGCGTCTATTAGGTTTTTCATTGGTATAAGACGTTTTAATATACTTACAAATTATTGTAAAGTTTTTTGCTTATAGGTTAAGAATAAAAGTCTTTGTTTTAAAAAAAAAATTATTTTATTTTTTATTGTAGTATTTAATCGCAGTTATTATGAATTTCTTGTATATCATATCATCCATAAATAAAATATGAAGGGGTTGTATTTAAGAAGAATAACGGCATTCGTATAACTAAATATATCAATGAGTCAGATGACAGTGAAAGAACTTCAAAGACAATGTATCTAATAAGTTACCTTCTTTAAGGGGAAGAAGAAGAAATCACAGTTGCTGCAAAGCTTTTACGTATCCCCGTCTCATTCGTAAATTGAAAAATCTTCATGCAGTCACCAAACACATTTTCCTTGTCAACTTGAATGTCCAAAAATGACAAATTTAATTATTTGGATCTAAATTTAATAATTATTAGTAAATAACATAACTATAATTTTCAAATATATATTTGTTGAGTTTAATTTGTATATATAAAATTATTTTATGCAGTTGATCAATAAGATTTTATTTATATAAGAATAAATCTTAGTCAGTAAGTCATTTATGATTACGATTAAAATAAAAAGTTATGTGATATTTTTAATTACGATCATTTATGTTTGATTGTATAGTCAAAATTTAACTATTTTGTTCTCATTTTATTTAATTTGCATCTCTATTAATAATGTGTAAAATGAGAAATGTGGCAAAATTTTAAAAACAAAGAATTGGAATATAGAATCTTTGTAGGACTTTGAAAGAAAATAAATAGAGAAATATAGATAAATTTATCATTCACTTTATTTGAAAGAATTTGTGCAGAGAACGAATAGAAACTATCTATAATTAATATATTTTTCATTTTTATAAAAACATAAAAATAATTTAAAAAATTTATCTACCTCCAATATTATCGTCCAATACATTTTTCGAATTCTTTAAAATTAGAAAGATTTTGTATTAATAAAAATAAACTCTCCAAAATTATTCTTTATTCTATTTCCTCCTTCCTTTGTTTCTAAATTATCTCTTCCCCTCCCCTCTCTTCATCAACTCCAAAAGATAACCTTTGATACACTTTTTATTAGATAACTAACTTCACCTTTTTTTATATATATAATCAAAATAAATTAAGAGTGTAAATGGGTATTCCTACCCATATTTAGTGTGTCTGGACGCACGTTTGGTCCATTTGGCCACTCGAACAAACATTGACTTAGAGCATTACAACAAATATAAGCAACCCATAGGATTAACTAAACCTTACTTATAATCAATTAGTAAGACATGTTAAATTTAACTAAAATTTTAAAATGTTGTAAAAAATGTATATTTAAGTTCATTCATATCCCAATCTGAAAACACATTAATTACCACCCACGAAATGTGTGTGAGCAAATCATTACTGCTCTCTTCACCTAAACCTTACCTCTCTCACTATGCAATCACAATGGAAAGGATGTTAGAGTCCCACATGGTTGATTCTCTGTTAGATTTCTATGTTAGAGCCCACAATGGGAAGTATGTTAGGGTCCCACATGGTTCTTTTGTCGGGTAGTGCAATATAATTACAAATTTATTAAAAATTTACACGGTTTCCTTTGAGTCACATGGGAGATTTTTTTTGGTAATGAATTACATGGGTAATTTGAAACAACAAAAAAGACAAAAGTTTAGTATCACTCGACTGAAAAAATATGATATTATAAGATTTAACGTTATATCTTATATTCAAATTTCGAAATCGTATGTATGAATTTTTTATGATATTTATTTCTTTTATGAATAAAAAATAATAATAGTTCACCATTTATTAATTCAAATGTGGTTAAATAATAATTGTATAGGTTGTAGTTAAATATGTTTTTATAATATAATATATTTAGAGAGATAGATTTAACAATAAATTAATATAAAATATTAATATATTTTTATCATTAAGAATCAAATTCAATACCTCAGAATTTAGGACACTCATATATTGCGCACAAAATACTTGCATCAAAATTCAATGGTAAAAATATTAAGAATTCAAGGCAAATGAATTCCTTGAGAATAAAAAATAGAAATGTTTTAAGAATAAAAGAATAAATTTTATCAAAAAATAAATAAATAATACTTGTAGAAAAATAATAAATCTCGTACATAGATTTTTGTAAGATATTGTTGGAATTTTATTTTCCTAAAAGATATTTTTTGATCTTCCACGTCAATTTTTGATAAGCTTCTACTTTATTTTTAAGATTGAGAATATCTAAAAGAAAGTATTAGAGTAAGTGTTGGTAGCCCTCTTTATTTCTAATTCTTTTAACCATTTTTTAATACAATTGCTAATCTATATGAATGATATAAGTAATAATGAAAAAATGCAGTCCGACGTAATTCACAATAAAGTCCGCACAGGAAACATAATAGAACCCATAGAAAAGGATTCATCTATTGTTCTATTTTGTCTTATAGAAGCTAGTATTAATTTAGAAGATCTTTCGTCCCTTTCTTGATATGTATTGGAAAAGAGATGCCTGCCATTTCATGTGCAACCATTTCACATACCATTAAATTTCATATATAATATATAGTTTGGAGTTATGAGCATGGGACAAGGTGAGTGAAAAATTAAAATAAACAATCTTGCAGAGACGACATAAATGTGGTCTACTTATGAAAAATAAAAATAGTACGTTATCTTTTAGCACAACAATTTTGAATGCTATTATTGTTGGTATGTCGTGGCTTGTACTTCATACAAAGCCAAAATTTGAATTGGCTCTCTTTTTTCATGATAGTGACTACATGCTTGCTTAATATTTGTTGTTTTCTGCTTTTGTATTATAGTCCCACATTTAGGATTCAATGTTTCAAACATATATACAGGGACTTTCACTATTAAATCCCATTTCTTACATTGTTTCCTTAATAATGATAACCCTTCTTTCCTTTTTCACTATATATAAGTAATTCTAGTCTAGAATAGACTAGAAGGACATTATAAAAATATGTATGTTTGGAAGTTAGTTTCCAAAATATTGTGTTTAATTAACCTTCCAAAACTAGTTGCAAGTACGAACAAAAAATTAATTAAAAATGTGTCCAAAAATTAATTTTAAAAAATAAATCAAATAATTATACTTTTAAAAATTAACTTTCAGAAAGTATAAACTGAGAAAAAGATATATGTTCATAATATATTGTACTGAAGCACACATGACATAATGGACTGGGCTCTCTAGAGGTGTAGGGCTGGTGGTAAGGAAAGTCATCAGAGAGGGGTGGCCGGAAGGGCAAGGAGATGTCAAGTGAAATCGCATATAAAAGAAGGGTGTGTGTTATGTGAATGAAGGGGGAATTTTTGGTATTTTAAATTGTAAATGAGGAGTGTTTGTGTGTGGAAAAAAGCAGGGTGCAGATAGCAGAGTCTTTACTGTTACTTTTGCCAACCAAGTCAGTAAGATGCCTAATATAGTTATGCCTAAGGTTCATGACCCATATTCTTTTGCTACGAAATTCTAAGGAGGCTACTTTCCCCACCTCCAATATCAGTCTGGAAGTATTCATCCGAAAAAATCACCAAATTGTTTGTCCAGACGGATGCATGCTTCTAGACAATTTTGCGATCCTATCTGCGCACTTTCAGAAACATGAGCTTTTTAGTAGCAAAGGAGGGGGAAAGCAATGCCCAAACTAATTGAGTATAAATCATTTGGGTCTTGTATCCCAATTCATATAGTAGCTTCCATAAATTCAAAAATGGCTACAAAATATAGAATATTGTTGCTATTAAATAGAAAATATCCATTCTAAACTAACTAGAGGTACATTGATATTGAATGTTGATCAATGATCATTTATGTAACGATATAAGTTCCAGTACCAGAGAACTGTTGCATGGAGACTGCAATTCAGGACCCTCTTTGCATTGTTGAAGCAAAAACATCTAAAGATACCATTTAGTTTTTATTGCAAAGAAAATCCATTTCATTAGCTTCACCATGAAAAAAGCCATTAATCAGCAAGAGAAGCTAATACCGAGCATACAATATGCAGTGATCCAGTGATGACAATAACACCCTTTTCATCCCCTCTTCTGTTTAGAATCTCATTTGCAATTCTTAAACAGTCCTTTAAAGAAGACTCGGTAGCCAATATGATCTTACCATCACTCAAATTGTTTTCTGAGCTTACTGGCTTTTCCATTAATAATTCTCTGTATTCTGTCATTCCCTCGTGACAAATGCCAACGCCAAGCTTTTCAGAAGCTTTAATCCAAGAATCTCTCAACAAAGAAGCTGGAGTTGTTCGAGTTACAGCTCCCGCGATAGCAGCTTCAGTTAAAATAACAGTCTCAACATATGCACCTGAACATATGCCATAACATACTTAGTGTTAGATGTGAAATAACTAAAAAAACTACATATTGCATTTAGTAATATGACTTCTTCAAAATGAGTGTACTTCAAAGAAAACAGTATGGATTGGAAAATCTATTGAAGGAAAGTACAATTTACAACTTCATGGTTTGATATATCTGTGCTAATTGCTTTTTGAATCAATGGTTTAAATCATTTTACCAACAAAGGCATTATAAGCCGGCTCAAATTAGAGGTCTAATTTTTTTGAAGCGAAAAATTTGTGAAAAACAAAGGGAAAACAACTGGGGGACATAAACCTAACCCAACAAAGAAAAAAAGAAAGCAAAAAGTGCTATGATAATCTTCAAATCATGCAATTGAATCAAATCAACTTGATATGTTATTCTGTCACCCAACAAACTTTATATCATATTAAAAGACTGGTTGCCACTTCCTAATATTCCCCACTTTAAGGAATTGTATTTAATATGATACTTTAATTTAATTACAATACCAGATTAACATGGTTTACCTGAGAGAATCTCTCTAGCAAAACCTGCATGGTCTTTGTCACATGCCATTGCAACAACAAAAGCTAATCGAACCTTGGGAAATGCCATCCTTATTGTATTCATCAGTGCTTTGGCAGATTCTTTGGTGTGGGCTACAGGATGAATCCACACAATCATAACTATGGCACTTATGAATTGCATTATACATGATTTTACAATTAGCATTAGAAAATTTACAAACATAAACTGTTAAACAGGTGATGCATTTGAATTTGCATAATTTCTGCATTCAAATTCCATTTATTTTGGCATGTTTCATAAGTATTTTACATATTTTGTTCAAACTACTCCTTTGTCTCCTGTTTCATGCAGGAATAACTACCTTAACCACAGAAAACCATATGATTGAAGACCCAAAAATCACACGCTACTGGTCAAGAGCTGAGGTGAGATGACCAGATGGTTTCACTCTCATGAAACGGCCTCTAGACTTGATTGTTTTCCATAATACAGCAATGCCCTCAAGGACATGAACTTTATCACACCTAGGGTTTGATTGTTCCTCCCAAACCCCAGCCCAAATGCCTAATACTTCGTTTTATTTGGTGTTTGAAAATTTGAAAGGCTCTAACTGGCGTGAAATTCATCAACCCAGGGCATGATCTTGGCAGCCCAGTTTTTTCACATGTGAGAACGACAATATAAAATATTAACAATGTGTCAAGTCTGCAATAAAAAATTATCAAATTTCAATGCCTATCTTTCATTAAAATAGTTACAGGATTTCTAGAAAATTCTCCAAAGCAAATGAACCCAACTATTTTTAACAAAATCAAGTCATCAGTCAATCCCATGATAATAAAAAGAGAAGAGTAGTCAACCTCCATCAAGCAGCATTGTTGCTCCAGTAAGTCCTAAGACCTTCGCTTCTTCAGATGTTAGGAGTTGACTCCTTCCAAGGAGGTATGTACACTCTAAACCATACCTAATAGATTCATCAGAAATTCTCCATCCTAATCATCCAATAAACAAGAGGATAGTGAAGGATATTACCAAAGTAAGAAAATTGCGAAAATTGATACTTAAAAAATATGATATATGAACTGGCAATTCACTCAAATAACTAGCTACCCTCTTCTTACCTCTCATCTGTTATTTATATACATTGTGACCCTATCTACCCTCTCTACTTATCTGTGTCTACGAATTATCTAATTATTACTGACTAACTAATGGTGTTAAGTAACACAATACAAAGACTTTGATTTCATTTGTCATGGCCATGGTCAAAATGATAGAGAATTGACCATGGGTAAAAACTAGAAAATCACCGAGTTGGAACAGTAAAAAATACTTAAAGCAATGTCTGCAACACAAAAATACAAGAGGCCTTATACCACATAGCACACATAAGTGTTCGGTTAAAGGTTTGCAAGGCCTTTAAATTTGACAGAAACCCTAGATGTGATCCACACATCTGAAACACAAGTAGCTTCTGAACTAGAGTAGCAATATATATTCTATTCTATTCGTAAGAAAAGAAAAGGTGAGGCCAAGCATAAGTTAGAAAAGGTGTACCTAAATTACGAAGACAAAGTGCCAGACAAGTAGCAGTTGCTGCATTTTGAAGTTGGTGATCACCAGGCATTTGCAGCTTCAAATCATGTAACTTACAGGACTGCATGAATAGCTAGCTATACTTAGTAAATCGCACATAAACTTTCCCATGATTAAAAATAAAATATAGATGGAAAATCAGTTAAAATAGCATAGCGACGTGGTAGAGAGATGGGGTGCACTTCTTTGAACATTCAGATGAGTGATACAATATAAGACATGTGATACCATGGCACTTGTAGCAAAACGTTTTCTATTACTGGGTTATAATTTTGGACTCTACTTTTGTAGTAGATTATCATATTCTAGTGAACTATTACTCCAATAAGCATTACACAGCCTGAAACATTGGCAATGTGTAACTTCAATATTACCCTCGTTACAAACTTATAATTAACTCATCTAGACTTTTTTATTTAATTGTACTTCTGAAAAAGGTTGATTATAATCAGGAGAATAACTCACTTGAACAAAAAATGGAAATAAAATTTTGCTACAAATACAGTACATTATTCTAAAATGTGAATGGTACAAAACACGACTTATAAACTTTCCCAGTTCCCACAAACCCTATTCCTAAGAATGAGTTTCTCAGATATGTGGTCTAAATGGAGACAAAATATTTCCTGCACCAAACACTACCTAACTACATCAAATGTAAAGAATGCTAACTCCAAAATTGCACACCATGTTGCTAAGATGCCTCCTGAGCACTCAGAGGCTACGGCTAGGAAAAAGCTGCCATCATCAAGGTATGTGACCTACACTGCATTATCTGAACAAACACTGAAAGCTAAAGAATACAAGCTCTTACCAGTTTCAAGTCCTTGACAGTTTGTATTTCTATATCGCAAATTTGACAAGGTTTGTCATCCAGTATGCTGAAACTTTTTACTGCAAAGCTATTCCCAGAGTCATATGCCGACACTACAGGGGAATCCATGGTTACTGCTTTTTCTCGAATAATGTGCTCAATATGAGGGAGAAATGGCCCACCCAACACCAACTGAAATGTATATTTTAGTCAGCAAAATTTAAAGACAAAATGGGCCACTTTCAAAGTAATATTTAAAACAATGTAATATACAAATATAACGGTTAAAAAGAAACAAAGTAAATTTTCATTTTTGTTTTCTATTGTTCTGTTTGTTTAATAAATGAGTTTAAAATCTGTTTTACACATTACATATAAACAATGCAAGAAACGTTTGAAATGGCATTTATGACTACAAAATATGACAGTAGCTAATATTGTATTTTACCATGTATATAAGAATTGGTTCTACATTTGTGAATTCACTCAGGATGTTCTTGCAGTTTCATGACCACTAGAAATGGATATACAATGTCCATTTCAGCACATCACATTAACATGAATATGAGATCTACAAAGAGATACACCTAACTGGGCAGCCTTGTTTTATGATTCCAGCCTTTGCCATTGCAATAGTTTCCAGCGAACCCCCAAGAGCTGCCAAATGTTCCTCACCTACAGTGGTTATGACTGCTGCAGCAAGTCCAGAGCTTGATATAATATTTGTTGCATCCCGTGCACCTCCTAACCCAGCCTGTACAATAAAATAAGGTTTTGAAGGTCAATACACAAAGGAATAAGCACTAAGATAGCAAGTAGCTAGTTACTGGATTTGTCAGTTATCAAAACTGATTGCAACAGTAGTTATTAGGAGTTAGAGATCGGGGACAGGATGGATTAAATGTCCGTTAACTGAGTTACTCTGTTGTAAGGACCCACTATTTGCAAGTATTCACTCCCTGATCCTGCATCTCTTCACAGTAGAAATTTCGAAATCACCCTTTTCGTCAACATTCTTCGTCTACTATCCCCCGCCCCCTCTCCTTTCAATTTTTGCCTATGCAACTAGTTCGGATTCCTATCAGGGCCAATTTTAACAACCTCAACCAAGCCCCAATTCATAACCTCAACTCAAGATTCTTTTGGTGAGAGAGATAACAACAGTACAATCAGAAGAATAATTTGATATAAGTTTGTAACAAAAAGTTGCTGAATAAAGTAAAATAGATAACTAACCTCAATAACAGCAATGTCAACTTTCTCGTCAGCAAACAAGATGAATGCCATGGCAGTGAAAACCTGAAACATCTCCATAAGTAGTTATTACAAAGTAAACAAAGACAAAATATCAACCCTGATTTCAATAGAATGCTATATTTTCTATTACTAAAGTTGACTAATAAGAAATGCAACAAAGAGTAAAGTGATTGATAGAACCGAAAAAACAAGATCTGCATCAGTGAGGCAAACCACAATAATGAGCTTGCAACTACATTACAACAATAGTCTAATTTACTTACATTATCCATCATGCTTAACCTATTCTTATTCAATGTGTATTCACACATAAATTTCCAACAAAATCTCATCAAAGAAACTCTTATAGTTAGCACAACATTTTGATAACAATATTCCTCGCTTCAATACCTCAAAATGGCTTATGCAACCATTTTCCTCTTTAATAGCTTGGTCAAGATCCTGCTTGATTCTAAGAAAGAGATTGTTCAACAATTTTGCCGAAACTGGATCACCTGATCTTCCTAGCAGAATGCGTTCCCTGATAGTCAGGATATGTGGACTGCTCCAGAAAAATAAAGCCTGTCGTCAATGATATACCAAACGTAAAGAAGCTATGGTTTGAAGACAAAATTGCAAGCTGTTGCAGTTACATAAAGTTAAATAAAAAACATAAACTTAAATGATAAAGAAACTTCACCTAGTATAACAACCAACAGAATAGCCTTCAGTCCTCAGAATATTAGATATAAAAGCAGCCGTTGATCCTTTTCCCTTTGTCCCAGCAATATGAACGGCCTACAATTGCAAGTAATTAAAACACTTAATATCACTTACTTCAACTGAATAAAATTGAGTGTAAGTACTACAAATGCATGACCCTTAAAAATAAGTTTCTTTTATTGCTGACTCCAAATGGAAGCTAAAAGGAACACCACAAGGCTAATGGGAAAGACACTGATGACATGTTGGACAAGGCTCAATCCACTGGATTACTGCAAAGGTTTAAACCACATACAGTTTCACTGGTAGCAGCCAAGGTTTTAAAGAAAGCTCTGCAGCTACAATCCTCAACATAATCAAGAATTTTGATGTCTTTGAGACCGCAACACGAATGCGATTGAGGCCACATTTGATCTTGATACTCCACAATATCAAGGATCCCGAGACAATAGGATAAGACTTTCTTTTTATCACTAAAAGTTCAACAAAGTCCTATAAAATCCACTTTAGAAAACAATCCATTGAAACTTGAAAGTTTTTTAATACCCAAAATTATTGCAAGTTGTAAAAGTTCTTATTGATAGCTTGTTTGGATTGATTGGCTTATTTGAGCTTATCTAAGGACATAAGCACTTGTGAGACTATTTGAGAGAGCTTATGAAAACAACTTATAACATGTCTAGAAATTATTTTTAACTTATTTCCATGAGCTCTCTAACTTATGAAAAATAAAAACAATTTGACTTTATTTATTTTTTGTTATAGTAGTAATTTGTATATAAGCACTTATATGATAAATGCTTAAAATATAAGTACTTAATTTAAGCTATTTATCCAAAAATGGGCTAAATACCACTACATTTGTACATTCAGGGTAAAAAAATCTTATCGACATAATTGAATACCACACTACATCGGTAGGCTCTGTTTGGAGCGTTTATAAGATAAGCACTAATCATTTAAGTGTTTAGGTATAAGGTATTTCTATAACAGACAAAAAGAAAAATCAAACTATTTTCATATATAGTTGAGAGTTTATGAAAATACCTTATGAACCTGTCATAACAGTTTCCATAAGGTTTTTCAAACAGATTCACTAGTGTTTATCTCAGTAAATAAACTCAAATAAGTCATTCCAAACAGACTCTTATTCTTATTCAGATTAGATAAGAGTTTTGATTGAACTAAAAAAAACACTCATCGCAAAAAAAAAAAAATTACAATCCTGATCCAATACACCGCCTTATTTTGTGTCTATGCAAAATAGAGAAAGTGAGTGTAAGAGAGAGATTGAACCTTGAAGTTGAAGTGAGGATTACCAAAGCGATCCATAAGGCGTCTCATTCTACCAAGATCAAATCCATCATGGGAATCAGTGCCTGCACCGGTAGGAACCCCTGATTTCTCGTAGTTTTTGAGGGAATCAATGTAATCGAGTAAATCTTTCATTTCTAGATCCTCTCGGTGCGAACACAGAGTTCGTACGGAACGCATTTTCATTGTGATTCCTCTTTGGGATAAGGATAGAAATGCTTTGCAGTGAAGAAGCATGAGGTTTCGAAGTGGAAGCGCGAGCACGGTTGAGTTTGTGACAGTTAGCTGAAAGCGTCGGTTCTTCCAAACAAGCGGGAAATGGGCATTCGATCAACTCTCCGCCGTGACCGAGACACTCTTCAAGGTTTTAGCAGATGCAGGATATTTATTTTTATAATTTAATTAGTATTATATAAATCATTATGACTTCTACATTATGATACCTGGAAGTTGTTAAAATCATCTCAAACCATCGTTTTTTTATTTAAATTGGACTTAATAACTCGTGTTTTCTTTTAACTTAATTTCGTCGATTAACAATTTATTATTTTATTTTTTTTATTTTTTTTATTCTTTTATTTAATTTTAAATGACAGATTGATTATGTATATCATAAAATGTTAACTTGTTATTTCTTTTTACAGAAAATACATCAAAATTTTCAAACAAAATTCATAAAATTTATTATCAATTTCAAAAAAATTCATATGTTCTTCAAATTCAAATATTCAAATAAATTTATATTTTTATTTCCAAAAACATCAAATAAATAATGAAAATATGAGTTTATTTAAATATTTGAGTTATGAATTTGAAGAATTTTGCATTATGTTGGAGATGATAATTACTTTTAGGTTTAATTGCAATTTTAGTCTCATATATTAAAAGTCCACAATTTTAGTCCTTCCCGCATATTTTAAAAATAAAAAATGACGATTTGTCATATTTCAAATGACTTGATATACAATTTTATGATATAGAATCATCTAGATGCATATTAATTATTCGTATGTCGTTAATTAAATTAAAAATATGAAGAAAAAAAATTAAATTTAAAAACTAAGTTTTTTACGGCGTTTTATTTCAATTTCATAGGTGTTAATCATTTTATCTCATCGTATCATATGTCACGTTATTTAAAATATCTTACGTCTTCATTTTTTAGTTAAAAAATCAAAATGAGATACAAAAATTGTCGAATCTTAAAATATGGGAATCAATTTCGTGATTTGGTAAAATTAGAGAGATTAAAAGTGCAATTAATCCTTAATTTTATGGATTTTGTTTGAAAATTTTGATAAATTTTCTAAGAGCATCTCCCGGTTAACTCATCTTGGGTTCATTAAATAGAACTCACTATCTCACATCATTTTGAATCAACTCGTTCATTTTTTGACACCAATGGTTTAACTTTTAAGAACTATATTAAGTCCCACAACTTTAATTCATACATTAATATTTTATTTATATTTAATTTTATTACAACTTAAAATATTAATTTAAATATTTTAAGTAATATTATTATACATTATTTTAATTTTAATTTAAAATAAAATTGAACGTAAATTTTTATAACAATAATAAAAATTAAATGTTAAATACATGACATAAATAATCAAAAATAATAAAAGTAAATAATATTGGGATTAGTTGGTGGTGATGGTAATTGAGAATTTTGAATATTAAGATGGTGATCATTTTGCATAAAATGCAACCAAGATTGTTGAAGATTATACTTATTTGGATCTATTTGCCATAAATAATTTTTTTTTTCAAAACAACAAGATGAAAAAATAAGTAAAATGTAATTAACAGTAAAAAAAGCTAGTGGTCATAAATTAAAAAAAAAAGTTAACGGTTATAAATTAATAAAGAAACTAACTGTCATAAATTTATTATTATTAAATTGTAAAAGTACAATTCCTTCATGACGTACCTCTTATCTCAGCTTGGCCAAACTCCAACCGTGAACTCGCCAAAATCTGATTTTTACGTGACTTCACGCGGGTTGATGAAGAGAGCAACCGTTGGAGCTGCTCTAAGTTTCTATAAAAAAATGATAATATTGTTGACATTTTAAGACATAAATGATCAAGTTGTTACTTAAAATTAAATAAAAGATCAAATTGAAAAGAAAAAAAAGATAAATGATTGAATTGTTACCTAAAATAAAGTTAAAGGCCGTTATAGGTATTATGCCTAAAAATTATCAATGAGTGACAAAAAATTTCAACTTTTAAGATAGGGAGACTAATTTTGCAAATTGATAAAATACAAGACTAAGACTGCAATTAAATATTTTAAATTTTATTATATTATTATTATTACTACTAAAAATATAAATCTATTATTACACAAAAGTTTAATGAAGATACACCTATTTTAAATATCTTTAGGATTTAGAGGAAATTTTATACTGACAACTAATAATAACTCGCCATGTCAATAAAAAAATTAGATATGAGTCTTTAATTTAAAAATTAAACTCAATTGCAATTTTGATTCTCTATTTTTACTAATTTGTGAAATTGTTCCTCTTATTTAAAAATTCAAAAGTTTTGGCATTTTCCATTTATTTTTTAATTTAAAAATAGTGATGTGACATATTTTAGACGATGCGATATACGACACAATAATATTGAATGATTAATACACATAAAATTGTAATAAAATCCTCTAAAAACTTCAATTTCAACTTTTGAGATTATTCATTTTTGTAATTTAATTAATAATATATAAATAATTAATGCATCTAAATGATTATGCATCATGAGATCTATGTCATATCATTTAAAATATGTCAAATAAGCGTTTTTTTAGTTAAAAATCTAAAAGAGACAAAAAATGTCGAATTTTAAAATAGGTGAACTAATTCTACGAACTCAATAAAATAGGAGGACTAGAACTACAACTAATCCTTAAAATTATATAATTTGATGTGACAAATTGAATGGTTATGATTGGACGACAGATCAAACTTATTTTAAAGTGTTAGTGCACCACCTTTAAACTCGTCTTTATTTTTTTCTTAAATCAATATATCAGCCATAAGACTAAGTTTAACTGACAGTGTCGATGTTATAAAATTGCAGTTTCAACCCGAGATCTCCAGTTTACGTGTGCGTGAGTTTATTATTGATGTTTGTTGTAAGACCCTTAATTTTTAATTAAAATTATGGAATTAATTTTAATTGTATTTTTGGGGATATTTGTAAAATATTTAATATATGTATGTTTGAGTGAATATATATATATATATAAATATTTATTTTTGGAGAATGAAATAAAAATTATTGGATGAAGATTAAATTAATTTAATTACGAGTAATTAAATTAATTGGGCAGTTAATTGAGGATTAGTGGCTAATTACATGCAATTAAGTGCTGAAGGAGCCAACATTATTTTAATATTATTTTTGGGTGACCACAAAAGCCTATAAATAGGAGTGAGCATGATGGTGAAATCAGAACACCATCCCTCCTTCCTCACTGCCCATACTGCATGTAACAGTACCCCATTTTTCCATCCCATTCTGTCTCTGTTTTCTGCCTTCCCCATTTCCAGTCACGAGTTCAAAGTGAAAAGAGGGAGTTCCTCAAAAACACCATTACTTGAAAATCCAAGCATCAAAACAGAAAACCCCCAGTATTAAAGTTAATCCCCATACCATTACGGAGCTAGAGAACCCAGTTTTGTAGCAGCACACGCAGGCGGGAGTTTTCGCCGTTTTTGACTCGTACACTTTAGCAAAAGCAGAACACGCTACAAGGGTAAGGACATCTTCCACTTTCTAGTTGCATTAGGGCTGTAAGTGCATAATTTTCATGGCATTACTAGTGTTTTCATCACTGTTTTGAAACTGGTTTGCCTGATGCTTGAAAGAAATGAAAAATGCACTTTTTGACGTTTTAAAAGTGCATGTTCATAAAACTGTTTTGAAAATGGTTTTGAAATACAAAAATGCATTCTGTTGTGTTTTGTTGCTCTGTGATGTTGCATGTTATTCTGATGTGTTGTGAAAGCTGAAATGCTTGCATGTTATTCTGATGTGTTGTGAAAGCTGAAATGATATGTGTTGTTCTGATGGTTTGAAAATCTGGATGTTTCTGATGATTGATCATTCTGTTTCTGTTTATGGAAGATTTGGTGTTAATGATTTTGATTCTGTTTCTGTTGTAAATTATTCTGGTGATGTTGATGTTTTAAAAAGAAAAAGGATTTTTAATGGTGAAAGTATTGTCTGGAAAAGTGCTGAATCTGTTTCGGTGTTGGTTGTTGTTTTTAAAAGAAAACAATTTGAAAAGGGTTGAAATCTCAGGAAATTTCCACTGGTTTTCGAAGGTGTATTCAAATACAACATGTGTGTATTCGACTACAACCTGTCAAGTTTCTGTTTTACTTAAGTTTTCAAACTTGTATTCGAATACGAGCCCCTGTATTCGAATACAGAGGAAGGATTTTTGCTTCTGACTTAGCATCTGTATTCGACTACGACCATGTCGTATTCGAATACAGAAGTGAGATTTTAACACTATATTCGCATCTGTATTCGACTACAGGCATGCTGTATTCGAATACATAATGCATATTTTCACTAGTTTCAGCTTCTGTATTCGAATACAATGGGTCTGTATTCGAATACAGATTCGTGTTTTTCCAGAAGCACTGTTTTTAGCTTCTGTATTCGAATACAAGGAAGTTGTATTCGAATACAGATTCGTGTTTTCCAGAAAATCAAGTTTTAAACACTGTGATATGCATTTTAAAGTATTGAGAAATCTTGAGAAGGGTTAAAGTGATTTTAAATGGAGTTCTTGAAAGTATTTTGAAGAGGAGAGGATGAAGTATTGAAAACCTTTAAGGATCTGGAAGAAAAGATTGAATTTTTCAAGGTTTTGTCATCTGTATTCGACTACAGGCATGTTGTATTAGAATACAGAATGTTAAAATTGCAGCTTCATGCTTTTGTATTCGAACACAAGGAGTCTGTATTCGAATACATATTCGATTTTCCAGAATTTCTAAGTTTTTAAGAGTGTTTTGTAAACCCTGAGTGTTTGGGGAATGTTGGGATTGTTGTGGGGAATTCAAATGGAACTTTTGGTGATATTTTGAAGTTGTAGAAATGAAGTTTTGAGACTTTAATGATGTAGTGAAAGATGAGGTTGTGTGCACTAAGACTTCATCTGTATTCGAATACCAGATGGCTGTATTCGAATACATAGTGTAATTCTGCACTATTTTTGGCTTATGTATTCGAATACAGATTTGTAAAATTCTAGAAATCCTCAGTTTTAAACTCTGTAATTGAATTTTAAGAGTCTGGGAAAAACATTTCAAAGTATTAATGATTAATTGACTGTTTAATTATGATTGTGATGATGTTAATTCTGACTGTGTTGAGATATTTAAAACATGATGAAAAACATGAATTTTCTGATTTTGCATTCTGTTTCTAGAGAAGTGAAACACTGCATATTCATGCATTGCATAGTCAAGTGGTACCCGCGATGGGCCACAGAGTAATGCGCAACCACGTGCTGATTTGTTGAGCGATTGCACGAGTGCTGGACTGTTGAGCGTCTGCACTAGGTACTGATTTGTTGAGCGATTGTACCTTGGTATATAGGTGCTGGTCTGTTGAGCGACTGCACTGGTACTGGACTGTTGAGCGTTTGTACCCTAAAATGTGCAGCCACGTGCTGATCTGTTGAGCGATTGCACGAGTGATGGTCTGTTGAGCGACTGCACTGGTACTGGACTGTTGAGCATCTGTATCCTGGAATGCACAACCACGTGTTGATCTGTTGAGCGATTGCACGAGTGCTGGACTGTTGAGCGTCTGCACTAAGTACTGATCTGTTGAGCGATTGTACTTTGGTATATAGGTGCTGGTCTGTTGAGCGACTGCACTGGTACTAGACTGTTGAGTGTTTGTACCTTGAAATGCGCAGCCACGTGCTGATCTGTTGAGCGATTGCACGAGTGCTAGTCTGTTGAGCGACCGCACTAGGTACTGATCTGTTGAGCGATTGTACCTTGGTATATGTCAAACGTGCTGGACTGTTGAGCGTCTGCACTGGTGCTGATCTGTTGAGCGATTGCACCATGGTCTTGAGGGCCGTTAATGTCAAACATATTGTGCTGGTCTGTTGAGCGACTGCACCTTGGTGATTCCAAGAAAATTGTATACATGAGCATATACATATTGCATTGAGGGATTGACCAGTGGGTCACGTTTGATTATATGATGAATGAGTGGAAATTAAATGTGTGTGAGTACTGTTCCAGAATCCAAATTTCTGAATTAATGATTGTGATTTGCTGAGGTGTTGTTTGTACTTACCACATATTGCATAATAATTGGTTGCTGTTTTTGAAAAGGCATATATGTCATTAAAATTCAAATGAGCATGATTATTTTCCTCATCATCATATGTTATACCATGGATATATTTGTTGCTATGAAATATATGCTATGTGATTAATTGTTAATTTCAGTCGGTGACCCTTGCTATTATATTGTGGACTTTGGGCTTTGCCCTCAGATGCCCCCAAACCCATGCCACTCGTGGGTACGCCGAACGACGGAAACGTCGTTGAACTTCCTTGATTGCTATTCGCGCACTGCTTGGGAATTCGACCCCATCTCAAGCAGAGCAACTTCACGGGGGTGGTTGGAGCGGATGAGCAGGACTGACGGCGTGGAGGATTTCGTAGAGCGCACACATGCGAGTATAGATTTTCCCGTGCCTTCCCGTCTAGTATTGGAAGCACACAGAATTTTCGACGATGCTGAGGAGTCCGCTAGAGAGGTTGAGACGGAGGCCACCGTAGGTGTGGTGACTCCCAACCCGATGGTTGGAGGAGTTATGCATGAGTCTGAGGCAGAAGGGAAGAATGATGAACCGAGGCCAGTAGCAGCTGAGATTCCGGGTCCGTCCAGGATCTCTGATGATTGTTATGAGATTCCAGCGCCGCCGAAGCGACCGAGACTTGTTATTGATCTGACTTCTGAGGAGGCCGACCCCTCTCTGCATGATGAGGAGGAGGAGGTCACGTCGAGGCGAGCGGCAAATTCGGAGAGGACTTGCTTGGGATGCGGGGGAAACCCGTGCTACTGTAGCTTTAGCGCATGATCAGTTAGATTTGATGTATAGGATTTGAGCTGGAAATGTATTTTGTTTATTTTGGAAATATTTGTACTACTTATTCCGCACTCTGATATTGTAATTTGAGGATGTTATGACAATGTTAACCTTTTAAAAATGTCTTAATGTTTATTATTAAATTTCCAGAAATTGAGTACTTATTGATTTACGGAAACTTTATTTTTAAGTCCTTTCGAATTAAATCTGGAAAATCATTTTTTTAATATTGATTTAAAAAAAAAAAAAATGCACCCGCACTGTGTTTTAAACTCGGGGTGTTACATTTGTCATTTTATCTACATACAAAAAAATATTTTGATCCACTTTTTTCAAATTATATATCAATATACCTTAATTTTATACTTGGTCAAAAATCGCATCTCCAATACGCGACTAAATAAAAATATGTTGAGCTAAAAAAAGGGGTGCATGACTTAGTATAACAGACCGTTTATACTTTTTTATATATATTAGATCAATGTTTTTTTTTTTTTGAAGTTTATGTAAGTAAGAATGTTAGGTTACATGTCATTCAAAAAAAAATTTAGAATATAAACAATTTGATGGAATTTACGAATTTGATGGAATTTGTATTTAAAGAATGTAATTAATTTTATGGGTTTTTGTTGAAAATCTTGATGAATTTTTGTAAAAAAAAGATAATATTGTTGACATTTTAAAACACAAAAGATCAAATTTTCACTTAAAATTAAAATAAATGACCAAATCGAAAAAAAAGAAGATAAATGACTAAAACGTTAACTGAAATTAAGTTAAGGAACCACAAGTGCTATTTAGCCTAAATTTAATTGATATGGTAATGAGAACTAATAATATATTTTTTATTTAATTATATTATTTATTTCTTATTTATTTTCATTCACTATTTTAAATTTGAAATTATGCTAAAAATCAAAAGAGTTCTTTAAAAAATTTTAAATCTAATAACTCTTTTTTAAATCCTACAAATTCAAATTATATAAAACCATTAAAATTCAAACATTAAAATCTTGACCATAAAAGTCCTTAAAAAAAATCTTATAAGTCATTTTGTTACAAAAAAAAAAAATCTAAGTCATTTAAATATTTACATTGTCTTTTAAAGTCCGTAAGGATTTTTAATGTGAAAATAGTCTTTTAATATGTCAATTGAATACACCATTTAGATTATCTTAAAATGTTATGTGTTATATATTGTTCTTATAAGAACTCACAAGATGAATCACCGGTGGCAGCGACGTGAATTTCAAGCACAATGGTGTTAGACTACTCCAATTTGAACTCTTTCTTGTACGCTTCTGCTCCAAATGAGAGTCTGCAAAAATACTCCAATGTCGAAGTAAGACATGGTGTAAGCATATAACAAGTAAAATGGGTATGGAATAAATTGTGTGATACATGGGGGCATACTCCTTTTTATAGAATAGCTAGACTTATATATGTTCTAGCATATTGCTATTATCCTGAGGTGATCGTTGAGATTGTAGTGGAATTGATGTTATCTGGTATGTAACTGCATACTGATATAAGTTTTAAGGTTGATAATATGTTATGCGATACAAGGGACATTATAAGTACATCGACACTTCTAGATTCTTTGCCATTTAGCACGTGCACCTCTAGGGATGACGTCGAGATAAGAGTGAAAATAGGTTAAACGACTGACAGAAGTCTATGGCCTAGTCTACGACAAATCCAAATCAGACTAGACTTTTATATATAAGTCAGAC
Source organism: Cicer cuneatum (assembly GCA_037974295.1). Classification (NCBI taxonomy): domain Eukaryota; kingdom Viridiplantae; phylum Streptophyta; class Magnoliopsida; order Fabales; family Fabaceae; genus Cicer; species Cicer cuneatum. Next base: position 70,455,942 of record JBBPBO010000001.1, on the reverse strand, counting down.
CAATATTTTTTTAAAAACTACTTAGCTAAAAAAAAATGATAGACTTCATGGCACTGGAAAAATCTTTTAGGCCTATTAGACCGACCTACTTAATTAAGTATAAATAAATTTTATTATTATTATTATTATATTGAGTTTTTTTGTGTGTGTGTTAAATCATAGATTTTTTAATATGTTCTATAATTTAAATATATTGATGTACTTTAATGTTTGATATATTTAAAAATATTATTATAAAATAAATTGAAATATGATGTGATATAATGTTATATATCAAAATAAAAATCAAGTTTATTCGTATGTTAACTTGTTTTTCTATTAACCAAAGTCTATGCAATGAGTGTTGTACACTTTCATAAAATAATAGTGAAAGAGACTTTTAAACAAAATTTAAAACCTTGTCAAGCTTTGAAAAATGTAAGGTAAAATCTTAACAATGAGCTTTGACGGGTAATAGGTTAAGTTCATACCTGACATTTTCAATGTAAGTTAGACTTAAGTCTAACTCGACCTAACATATTTCCACTCATGCGTTAAGGGTAGTTTCCACACTGCACTATCCCTTAGTGTTGAGGTTTGCACCTTAGATCTGTAAGAACCTTGATATTGGTCATGTTTGCTTAAATTGTATTGGGCTTCCACATAGATGATCTATATTATATTTTAGGTGAGTCTTTAAGACCCATACCATTATAGCTATAAAAAAATAATTTTAAATTTGTTTACATATTAAATTAATAGTTTATTTACAAAAGCCTACGACACTTATCATTTAAATTTTATAGACTTTTGTAAAAAAATTTAAGTAAAATAGACTTTAAAATTGAAATGTGATAAGTAATAGGTCAAATTAAAACATAATATTTTTAAGATAAGTCAGACTCAAATTTTATAACATTTTTGTAACTTATTTTCATTCTAAATGCCATTTTCTATATAAGTAATTTTTTTATATATTAGTAGCAGGTGGTATTTAGGGATGTGATCTTCCCTTGCAATTTTTTTTTTAATTTGCTAGATTTCCAACCATCTCTTTTTTATTCTATAAAAAAACCAAAATTTAATAAAAATAGTTATTGGGAATGCGATTGTGTAGTCGGTGAAAAAGAGCATAGTTAGTGTGCAATTTTAAAAGCACTTTAGAATATTTTAAAAGTAGGATGTTGAAAAAATATCCCCATTTATATCTATAGAAAGAGTAAAATTAAAATAGTACATTCCGTAAAAGTAAAAAAGAAGAAAATAGTATAGTTAAAAACCAAAAAAGAACACCGCCCACATTTATAGTCCTTTTTTCTCTCCTTTCGTGTAACTTTGCAAGATTCCTTCAATAACAAGCCATTCTTTTCAAATAAACAAAAAATAAAAGAATAGCAATAATTATCTACAATAATAACAATAATAATAATAATAAATAATAACCCAAACCCAATCACCGAAAGGCGAATGCATAAAATCCAAAGCCGCACCCAAACCATTTATATAGAACAACAATAACCCCATTTCCTTCAACAATTCTCACACATCCCTTTCCCTTTATTCACCGCGTTATTCTTCGCAAATCAAAAGGAGGATCTCTCTTGCGTTTTCCCTAGGTAACAAACCATCTCGTATCGTTTGTTAAGCACTTTTTTTCGATCTATTCGTGTTTCGCGTTTTGATCTTAGCCGATTGTGAATTTCGATCTGTTTTTGTTAGGTTTACGCGATGGCTTCGAAGCGGATCTTGAAAGAACTCAAGGATTTGCAGAAGGATCCTCCAACTTCATGCAGCGCTGGTATAACTTTTTTTTTATTTCATCTTGTTTATTTTTTTTACATTTGCTTGATCTTTTATTTTTTAATCGAAAAAAAAAATCTTAGGTGCTTGTTCTTTCCTAATTGTTTCGATTTTAAGTTTGGTCGGATGCCTTTATATATTTTGTCCGTTTTTTATTTATTGGCAAATTCTTAGTTTTAATTAGGTTTAAATGGTTTTAGTTCTGCAGTTGTAGTGTTTTTTTTTAGTTCCAGTAAGTCTTTTTGATCTGATTCAATCCCGGTAAATTTTTTGATTGGATTCAGCCGTTGCTTTTAGTCCCTAACGCCGCGACCCAATATAATCACGCCATGTGGCCCAATAAATTAATAAACTGACGCCAGTGACTAAAAGCAAACAATGGTTTTTGAATTTGCAGTTTTTGAATCCAAACAATAAAACTTACAAGGACTAAAACTAAAAACCCTATGATTCCAAGGACTAAAACCATATTTAAACCTTTAAATTATCAAGGGAGGGGGTTTGTTTCTAGAAGGATCGAGCTCTGGATCATCTACATAATACTCCTTTGGTGCCTCAATTTAGACCACTGAGCTTCTCCTTCGGGGAGATCTTGGGTCCTATTGATAAGTTACATATTGCAAATGCATGTTGAGAATTTATGTCTTTAGTTTTTGTTTGAATTTTGTTTCAATTGGTTGTATGGATGTTGTTTGAGTTTGGTCTTATTGTTGTTTGTTGATTTGGATTTGGTTTTGTGATGTTGCTGAAGAATGGATTGGTTGGACTTGTATTGTTTTTCATAGTTTGGGGTTTCTGTGGGCTTTTGGATAATCTTTATTGATATTGAACATTTTGATGGATTGTATAGTTTTGGTCATTTTTTCATTTTATGAGACTTTAGGTAGGCAGAGTGCATGTTCTAAAACCTCGTGGGCATGTATTAAGTTATATTCATTTTTTGTTATTTGATAGTGCATTAGTGCTATTGTCTAGATCATGCATCTGTTGGTGCTTCTGTGTGTTTCGTGACCAGATTATGCAGAAATTGAAGTTGGAGTTGCTTTAGTTGGAAGTGATTAACGTTTACCTTACCTGAATCTGTGAATTATTTGATCATTGATATTTTTTAGTACTGAATATTTTTATTCTTATTTCCTCTTTTGGATTTATGCATTACATTAATTGTGGCAAACATGTGGTGTGTTATTGGCCAAGGAGGATGAAACTACTTTATTGGATGAGTTACTTCAGAACATTTCATATATAAGCATGCAATAATACAATTCTAGTCTTAGGCAGATTCTCTCGAACTCCCCAATTTTCCTTGTCTTTCTATCACACTCCCTAATATTCTGAGCAATATAAATTCTAACTACTACAAAGCATGAAGCAGAGAGCGGGGACCGCTTGAGAGGTTAGGGTTTATCATTTGTCAGTATGATTTCAAATTTGCAATTGAGACGTGTGAGTGAAAGACGAGGGCTAAGATGCTTTGGATTTGTGGATAGAAAATTCAGGACACAAATATCTTGATTTAGAAAACTGGATAGTGGATAACCTACATTACGATTGACATATGAGGCAGATGATTATTTGGTAATATTAATAAATTATACGGAAATTATGGATTTTATTTACAGGTTGTAATATGGTTATAGATTAGGTCAATGTAACCGATTACATTGAACTGGCCTTACTGTTGGTATACCAATTGACACGATGGGTAATGCGACATTATATAGCACACCGTCATTTTAGGTACACTATTTGGCCTGGCACTCAGAACAAAAATTGTGCTGATATCTTGTTTTGTCTTTGTTTCAAAACTTTGCAGGTCCTGTTGCTGAAGATATGTTTCATTGGCAAGCGACAATTATGGGTCCTCCAGACAGTCCTTATACCGGAGGTGTTTTCCTAGTCACTATTCATTTCCCTCCAGATTATCCCTTTAAGCCACCCAAGGTTTGTATGTCAACCCCATGTTGTTTCTGTATTGTCAATCTTAGCTGTCTTCATACCTATGGTAGTTTAATCTTAAGAATCCTGCAGTGCATCTTCCCTTATTTTGTTGGATTGCTTCTTTATCGTTTAAACATTATTTTGTCAACAGTGATCAGGATCTTATGCCCATATTTTTTCTTGAAAGAATAAAGGTCATTAAGTATGTGGTTCTGTTGAGGTTTTAATTAAGACTGTATTCCTTCTGTATGTATAATAAACTTATCTAGGTAGCATGCGCTTTGAGCACCCAATAAGTACATCTGATCTGTTAACATGCTTATGCGGGGCGATGGATCTTTCAGGTTGCATTCAGGACAAAGGTATTTCACCCAAACATCAATAGCAATGGAAGCATTTGCCTTGATATATTAAAGGAGCAGTGGAGCCCTGCTCTGACCATTTCCAAGGTTTGTCTATTGATTTGTTAGATAGTGAAAAATAGGTTTCCTATTCTTCCAGTGCACTCCATCTCTGAACTAAAATGTGATTGTTCCATACACTTGATGACAATAGAGTTTACTGAACAAGGGATTCATCACAATGTACTAGTCCCAATATATAATATTTAATGTTCTTTTGTCTTGTTTGAGTGGCATCTTTTTATGCTTGTGAAGCATGATTGCTGTCGTTGTTCAAATTTGAATGGATGAATTGCACGAAATTCAGAGTAGTGTGGTTAATTTTGGATTACTCCCATGCAAAATATGTTCCTAAGAGTATGCTTTCTATTCAACCAATGCAATCTTTTTTTTGAGTTCTCCATGGCCATTTAATAATTTTATCTTGTCACATTATAATGTTACTTTTAAAATTGTTTGTACCATGACAAGATGGAAAACCATATAATACCTATCTTATAGGTCGGTTTTCATGAGCTTTGGCATTTAGTTTTAAACACCCCTGCAGGAAGTCTGCAATACAACAATTTTATAAGATGTTCCTTAGTCCTGAATCCTGATGTCAAATACTGGAATTGTTGGATTCGCAAATGAAATTGTCCCCACGTTATTATTTGTAATCTCTAGAAGTTTGGCTTAATATGGTTCAGTAGAGACTACATATTTCCTTTTGTTTTGTTTTCATAGCAACTACTGTACCTGTATCCTGATCTGGTTATGGATTTGCATCTAATCATTATTTTCATTTTTACTTATGATGATTTCTCTAATATCTATAGGTGTTGCTCTCGATTTGTTCCCTGTTGACGGACCCAAATCCCGATGATCCTTTGGTTCCAGAAATTGCCCACATGTACAAGACAGACAGGAACAAGTATGAGTCAACTGCAAGAAGCTGGACCCAGAAATATGCCATGGGTTAATAATAAACCATATGGTATGTGTGAGGGAGAGTCATTTTTACTTCAAGTGTCTTGGCCTAACCGCCTTTGTAAGAAAAAGTTTCATCTTTCATTAAAAGACCCCTCTAGTTGAGAATGAATTGGGGAAAACATTTCTTATGTTGTTTGTACTGCAAAATGCAAATGCTACTTTAGAACAATGAAATGCAGCCTAATTAATTAAAAGTTTGTTCAATGTGTTAACCAATGTATTAACAGTACATGATGCACTTGGGTATTGTTTAGCTTATTTTTGTTTTTCCATTAATAATAATTGTAAGAAAAATATTATTTTGTTTTTGTTTTGTTTATGAATAATCCCAGTTCTAAGGAATGACACTAAAAACTAGTTGAACATGGCAAGTCCGCCAAGTATCATACGAAATTGATCAAATGCACCTATATGTGATCTTATTTTCCCACCTCTCACATGCGCATTTTGGAAGTATACTTTTCAAAAAAGAACAATTATTTTACCCTTCAGAACTACACTTCCGTATAATTTTTTTCTTCTTTTGTTCATGATTTGGTATCCGAGGACTTTAGAAAACCCATGTGATTTTCGGATGAATCGTATAAGTCTTGTGTTATGAAAGAAAATAGAAGTATTTTATTTTATTTTATCTTCTCTTCCTTTATCTCTTAGTTATAGTTAACATTTATCTATTGACATTTTCTGTTTTCTCGACAGATAATGGACAATTTTGGTATAAAAAAAACTATTGACAGTTTTTATTACTCAACTATGGACAGTTAATCAGAGAACCAAATAAAGCTTTTGCCTTAAGCCTGAAAATTATGTCTGGGCCGTATGTTTAGATTTAAAAAAAAAATATTTTTATAGTATTTTATTTTTTTAATTGTTTTTTAAAATAAAGCTTTAAATGAAAAATTAATTTATTTAAAATATCATTAAGTATTTTATTTATTTGTTACAATTTTTTTAGATAATGAAATTTCAAACATTGATTAAAATGAAAAGTTATTTTAAAAAGTTTTCATAAAAATTGTTTTTGACTTTTTATTTATTTAAAATATGTGATTTTTATTATGTTAAAATATTTAATAATAAATATTTAGATTATTGAATGTCAAAGTTCCTTTTTAATTGATAACAAATAAATTTAAAACAATTTTCATAATTAAATAAATTTTATATGAACTATTTTAAAAAATATAAAATTAAAATTACTTTTTAAATTTTTTAAATAATCTGCGACAATCTTTTTAGATATTAAACAAAACGACCAACTAGCAAAATATATTACTTATCAACCAGCTTATTACTTATCAACCAGCTTGAAACTCTGTCAATTTATTTATTTATTTGATGAATTTAAATAATAAACATGATCAAAATAGTTAACAAAATTGTCACGAATATATCAAAACGGATAATAAAAATACAAAAATAAAAGAAAACTTAAAATTTTGAAATTAATAAATAAACATAAATATTTTTTATCGGAAAAGAATAATTTTTTCTACGACTAATACATCAATTTAAATGAATTTAAATGGTTTAATTAAATTGTTAAATGATAACAATTCAAGAAACCCCTTAGATTCGTTTCTGGTCCCATAAACCATTTCTCGCTCCTTTTCCGCGTGGACCTTAGTAAGATTCCTTCAATGTCAAGTCATTCTTTGGAATCAAAATTAGATAAATGGATAAATAAATAAATAAATAAAATATCTAGTATGATTAACAACAGTACAATTATAACCCAATCACATAGAAGAAAAAAAGAATCAATTCCAAATACGCACTAACACCAATTATATACAACAACTCGTTTTCCTTCTTCAATTCAGACTTCGCATCGTGTTTTTCTCTGCAATTTCAAAGGAGGATCTCTTGCGTTTTCCCTAGGTAACAAACCATGTTTTCGATCTATTTGTTTTTATTTTTTAGCTGATTATGAATTTCGATCTGTTCTTGTTTAGGTTTACGCGATGGCTTCGAAGCGGATCTTGAAAGAACTCAAGGATTTGCAGAAGGATCCTCCAACTTCATGCAGTGCTGGTATAACTTCTTTTTTTTTTTTTTTCTTTTTTCTTTTTTAATTTCATTTTGTT
>JBBPBO010000001.1:70416646-70448703 GCA_037974295.1 Cicer cuneatum | reverse complement strand
TGTTTATTTTGATTATTATGTTGTTTTTTTTTTTGTTCTTTTTTCTTTTTGAAATAAAATATGTGGTGCTTGTTTGTTCTTTGTAGCTTAAATTTGAAGTTTGGTTCAGATGCGTTTATAATTTTGGTACTTATTGATCAATTACATGTTGCAAGTGCATGCTGAGAATTTTATGTCTTTAATTTTTGTTTGTGATTGGTTTAAATTGGCTGCAGTGGTTGTTGTTTGAGATTGGTTTTACTGTCATTTGTGGATTAGGATAGTGTTTGTTTGGTTCCGAGGCAGTGCAAGGTTATAGGGTAGGGTGTCATGATGTTGCTGAAGAAGGATTTGGGTGGACTTTTTTATGTTTTCATAGTTGGGGTTCTATGTAGGCTTTTGGATTATAGACATAATTGACAATGGATATTTTTAGGGGAATGTATAGTTCTGTGTAGTTTTCCACTATATGTGTCTTTAGGTAGAAATATCAAGTTACATTAATCTTTTTGTTACCTGATAGCTATCTCCTAGGTTATGCATCTGTTGGTGCTACGGTGTGGTTGGTGACCAGATTCTGCAGAGATGGAAGTTAGAGTTGCCGTAGCTGGGTACTGATTAATGTTGTAAATTTACATATTATATCTGGATTGTGGTCCAGTCGCTACCTGAATCAGGATAATATTTGATCATTGATATTTTTAAGTGCTGAATATTCTTAAACTGATGTCCTATTTTGGACTTAGCTTAACCAGTTGTGGCTTGTAAACCATATGGTGTGTTTTTGTATTAGTGGCCAGGTGGGATGAAACTACTTTATTGGATAAGTTATTTAAGAACACTTATTTCTTTAAGAAGGCAATAATATGATTCTAGTCTTAGGATGATATATTTAGTTTGATAAAGTTGTTACAAACTTCGATTTTCACCTTTTTATTTCTCAAAGGATGTCAGCATACCAATTCGCCTGATGGCAAGTGTTTCAAATTGTGGCCATGGCATGGTGGGATTTCAGTCACCCGCCACAAACTTTGTATGCCATTGTTGTTTTCTGTGGTGGATTATAGTGGCCTGCGGCTGTCATTTGTATGGTGCCTGCAGCAGCCGAGGAAAAAGTAGTGAGTAAAAGCAGAAATGAAAGAGGGTTGGCAGTGTGATCTGATGCAATAATTGGTGACCCATGGGTGAAACAATCTGTGAATAGACCCCTATATGGGATGAAGCATTCAAGGCCTGCGTGAACCGGGGGAAGCTGGAGGAAGGGACAATGAAGGTGGCATCAGGAACGATGATATCATTGATTAAGTCATAATAAAAAATATAATTGTTGTTATCCTGGTAAACCATCTTGCTAGGTTCACTGGAAATTCAGGATTTTCTTGCGTGTTAGAGAGTCGTTTTTATTTTTCCAGGAAACAAACAGGGAGTGGGTGTTTACCTGCACAATTGCAATTTGTGCACTAGTTCTCGAGAGATGGTTGGATTGCAATTTGTGACAGAAACGAGATAATGAGAAATGAAGCAGAATGAAACAAGTTTTGGATATCTAGATAGGAAGTATTGGACACAAATATTCAATTGTTTAGAAAACTAGATAAACCACGTTGAGGAAGAGATATGGGGCAGACCATAATTTCGTAATAATTTATACAGATTCTTTTTTTTTTTTTGTGGTCAAAATACAGATTCTTTTAACTGGGTTTAATTTGGTTATATATAGGGCCAATGTAACCAATTATTTTGAACAGGCCTAATTGTCAATGTTCCAATTAACATGATGCGTAATGGGACATTATATATCAGTCTATCATTTTAAGTATACTATTTGTGCTGGCACTAAAAACAATTGTGTTTATATCTTGTTTTGACTTTGTTTCAAAATATTGCAGGTCCTGTTGCTGAAGATATGTTTCATTGGCAAGCAACAATTATGGGTCCTCCAGACAGTCCTTATGCTGGAGGTGTTTTCCTAGTTACTATTCATTTCCCTCCAGATTATCCCTTTAAGCCACCCAAGGTTTGTATTTCAGTCTCGTGTCTGTTTCTGTATTGTCAATCATAGCTGTTTTCAATTCTTTGCTAGTTTATTTTAAAGAATGCTGCTTTGCATTTTGATTTTCCCTTATATTGTTGGATTGCTTCTTTGTAAACATTCATTTATTGTCGATGATCAAGAACTTATGCAGGCTCAATTTCTTTTCTTGAAAGGGCAAAGGTCTCAAGTGTTTGGTTCTGTTGAAAATTTTAGTTCGGACAATAATCTTTCTGTATGTATGAACATATCTATGTAGTATGCAGTCATGAACACAATATAACTACATCTGTTGGATCTTTCAGGTTGCATTCAGGACGAAGGTATTTCACCCAAACATCAATAGCAATGGAAGCATTTGTCTTGATATATTAAAGGAGCAGTGGAGCCCTGCTCTAACCATTTCCAAGGTTTGTCTATCAATTTATCAGATAGTGAGATAAGCCTCCATTGCTTAAAATGTTTCATATTCTTCCTGTGCAATCCACTTCTGAACTAAGATGTGATTGTTCCATACACTTGTTGACAACAAATATTTACTGAACTTGGGATTCATCACAATGTACTAGCCCTTACTTATTAGTTTATTATTATTTACTATTATTGTCTTTGATGTTAGAATAGCATCATTTTATTCATGTGAGGCATGGTTTACATTTTTATTATTTACTATTATTGTCTTAGAATACATCTAATCATTATTTACATTTTCATTAATTCTCCGAAATCTTTAGGTGTTGCTCTCTATTTGTTCCTTGCTGACTGACCCAAATCCTGATGATCCTTTGGTTCCCGAAATCGCTCATATGTACAAGACAGACAGGAACAAGTATGAGTCAACTGCAAGAAGCTGGACCCAGAAATATGCCATGGGCTAACAATTAACCATATATGTTGAAGGAGAGCCATTTTTACTTAAAAGTGTTTGGGCCTAACAGCCTTTGTATCAAAATTTGTTGTATTCCATTAAGGCTCCTCTAGTTGAGAATGAATTGGGGAAACCATTTCGTATGTTGTTTGTATTATGCAAAATGAAAAATGCTACTTTTTGAACAACGAAATATAGCCCAATTAAAAGTTTGTTCAATGTATTATAACCAATGTATTAATACTTTCATTATGAACTTAGAAATTGTTTGGCTTGTTTTAATATCAGCTTATTTCGTTTTTCATTATTAATTGTAAGAAAAGCATTAATTTGTTTTTAATGTTGTTTGTTGTTTTACGAATTTTTAAGAGAAACATGGTAAACAACCAAGTTTTGTAGCAGTATTAATATTGGGCCAAATTGATACTATTTCGCTGACAAAAATATACTATTGAAATTATAGGAAGCCTCTCATATTTCAACCTCTCAGTAATGATCAAGCACAAATTGAATAAAAATAAAATCTATACAATGGAAATTAAATGTCACTAGATGTGGAAAAGAGATAAAATGAAAATATCACTTAACAATTGATTGAAGAAGCACAAGGACTCAATACATTAAATCGAAAGGGAGACACATTTATAGGACTTTTAATAGCTCTGCTTTCTGGGGATATAGTTTCAAAACTGCAAAAATAATTCTAGAGGAGAGTTTTAGACAAAAACATATTTAGAATTACAAGAAATATGCTAAAACTATGTTTTGATATATTAAAATGAACATAGTAGAATGGAGCCAAGTGGAACGAAATTGAGCAAAATGGAATATAACTTTCATTTTATTGTTTGGATATTGTAAGATGGAACAAATCAAATGTCTTATTCTATTTTTTGGAAAGTAAGGATAATGCAATAAGTTATAACTTTTAATTTCATTTTTACCCTTGTTAAAAAATCATTATGAAGTAAAATTAAAATATCTTATCTTTTAATAAATAATTTAATTTTTTTAGCTTATATTATAACACCCACTAATACATTATTTAGCGTGTATTTAAATAAAAATATGTATTCTTTCTTTCGTTAAAAATTTATTTATATTATTTAGCATTATTTGCTCATGTATTATTTAGAATGGAGCTGACGAGATGATTAAGAGTTACATATAGCTAAAAATTAACACTGACTATATAAAAATAGTTTGAAATAAAAATAATAGATATTAGCAGTTTTAGTAAAAAAAAAAAGGTGTTAGCGGTTTAATATTTATATTATAATTAATAGTATGATAGAAGATATTTTGAGGCTGGGGTATAATGCAGAAGATAGTGTAAAATGACATAATGTAAAAAATATAAGCAGACGAAAAAAATGGAAAGAAAAAAAACAGGAGAAAAAACTGGCAATTTCATGTTTGCTGTTGAGAATACGAGACTATAAGAAAATAAAGTAGAGGAAGAAAACGCTTATTTACGTGATAATGAATGATAATTTGGTATTTGATAATATAAGAAGTTGGATTCCATTCTATAAACTCTAAATTGGAGGAAAATAAATGAAGGAGGTTGATGGAATGATGAAATGGATTCTATCATATCCCACTTCATTATATCTATTTTTTTAAAATCCAAAGAATTGGAACCTCATTCCATTATATTCCACTCTATTTTATCAATTTAAACATAGCTTAAGTTGATACTTCTTCCGTCTCAGATTAAATGTCACGTTTATATTTTTTCACTGTCTCAAAATAATTGTCACATTAAAATATTAATGTAACATTTATCTTTTTTCCTATTATTATACTGTTACTTTTTGAATTTTATTTCACTTAACTTCACTAACGACAATTATTAAGAATATTTTTTATAAATAATACTAATTTGATTATTGAAATTAATTTAACTAATTATTTAAAAAAAAAACTACATACAACGTAAATGTGACAATTAACATGAAACGGAGTGACAATTAACATGAAACGGAGTAACTAACTGGTAAGCATCTTGTACAAATTTTGTTTCCTCAAAACTAACATAATTTCGGCTTTTTTTAAATTTGAGAGTTTCTTTTCATACTTTTATATACACTTCAAATAAAAAACTTTTTTGCTGTTTTCTAAATGAGTATTTTAAGACCAAATATAGTTTTTTTTTTCCTAAAAATGTGCACTTAGGGGGTTGTAGTTTTTTAAAAATATGGAAGAAATAATTTATTTATTTATTTTTGTTAAATAGGAGAATTATAATTAGGTTTGATTTCAATTATGATATGTTGGGGGAAGTAGTAACAAGCAGGCCCAAGTTTCACACAATTCAGACGATAAATGATTAAGTTATGGGTGTTGCTACCTACACCATTTCTGATTCACTACCACTCCCACATTTGCTAGAGATGTCAAATCGGGCCATTGCAAAAGTGGGCTGGCCTATGTTTTTAGTAGAAAAGTTTCTTTTCTTACCTTCAAATTTGTTTAAGAAATCTTTAAATTTTATCTGGATTGATTAATTTAGAGACATACTATATACGTTTAGATTAGCCAATTTAGACATGTATTTTAGAGAGGGGAAGAAACATCATTATAATAGACTATGTATTTTGTAACCCAATTTAAAGATAACTCCTTCTCTCATCTTCCATGTTCTTTGGATTGGTTAATATGAATTCTTATTTTTTGTTAAAATATATTTCTGGAATAATCAATTCAAACATATTAATTAAAATCTTTGGAGAATATAGTAGGTGGAAGAAGAAACCATCCGGTCAAAAACACATTGAGACTAGTCATTCTTCATGTTACCAAACAAAATATTTTATTATTTATAAGATTAAATATATTTTTAGTTTCTACAGTTATTTATTCAAACTATATAAATTATAAAATTGAATGTATTAGTCTCTTTGTCCATTTTTTTTAGTCGCTATAAGTTACAAAACTATATGCTTTTTTTTTCAATCCTATAAATTATGACGCCATAATCCGTCCATAATATTCATGATCTTTTGAAGTTTGATTGATATGCTAAAATTTGTTATATTTTTTGCTAAGGAAATTTTAGTCTTGATTTCCTTTCTAATAAAGAAGGTTTAAAGAAGGTTCTTATCATGAAGATGAGTTAAAGATTGAGTTTCAAAGCCTTATTTTTACTCAAATAAATAAGATTTGAGAGTCTTCTCATGTTGGTCTAGTTTTTCTTTTTCTAATGTTACGAGGGTTATTTATCTTCATTTCACATTTGTTTTATATATTTTTTTAATTTATAAATGAGATGATATAATTATTATTAAAAATTTACACACAGTTGTAAGATTTTAAATTCGAACTTAAAATATGATATTCAATATAGCAATATCTTTATTTTTTATTCGAGTTATGATTTAAAGACTTATTTCTCTTAATTTTATTGTACCAAAAAACATACACAACAATGAAAACAAAATAATAAAAATAAAAGTACAAAAAAGATTAAAATAAATAAAAAAACTATGGGATGAAAACAACACAAAGGTAGAGTACAAATATATTTAATCCATCTACTCTTTGAAAATCTAAGTCCTATAGAGTACCAATCCTTAACTATCTCCACCTATTTTGAGGCAAAAACAGTGAAGTCACATGAAACGAAAATATATATTATGTACATGTACACAAACCAGGTGGCACACAGAAACTACAATAGGTTGTAATAGCCGTATAATAACATTATATACGCGTGTCATTCCAATTAGACCCTAAAAATTCAAAAAAATAATAACTGTAGGAAACACATGAGCATGTGATGGACCAGCATCCCATAATTAGGTCCATAATATTTTGGTTTCAAGTTTTCACTTGCAGGCATGAGTTGTGCAAGCATACTCCCCTTCTCCCAGCCATACCTACTACATTCATGCCAATATGCTTAATGTAATGTATACGTTAGGTAAGAATATACGTGTGACTTTAATTTTATGAAAAAAGAAAATATATGATTTGATACAAGTGGTTAATAAATTTTAAATAAAAATAAATTATTTCTAATAAATTGAGTTTAAATTTTGATTAGAATATTTTCGATAAAATTTTAGTTATCCCTTCGAATCGAATTCTAAATTATTAAAGCTATATTTTTTTATAAATTAAAAAGTTAAAGAAAGTATCATTAAAATTATGTGCAAACATCTAACGGATATAGTAGATGATGAGTTATACTTAAATTTGAAAGAGGTGAAGTGATGACTCATCATGATTATAGATGGTGAGTTAGATTCTCACTGCTAGAGTAATTTCTCAATATACTTCCACAAATATGTAAAAACCAGTGAGTAGAAGATGTGTTATGAGTGAAAAAAGTGGTATGAGGAGGAAAACACTAATAAATTTGTAGCGGAAATACTCTTATGTCTAAAAAGGTCCATTCAGAGTACTTTAATACCCACATCATTATGTACTCTCTCGTTTACATACACACACACACATATATATATATATATATATATATATATATATATATATATATATATATATATATATATATATATTTAATTATAATTATAAACAATAAAATTATTTTTCCAAAGTAAAAAACCTGCACATTATTGTTCAATAAAATGTTATCATTTTCCCGGTATCTAAAAAAAAAAACATTAAAAATCTCAATTTCCTATTTTAACTCTCGGTTGTTTTCTTATATATTGCGGTGATTTTTATTCTTTTTTCTTTGTCGATTCCTTCTGTGTTACAAACTTGCAATCCATATTTTTCATTGACGGTGGAAATTGAAGATACAACATAAAGAAAATTAATGTTACATCAATTTATCAAAGCATGTCACCCAACACTTAAATTCAAACAAAAATCACGCATGCTATGAAGTGGAGCATCATCTATGAACATTTGAGTTACTAAAATATTTTGATTTCTAATATTTTATGATTCAAATTTAAAAATATTTAAATGGTTTATTTTGAGTAAAAATAAATAATTTTTTAATTAAGTTACAATCATATCCATAACAATTATTACAAAAAAAGAAAAAATGTGGGTAACAAATAAGTGTATTTAATACTCCGTAAGTATGGGTGTGAGTATTGAAGATACTATATCCCAAGGGTACGGATATAATAAATATGTGTATTTTTTTGATATAGTATTACATGCATCAGTACTATAATATCCTAAATGAAGACCCTACCAGTAGTATCAACCCCATTAGTTTCTTCAAAATGTATATGTCGGTATGTATGTACTCTTGCCACTAACTGATGATGCATAAACCAAAACAGCCTTTTAAATCAAAAACGGCCAAAGCAGTCTCCCTATTTTATCATAATTAACATTTAACTTTTATTATTTTGAAAATATTCATATATTATCTCATAAATACAACTCATGTAGTAGTCGTAGAGATATTTAAAATGCTAATAAATATGTGAGTTTACTATAATTAGTGTTTTGGATCGATAACAAATTTAGGCGGTCTCATTCTACAATAAAGTGTGTCGATTTCACTATGACACGGTCCAATCTAGTAAGACGTGAAAAATTCTTGAATTAGAGCATATTTTATATTCAAAATCAGGATTCGAAGATTGTTGACCACAATAACTCACATATATTTTCAATCCTAGCCACAAGATGACGTGCAAAGGATCAGATGATGATGATGATGGACCACAAAAGTTCACTTGTGCCTTGTCCTAAGTCATTTGACGGTGATTTCGACTCTCAGGTAGCTATTACCATCCCATATCAAAATAGACATGCATCTTCAATCAGAGGGTGATTCAAGAATAATCATGGATCCTCCTCTTTGATAGTCATAACGTAATTCTGTTAGAAACTTTAGAGAGATTATATAAAAAGAACACTTGAACACAATAGAGGTACACAATTTTTCTAACCTAAAAAACTATCACTCTCTAAAAAAAACTGACTTAATTGTCGGAGTATATGCAAGTATACCACTCTAAAGAGAAACTCGAACCATTGTTGTAACCGTCACTCAAGACCATCATGCTTCTCTCCAAATATGAGAGTCCAATGCAATGCATAATAATTAGTATGTGTATGTTTTGTCATTAAACTCTTTAAAAAAATATTCATGATGCTAATTAATTAAGCCTAACTACCAATCATTAGGTGACACATAACAATGTCTGTCCTAGCTGGACTTAAGTGTCTCCTTGACTTAATTTTTATTTTCCATTGTATCTATACACCGTAACGGTTCTTTTTTTTTTCTTCTTCTTCTTTTTCTTTTAGGTACTATTAATTTTTATTAATCCTAATGATATAGAACCAAACTGGTCGGCCTCTTTGTTTTATACACTGTTTTAGTTTTCCTTTGGGTCTTTTCACAGGGCCGGACTTGGCCCATGAACCTAGATTCCTAATTATTATATTTGTTAATTTACCAAATTTGACAAAATAAACGTCAAAATTTCAATAGTGAGCAATTGTTGTCATATACTTTCTTGAACAGCATAATATCTTTTGCTAAAGTTTATTTTGTATTTTTCTATATAATAAATTTGCTTCTAACATTATGATGAATTATATTTGATTACTTATTTGAATTGTTGTGTTAACTTTGCTAAGTTAGTTCCTTTGTTGGTGGAGCATTCATTCGTACAAATACAAATGAAAACAATTACTAGGATGTATGTAAAGCAAAGGCAGTCATATACATCATTTGAATTCTACTAATTAGTGTGTGGACAAAAGCTACCCATCGCTTAATCATAAAATGAAAAGACAAATAATATTTTGGACATAACCATCCACTCCTTTTGGTTCCAATTATCAAACAATATGTCAAAGTTTTGAAAGTTTGTTTTGACATTTTTTGTACCTAATAGGACCAAAGAAGATAAATAAGCTAAGATTTTCTTTAATTATGAATGTTTTTTTTATGTGTATTTTTTCGTAATTAAATATAAACAAAATAATATTTAAAAAGTTAATATATCTAATATAAAATTTAAATTACATATATTAATTTTTGAAATATGTTTTTATTTTTATTTTATGGTTTGTTAAATAGTAGAAATTAGTTAATAGTTTGTTAATTACTATTCTTTCTTTTTTCTTTCTTTTTGGTAGACACATTGAGGTTTGAACCTCAAAACTTATGGATATACTATCCAAAAATTTCAGTACTAGATCAATCCTAATGACTTCAACTAATTACTTTCTTACTCTATATAATTAAGCAATGTAAATAGCTTGATGTAATCATTTTTCCTATTTTTTTGAGGCATTTCCTATCTAACCTATTAACAAACTATTTACATTCACAATATCTTTATTATTTTTTATTTTTCTTCATCTTGTCTTATGATTTGTGTTACATGTAACATAACAATGATACTCAACATCAAAAACTTATCCATATGCATCTAGTTGGAGAGTTTGGAGGAAAGGAAGCAACACCAAGACTAATACTTTAGTATCACAATTTTATTTTATACTACATTTCTTTCTAAAAATTTTAAGGTGATGGATATAATGTTGAAACTCTAAAACAGAAGAAAAAATCACGACAATTGTCTAATGACAATAAAAGAATTACATTATGTAAAAATTGTTACAACATGTAAATTTATTTCAAATACCCCACAAAATACAAACACACTATCCAATTAAAATATCTAACTATCCCTCACAAAATTCTAAAACACAAGAGAGAAAGAAAATAGTCAAATATAAACTTAAAATGTGTCATACTAGTGCATTTTATAATAAAGAACTAGAGCTATGTATATGTGTGTGTATATATATCATTGAGCTCATTGTTCCTTTACAATTCCAACTTATGTGGGATTTTTTCAAGATTGTAAAATTTCAACCAAATCCAAGAATCTCCACATTGATTGAAATGATACATTTTCTGCTTTCATTGTCTACCCCAACAATCATAGTTTAAAGAACTATATATCAAACTCTACCATAAAAAATATACTTCACTTAAAGCTAAATCATTCGAAGAATTTTCACTTGAAGCTAAACCACTCTAAGAATTCCACTAGAAGCTAAACCACTTCAAGAATTCTCACTTGAAGTTAAACCACTCATATAATTTTCACTCAAAGCTAACCACTTCAAGAATTTCTTCTACATTCCAAAAACCAAGTTGACAAATTTATGGTGCAACTTCTATGTTGGCTTTCTCAAGAAGTCCTTCAACAATCGACATATATAATCTCACAACACACTTTGCATCAATGTCAACTAATGCACTTGTGTCAATCAACATCTTGTGTGATCATGATTGTATTAACACATTATTAACTTGGATTTTATACAAGCCAAAATTTATTTTTCCATCAAATTTCTCTACACCAAACAAAACTTGACATAGTGTAATCACGCACTATAACTTAAAAACCAAGTCTTTTTTAGCAAAAACTTTTCCAAACAACACTCTCCCATACTTTAAGTCTTAAGCCTTACTTTTTAATCTTGTGTTCTTTGACTCATTGATTTCTTTTGACTTCTGAAGAAATTAAATTTGTCCATTAACAACAGCTTAATCATATTTTATTAAATAGAATCACATTATTAATAACATGTAGAAATCTTTATATTTACATTTATCAATAAATTATTTTTTAAAGAGTTTAACAGTGAGCTTCGGACTACTAATGCTCCATTTTTTCAATAACTGAAGACTTACATACCAAATCAAAATTCTAAAGGAGAAACTCACACGTTAATTATAAAGAAGTGGAAGATCCAAAATTTAAATCCTCACTTCAACATATCAAATATTTATACAACTATCATATGAGTGATAGTATATGACATATTTATAAATAAATAATTCAATCATGTTTGAAGTTGATAAATAATACTACAAAAATTAATATTACACTTATAAATAATACAAAAATTTATACATAAACACTATTTTTCATGTAGTATTTATACTTATAAATAATACAAAAGTTTAATATTATTAAACATATATTGTTATTTTTACTTTTCACTATAAAAAATATTTAATAATAACGTTTTGAGAAAATTTAATAATTTATTTAATAATTATATTCCCCAAAAAAAAGTTATATGAAATGATATCTAGAAGTTGGTAAAACATACACCTACAAATACATTTTCAAAATCTTAAAAATTTAAAAATTAAAATAGTTTTCAGAAAATGAAAATTTAAAATAAAAATATAAAATATTTTTGTAAACTAAGCGACTCCTAATTTTTTTCAAAAAATTAATTTATTTTTTAAGTTAAAAAGAAAAATTATTTTTAATGTAACCTACTCATAATAGCTTTCTATTTGATGTAAGTTTTAGATTATTTATTTATTCTTGTTATACAGTATGCAAATATAATGGTTCCTTTAGTATGCTTGTGATACGTTGAATAAAAATGTAAGGAATTTTAGTTGGAAGAAAATTGTTCAACCCAAAACACATGGATCATACTCAAGGTATTTATTTGTACGATAAGGCCTTCGAAATGTTTGTTTGGAGCCTTCTTGAGTTGGAAAGTAAACTTTGGGTGTCATTATTGGCAGATAAATATTTAAAATGAGGTGATTTAATCTTATAAAAATTATGGAGTTAGCTAATGTGTTACCTACTAATATTACGGAAGCTATCCAAAGTTTAGCTCCTTGTTTTGTTCGAACTTTGGGAGACACTTGGAGTTTAGAATGCTAGTCTAGATGGTCAATTCACTACTAAGAATGGTTGCAATTCACTCTTGTCTCAATCACATGTTGTCTCTTCTCACGAATCTCGTTCTTGGATTTGGAAGTTACAATATCAACTAGTGCGCAAATTTTTATTTGGAAAATGTGTCACCGATCTATCTATGTTAGCTCATCTACCACTTGCCCCTTTTGTAGTGAAGAGGAAACCATCTCTCATTGTTTGATTATTTTCCATCAAATTGTTCATATATATATGGATCGGGTGTAGATTTAATAACGTGCAAGTGACGTGTCATAATATTGGCTGGAGAATGTTCAAATTTTCTTGGAGAAATTAGATTTTGAAGGCTTGGTAGGAACCAAGATGAAGCCTTCTAATTTGGCTTATATGAAAGTGTTAAGGAACCAAGATGAAGCCTTTTAATTTGGCTTATATGAAAGTGTTGATGGTCCAATATTTTTCATGCAGAAATTCAAGCACTTTTCTGTAGGAATTCAGTTGTGTTGAGTTGTGTTGGTAAGTTGAGTATTGAAAAGTCTTATATTGTTTTGACTCGTTTCATGTTGTTCAATTAATTGCTATACTATTTTTCAATTTTTTTTCAGTATGATAATTTGCTTAACATCATAAAAAATTGCACAGAGATAGATTGATCCATTACTCTCTACCACATCCTTTAGGAAAGAAATGTTTGTACAAATATTTTAGTAAGTATTAGATCCAATAACTTAAATTCTCTTATTATGATTCGGGAGTTACACTGGACTATATTTTCAACATTAGTAGTGGATACTTTTAGTGTATTCTATTTAAAGTAATTTTTTATATTTTTTTGTTTTTTTTTTGCGGAAAAAAATCATTTATATACTCTATTTTAAAAAAACTATTAACAAATATTTAAAAACTTCTAAAATAATTATGTATTTATTTTCTTTTTATAATAAACAAGTTCTAAAACAAATTGGACTACCTCCAATATTTCATCTGCCTCGTTAGTATTTTTTATAATATGTAAGTACATTTTTTATGTGTTTTTCATATAATTTTTTATTTAATTAAATATAATTGTTTTAATTTGATAATTTTTTGAAGTTTGGAATAATCATAAAAATGCATTTTATAAGACAACACTCGAGTAAATGCAGATAAGTTTTGTCATTTACTAAAAGCATGGAATATGAAATTAAGCAAAGAAAAGGTGTGTTATACACGAGTGTTTAACGCGCGTAGATTGTGCCTCGAGTTTAGTAACCGTTGAACAGAAAGAAACCCAGAGAGTCGAACCGATTTATTTGTAAATGGCGGTGAATTCTAGGTTGCCCGCCACGTTAGTTTCTATCTATAGCTGTAAAAACTTCATTATAAAATCAATTTTCATTAATATCAAACCTTTTCATTTTAACTAACTGCTAAAATATTTATTTACCCACACAACACACATGCTTTCAACTTGTCACCACTTAATCAAACGTTTCTTTTCTCATACTTTTATTACAACATCACTAACATTACCAAATTACCCTCACAATGTAGTAATAATAAACTTGAAACATAATATAAGGGTCAAAAATCACCGATTAATAACCAAAAGATACTTTTTGATTAGTCAAAGTAATTTGACTGATTAATGCTAATAACCCGAGTGTCTTGCTCACGTGACTGTCTTCTCGTTATTCGAGATTTAACACACACGATCATTCACGACCGTTTGATTTTTTTTTTAATTTTGAAATATAGTTTACTTTAGTTTAAAACAATTTGTACAAATCGTAATTATGCGGCGCTTCGCATACTGATTTGATGCAATGTTTGATCACATTTTGTTAAAGTAGATTAAAAGGAAAGAAAATATTTTATATTAATTTTATATTCAATAATATTAAATTAGAAAATAATAATTATAAAAAAAACCAAACAAAGTTTGGGATTTCGGCTGATTAATCCTATAAAAAAGCGATTTCGGTGTTTCGGTCTTCTCAGCAACTTGTAACAGTTGTTTCATTCCACTCATTCAACTTCAACTATTTAGTGCACACACCATAACTTTTTATTTTTTATTTTTTTCTTAATCTTTTCTATTTGAATCTCAAGATTTTGTTCCCTTTTCTTTTTGAAAAAAAACATCCCAAAGTTTCAAAGAAAGTTTATAGTGTTACTCAAATACACACTATCGAGTCATCTATCTTTTTAATCCTCTCTAGTGTTGTTGTTTGTTTTCAGCTTTTTGAGCCTTATACCTTACCATTACCATAACCACCAACATGTTAAAAAGCTCTTTTTAATTTTCACTTTATTCTCCTATCTCTTTCTACCTATTCCATTTCTTCACATTTTAATACTATTTATTACATAATTATAACCTTCTCTTTTCATTTTCTCCTCTTTTAATGTCTTTTTATCACATTTTTTGCTAAACACCTTTCTCACTCACTCTTCTCATTCAAGTTTCACTCTTTTTATTCCAAAAATTTTCTTCCCATTCACAAAAAACCATTATCAGATCATGGAAAAGAGTATCCTATGTAAAAACACTGTTCATAAAACTATTACAAAGAAGTTCAAAAAACCAAAGAAAAACTCCAATGCACAGTGTAACAATAACAAAAATTCTAATCAAATAGAATTACCAAGAGTGCTTCGAGTAACCGTCACTGATCCAGATGCTACTGATTCATCAAGTGACGAGGATGAAAAGCTTTGTCTCCATCGCAGAAGAATAAAGCGTTACATCAGTCAAATTGAAATTGAAACCGTCGCTTCAACAACGGTTTCTGGTAAAAAGAGATATGAAAGAGAAACCAATTCAAAACCTCGGCCGGCGAAGGTGCCGGCCGTTGTTAATGGAGATATGATTAAGTTCCGCGGTGTTCGGATGAGACCGTGGGGAAAATGGGCGGCTGAGATTCGAGATCCGATTGCTCGTGTCCGGAAATGGTTGGGAACTTTCAATACCGCCGAAGAAGCAGCTAAGATGTACGACGCTGCCGCAGTTAAGCTTCGCGGTGAAGCCGCCGTTACAAATTTTGCCGCCACTCCGGAGAAGGTGAAAGAAGAAAAAATGGAAGTAGTTATTAACGGAAAAACAAAAATTAATGTTAATAACATTAAGACGGAGATGTCTGGTTCCGGTGAAGATTCCGGCGATGATTTTCGTAATCTTTCGTCGCCGACTTCTGTTCTCCGGTCTAGACATGAGGAAATTTCTCAAATTAGTGAACCGGTAAGAGAAAGTGAACCGGTCGAGCCGTTTGAAGAATGTGAAGGTGAAACAAGGTGGTTCGATGAAAGTAATGAGTTTTTCCGACATGAAATGGATGACGTGTTCAATTTTGCAACGACTTCAGATTATTATTACTCGAATATGTATTTTGATGAAGCTCCTTTGCGTTTGTTTGATGAAACGACACCGGTTTTGGTTAATGACTGTCGTTTAAGTGATCACGTGGAAATTGATAAAACGCACTCACCATCAACTTTATGCCAAGTGGATGATTTTTTTGATGACATTTTGTTAGGTTCAGATCCTCTTGTCGTGCTATGAAATGAATGAACACTCTCATGAATCATTATCGTCATAATCAGTTTTCAGAAATTGTCGTCGTTGACTTGCTCATTTTTCTCAGCAAGATTTTGGTGCCGGTGGCAAGAAAATCCCAATAAAAATTGAAGTTAAATAATAATATTAAATTTTTATATTTGTTTTTTTTTGGAAATTTTCTTTTATTTAGGCTAATGAAGAGGATGGAGTTAAGTTTTGTTTAGATTTATTATATTATTACTATTTATAATTTCGTTGGCTAATAAGTAAGGGTTTATGAAAATGTAATTTATATTGTCCAAATATCAATGCAAGTGTGTTAAGTTATTTCAATGTCTGGTTTGATTCTTACCATTGTTTTTATATTTTGGACTTTCTGCACTAAATTTTTAGTTATGTGTGTGAATATATTAATCAAGTTTATGTGAAATGGTGAAGGTTTGAGTCACCTCTTGCAGGCGGTGATTGCGGTCGTTACCACTTGGTGGGTCGTGTGAATTCGATAATCGAGGTCTCAAATTTTCTTCTTCCAAATATATAATAATATAATTAATTAAACTTTATATGAGCATGGTTAGGAGTGATTTTGATGCAAAGTATTATGTTTGTTGCCCCGAAGTAAATTCTATAGATAGCATATCATATACGCATCGAAGAGAAACAAGTGCATTAGCATGCATGTGGAAAAAGATGTAAAAGTTTTTAAGATTTTTTAGCTTTATTCGATTTAAGAATAACAATTCTCCGGTCCAACATAAAACCATATTGGGCTTTGACTTGAATCAGCCCACATGATAGAAAATACCTAAACGTATATGTTCAAACAATTACTCCAAAAACCAAACAAAAAACCAAGGAGGAGCAACTCTTGAGTTTTAAGAGTTTAACTGTTAAGAGACAATAAGGAATATTTTGGATAGACAATTAATGGTATTATTAATTATTTAATGACATTGATCGTTCTTGTAAAAAAAAGACATTGATCGTTCCATATGGACCCTTATAATTACTCCATCGTCCTATTTCTTTTTTTTTTGTTTCCCATGTAGATAAAAAATTATCAAGACAATACAAATTATTTAATTTTATATTTTTGAAATGTTATTTTAATTATAACTTTTAGATTAAATACTTTTCATCCACTTACACTAGGAATAAAAAAAATTCTAAAATTTGGGATGAGAAAAATATTTATTAATCAAAGTGATACTAAAAATCAATTTAAAACTTTCGTCAAGGAATTTGAACTCAATATTTTAAGATACATAACTAAATTGTTACCATTGAATTAGTACTTTAAATATAAGAATAAATAAATTAAAACTATTCCTAACAAGTGTTCTATGAACATTTGTTAAAGAAATAAAAATTAGAAATATTACATTAAAAAAAAAAACAAATTTTAAAATTTCAAGAAGTTGTAAACACAATTTTCAATGTATTGTCAAGTCAAAATTTCTATATATATTTAGAGCACTTGTTAACATTCATTATAAATTAAAAAATATATATATAAAAAGAATTTTAGGAATTAATGCACTTTAAAACTCTCGACTTTTGCTTATAATTAGAAAGAAAAAAAACTAATTTTTATTATATATTTTTTTGAAAGAGTTTTTTAATTATATATAAGACTAGATAGAGAATATATATGGATCGCTAATCTCGTCGTCACTACTGTAACATTGATTCAACCTTAATATGAAATATGCGGTAAAAAAGAAGTAATCAAACTTCTTCAATGCATGAATTGTCTATCTTAATTTTCTATAATAATGTGCGGAAAATTTGGTGTTTTGTCAACTGGTTATTTGCTTAATTGGTTAGTCATTTGCTCAGAAGATTAGTCGTTTCTCATTCAATTAGGTTATATGTTAATTAACTCGTAGCTTTTTCAATGATTATTTTTTTATCATCGATTAATAGGAGGATTCTATATATTTCTCGTTGTAAGTTCTTTATTAACATTTGTTAGAATTTTGACACCACAATTTATCAGAGTCTTTGTCTATACAAACCTATGCAAGTTTTAAGAAAAACCATTTGGCGTCAATCTGCCACACACAAATACTTTTTTCTAAAAAAAAATAATAAAGACAAGCAAATTAAAATTATTATTTTAATATAAGGAATCATAAATGAAAAGTTTGCCAAAGAGAAAATAAATGTATAGTAAAGAAAAAAATTGTAAGTAATAATAGAAAGAATGTAAAGAAAAAGTTTACAGAGAAGATATAAGTGAAAAAGAAAAAAAATACAAAGATGATTATATAAAAGAATTGAATGGTGCTTTGTGAAAGTTATGGTCATCACAAGTCTCAATGGAACTTTTTGATGATATAGACTGTAACAAATTTATATTTATTTTTTCCTTTTCATATTGTGATAGTTTTAGACATTACTATATCCAAAGACTATATCTGAAATAATATTTTTCATCTATGTGGATTTTTTTATCGATACATATCCACAAAATTAGAATCCATAATTTCCAAGACCACCAATTGTTTTTCTAAATTTGTTTGGTAATATAAATGAGATTTTCCTTTTAGTGTTTACCACCTAATTTCTAAAAGTGTCTATTTCGGTCTCAAATTTGATTAGTGATTGATTTTTATTGCATAGTGACCATTTTTCAGCCTCTCATAGTCGTTTTCTTTCTAGTAGTTCCCTAGAGTTTTATTGGGTATATATACCCAACACCAATCATTTGAAGTTACGTCACATTTCATTTTTAATGATTATTTAATTAATTAATTAATTTAAATTTGGGATTGTTTCTGTATTATGGATATCGGTGCTCCCCTTTTTCATGGCACTACAATATTCCTAGCCTACCGCAACGCATAACAGTCGTAGCAACATGAAAAAACTGTTCCCTTTAGATAAGATGACAACGATTTTAAGGCGTTGCAAGGAAAAAACTGTTGTTGTTAGTTTCTTTGATTTTTTGGCTAGTAACGCCTACGGTTTTAAACTATTGTAGTTGGTAAAATTTAGAATTTCTTTGAGGTGAGTTATCCCATAGTTTTTCAATGTTATCAGGAAAAAAATTAATTTTTTATTTAAAATTTACTTTAGTTCATGGCCTTTTATAGGATTCAAGCTATTAGTTTATCCCATGGCTATTAAAGAATTTTAATTTTGAAAAACTTATATTATTAATGCATTATTAAAAATTTTGCAATGAAAAAATACAAAGAATAAAAGACTTAAATTATATCAAGGAATCCATTGTTTTGGCTCGCTCAAGGCACCTAAAATCCCAGCCTTGATATAATAAATT
This sequence comes from Cicer cuneatum, assembly GCA_037974295.1. NCBI lineage: Eukaryota > Viridiplantae > Streptophyta > Magnoliopsida > Fabales > Fabaceae > Cicer > Cicer cuneatum. The sequence continues at coordinate 70,429,344 of JBBPBO010000001.1, read as the reverse complement.
TGATGACCGTCCTATCAAATATATCTTTACAAAAAAAATATATTTATACTTAACTTAGGTACTTAGGTGTAAAATTAGTGTAAAATTTGATGATAATCCTTAAGTCATAACTTAACTGTCAAATGTCAATATTGTTAGGTTGAATATTATGTTTCAAATTCAAATTCGAGACGTCGCAGTTGTATGAGTGAATTATGATAATATTTATATTCTTTTCTAAGAAAAAAAATTAGTTACTTAGTTGATAATGTTTCACATGCTTACTCTCAAAATCTTCTTCTCTTTGACTTTGCATGTAAGGTACTATTTTCACCGGGAATGATATGGTATTGCCCACTTACTTAGTTGTTTTCTTCCGTACTAGATATCGAGCTTTATCTTTTTCAAAAATATCTTCGTTTTATGACATGAGATGAAATGTCATACTTATGTTTTTTACAATATTTTTTGTCTTAATCACCTAATTCTCAAGAGAAAAAGACTCATTGATTTTTGATAACTTTCTTTTGATAACAACCAACAACGCAAAAGTAAATTACTTTTAAGTTATTTATTTATAAATGTTATATTTTTTAAAAAGAAAACTTTATAATGTTTTTGTAATTATATAAAAAACTATTAGAGATGGAATTATTTCCTTCTAAATTTTGTCACAAATATATGACAAAATTGTAGAGGGAATAATTCCATCAAAAATCATTCACTAAATTTGTCCCTATAATTAAGATTAGTGATGGAATTGTAGCGATGATATCAAATATGACATAAATTTCATCTCTAATATTCTGTCATTTTGTATTTAGCTAAGTATTCAACTTTCCATCTCTATTTTTGTCGCAATTAGATAGGGATATGGATCCATCACAAGTTTCCATCACTAAATCGTGCTTTTTTAGTAGCAAATAAGTGTGTATTTTGCATTGTATAAAAAATAAATGCACGTTCACACTGTCACTAAACTTTTTATTTTTCTATATTATTACAATCAAAGAGAATATACTACTGTACAGTGGAGATAACCAAACATCAATCATTCTCCCAAATTAATATGTTGTAAGAAATATCAACTCTAGTACGAGATAATATTATTTGGTTGATTTGAATTTACCAATTTTCAAAAAAAAAAAAAAAAAAACTAAAATTCACCCTATAGATAAGTAAAATACAATAAAGAATTTTTCAGTCAAAATTCGAAGTTTAATTTTACTAAGTTATAACATTTTGCACTTATGCTTTTTACTATTTTTTAAAACACGTGCACGAAATCATTATTGAATAAAAAAGAGAAAATTGAAGTTGTGGTCACCGGTCAAGTGAACCAAGTGAGGCGAATTACCATTTCGTGGTGAGACCAATGTCCATTGAACTGATTGCTTAGATATTACTCCACATCACATTTACACATGCATTAATTCAATTCATATACTATACATATGTAGAGAGATATTGAACGCATGGCAGGAGCGGAATGAAATCAAAAAGTGAACAATATGGGAGAAACAACAATGAATATTATTATGTCGTAATTTGCAAGCAAGTTCAGAATCTTATTATATGTTTTAGCATTTGTTTATGTTGTTTTTATTAGAGATTGGATATATAAATCAAATTAGCGCGCATTATGATTGGTTTAATTCACGCGTCCTTAAAAGGAAATAATATTTTCACCTTGAATCTCACAAAACATCAATTTGTATATTCTCTCAAAACCCATTGATCTCATAATAGTGTTTTCAACTAGACGTATATATAAACTAATTTAAGGGAAGTGTTTAATGATAATTGATATACCCATAAAATATCATGTTTTTTTTGGGTAGAAAAATATCATATGTTATACGAACATTCCTTTATATATTTATGTAGAAAAGGAAGAAGATCAGCTACAGCTACAAAGTCAAATTAATTAACATTCCAACGTCAATATTGGTCCTAGGTTTCTTTTCTTTTCTTTTTTGGAAAAAGGCTCCTAGGATTCTTGTATGATTGAATAATAACACGATTTCAACAATATTAAATTTGAATTTTTTATTTATAATATATGTTAGTTGAAGTTTTTTGAAGAATTACAATTATTTAACAAAAACTACTTTAATTAATTTTAGATGCGAAATTGTATGCGCAATAAGTTTTTAAAATATAAAAACTTTATTGTTGAAATAAGATACTTTATGAAAAATATACAAATAAGAAATCAATTTTCATATACTTTTAAATTTATTTTTTAAAAACTAATTAAACGATCACTCTTAAGAAAATAGAATTTGTGTTGGGAAAAATAAACAAATAGAGAAATTGAAATAACAATATAAACACAAGAAACTAACGTGGAAATTTCTAATCCAGATAAAAAACCACAACCATTGTTTAATGACAAACTAGATAACAACACTCTGCGAAAATTGTTAAACACATATAATTCTTTCAAACTTCCCATGGGCACATTTAGTACACCCTCACTCTCTAAAATAAATATTTGAACTACATTTCACAACATTTTAACACAAGAATAAAATAGAAGAAAAAAATCATATACAAATTTAAAGTGTTAACGATTGATGCGAATGATAATGAAAAACTAAAGTTATATATGTAGTCTTGAGTTCTCTCTTCTTATACAATTTTAAACAATGTAAAACTTTTTCAAATTCTCAATTTCAACCAAACCTAACAATTAGCAAGCAAAATTTAAAACTAAAAAAATAAAATTCAACTCTTATTTCTCGTCACTAAATACATTAACAAAATTAGAGATGAATCTCGCAATTTTCTCTCTCTAATTTTTGTAGGTTAATTCAATTTATTTAGTAATTAATAAAATAGATTCATATGTGGTTAAATTATAATGAAGAACAAATTAAACTATTAAATGCTCTTCTAAAGATGTAAGAGACTTTAACGCTACATCTATATTCAAAATTTTAAATGCATTAGTAATATAAGTCACATATCTTATATATTTAATATTTGGCTCATATGTAGTTAATGTAGGACTTTAACCACTCGCATTTGAATCCAACAATCTCTCCAGCAAGTGTGAGTCACTCACATCTTATATTTGTACCGTTGTTACAACACCACTAAGAAGTATTATGATACAAGGATTCAATATCAGGATCCACTCTTGCTCCTCCACCAAGCCGAAACGTTAAAACAATAAGACTTTTGATACAAGAATCAAATAACAGGATCCACTCCTGTTGCCCTATGAAGCCGAATAAAGGTTTTGATACCACTTGTTAAGAGTCCAGAAGAGCGCAGAAGCAACAACATGTCAAATGCTTTAGAAAAACAAAAGATTTTGACTCAACATCTTATCCCAAAATTTTGCTTTAGAAAAATAAAAGATAAAATATAAAAAAAAAAAGAGAATTTTAAGACACAAAAGGCTTTTCGTAGTGCGAAAGATAAAAAAAAATCTCCAAAAGAGGTGGAAGACATTGACGGTACATGACACCACCACTAAACTCTAAGGATATGGGAGGGAGATCTTGGAGGGGAGGGTGTAAGACTTTTTTTCTTTTCGAAATTAAATAAAAATTAGAGAGAAAAAATTGCGAAGTTCATCTCTAATTTTTGTAAATTTTGAAATATTATATCATTATATATGATACTATTCTTTTAATTTCTTAAAATCTGAAATATGTATTTAAATATAAACGTAAAGTGCCAAAATTTTCCCTTTAAAACCCTCGTAATCTTCCTCCCAAACATATCCTACAAGATTGAAGAAGGAAAAAAAAGCTAAAATTACTATTAAAGTTCCTATAAAAACTACAATAAGAGCATTTATTCAACTTCTTATTTTCTTATTAAAAATAATATTTTCTTTTGTTCTCTTTTTTCTGAGTAGACATATTTTTTATATCTTATTTCAAAGATGCATTTCAAGTATTTGAGCTGAAACACTAAAAAATTTGAGACTAAGATTCAAAATTTCAAATTGAATACTAATTACAAATACTATTAGATAGTTTAGAAACACGATGAGCTGGTTCGGACACATGTTCACTCCATCACTCTAATAGGTAGCTTCTCTCTAAATGTGAATTTTCAACGCGAAAATATTGTATTTCAAATATATGCTACTTCTATTTACTCTTAGTTGGTGTTTTAAGATTATTTTCACATAAAAAATTGTTAATTTTGTTTCTTTTTATGAAGTTATTTGTCTTTTAATTATAATATCTTTCACTATTTATTATTTCATTCAACTTATTTCTCTTTTTACAATAAAGAGTGAGAGATAATTTTTAATTATTACCATTATTTTAAACATTAAAAACGACAAATAAAAAAAAATAATATTTAAAAAAACAATAATTAAAATATTCAGTTTTTGGTCAATAAATATAATGACAAACATAGCTAATAAACTCAAATATATAAATTAGAGATTCAATATTCAAATTTGAGTCTAAAAAATATCATCATGGCTAGTTAAACTAAATTTCACTATCGCTGTTAACATATTAATTGGCCAGTAATATAAAAATATTAAATGTATCTACATAGAAGAATTGGCCTTTCAGGATTGTGCCATCTCTAACTACTCTTTAAGTCCACATAAGTTGTTGCCAAAAGATCACATTTCAATAAAAATAACAGTTGTTCATTCATACTATGACTTTCTACATTTTTGGACCCACTATAACGTTGAATCCGACATAATCAATAGCACCTCCACCTACTAATGCACGATTTATTCAAACTTCTTGGTCCTACCAACTTGTTTTAACTCCAATTCCAAACAAATAGTGTATACGTCAAACAAATAACAAGATTACAGGGCAACAATTAGCCATGTGTCCCTTTGTACGGAACCGTGCAAAGTCCACCTCAATCTCTATGGACCCACAAAATCAGAACTATGGATTGCTATCACATGCCATTGAATTTTCCATACATCTTTTTTTTAATTGTTACCAATATGAAGTGTGCATAATCTGTTCTTTTTTACAGGTTTTCTTGGTAAGTAGCTTTGAGCATAGTCAGATCTAGAAGTATACAAAATATACAGGTAATTAGAGTATATTTATAAATTAAATTATATTTTATTAAAAAATTAAATTAATTAATAGTTCATAAATTAAATTATATATTTAAAATAAATTAATTAGTCAAATTATATTTAAAAATTCGATTTTATTATTTTAAATTAATTATATTTTAGAAATTTGTTATCTTAGAAAAATATCAACAAAAAAATTGAAATTTTGTTTTAAAGAAAATCGAAATTTTATTTAGAAAAACCTCGAAAATATTTTTTTCTTAAAAAAATTTTATGGAAAATTTTTTTATATCTATTTTTCTTGAAAAAAAGCGAAATTTTTTTTGTCAAAAGAATTTCAAAATTCTTTTTACAAAAAAAAAATTACATTTATTTTTTTAGAAAAAAAATTAAAAATCTTTTGTTAAAAGAATTGTGCATTTTTCTTCTTCTGAATAACTAGTTCGAAATCAATTTTAACTAAACACGTGTTCAAAATATTAAACTAATTTATATTTATAAACCAATTTTAAACCGATTCAAAATTAAACTTAAACTAATTTACAAGTTAGTCAATTTTTATAAAAGTAATTGTCAAAAATTAAAACAAATTATTAATATAATTCAATTCAGTTAAATTTTTACGTTACAAACACTCCTAATTAAATCGAAAAGGACAAATACAGGTGAATATTTATACTGATAAAACAAATAGGTGTTAAATTTTTACATTACAAACACTCCTAATTAAATCGAAAAGGACAAATACAGGTGAATATTTATACTGATAAAACAAATAAGTGTCCCTTAAACATGTGTGTAGAAAGAAGAGGGTAAAGAAGATATAAAAGAATAGATGTAATAAAATAATAAATTTGATGATATTTTTTATTTAAGTTTTCACCGCTAACTAATAAAATATATAATTTATCAAAAAAAAAAATAATTTATGTAGTTATTTGAAAACACTACTACTTTTATCCGTGGGATGTACAGAAATTTTTATTTTAATATCTTTTTTTTCTAATATGCCCCAGTTTGAAAAAAAATTCCTATAATGTCCTACTTTTTTGGCCCAGTTGCTCGTCGCAACCTGGGCCTGCGACGACCTGAAGCGGGTTTTTTTCCAGCAAGTTGAGCATCGCACCCCCAGGATGCGATGATGTACCCCTTTTTTTTTGTTCATCGCACCCCAGGGTGCATGATGTACACCCCTTTTTTTTTTAATTTAATAATTAAAAATAATTATAATAAATTATAAATATTTAAAATAATTAATAAACCCTAAACCCTAACCCATAAACTATAAACCCTAAACCCTATTTTTTTTTAATTTAATAATTAAAAATAATTATAATAAATTATAAATATTTAAAATAATTAATAAACCCTAAACCCTAAATTTTTTTAATTTAATAATTAAAAATAAATATAATAAATTATAAATATATAAAATAATTAATAAAACCTAAACCCTAAAATGAAATAAAAAATTAAAAAACTTTCATAAATAATAATAATATTAATAATTTTAATAATATTAATAATTACATATTAAATAATAAAAATAATAATAAAAAAAAGAAAATTATAATAATAATAAACATAATAAAAAAAATAAAATAAATTAATATTTAGTTAGGATAAAAAAATTTGTAATAATAATAAACATAACAACAAAATAAAATTATAAACATAATTTATTATTTCCATCTAAATTATAATAATAAATTATATTAATAAATTTAAAAAATACATTAATTTGAAATGAAAAAAATACATCAAATTGAAAGAAAAAACTACATCAATTTGCAATTAATTATTTCCATCTAAATGTCCTCCGGTTCCACATCTACGCGGTCGTCGAACTCGTCTAGCCATTTGTACGAGTTCAGGTTGTTGTGGTTGATTCTCATTTTGATCATTATCTTCGTTGGATTAGAACCACTACCACCTACCTCCGTATAATTTTGAGTTTCGATGTTATACATCGACTGAAAAACATCATAAGCCGACTCAGGTGTTGTGCAATGAGTACCAAACAAATTATAGAAAATTCCGCTATCTATCGGATGAACGGGTGTTGGCAATGTTGGCACTGAAGGAACGTAGTCCTGAGTCGGTATATATGTAGATTCGTGCAGATATGTTGGTGACGATAAAGATGGTATTTGGTGAATGGTATGTTGTTGTGGCATTGATTGAGGGGTTGAGTGAACATCAAAATACATTGAAGGTTGCAAATGTGGATCACGCAGATATCTTTCCACAGATATATATAATTTGGTGTGATTTCTGAACCAATTCATATATTCGTTACTGTGGCATAAAAAACCTTCTATTAATTGACCGTGCAGTACGTAATTCTGACGTTTATTCTAATGTTGAAACTCATCTTTCCAAACCACCCTCCAATTTTTATCAATGTCACGCCTCATGTCGACCTAATGGTACATTTTCATGTCCTCTGGTGGTTGCGGAATTGGTTGATGGAAGCTGAATTGAAGTGTGACTCTATCTACATGATGTTTTTCGACAATATCATAATAATGTAGATATGAACATGCCATCCAAGTGTTCATCTCTTGTTCGGGTACCTCGTGTTGGAACCCGAGATACGGCCTCCACAGAAACTGATATGTTAAAAATATGCTAAGTAAATATTAAGATATATAAAAATATATAATTAAAAAAGTTCAACTAAATGTGAATGATATTACTTCCTGAACCACCATGTGATCGATTGTATTCTGGTAGCCTTCTATGTCGTTATGAGGAACACTACTAAATTTTAGACCACCGGAATTAAATCTGTCGAATATATCAAACATAAAAAATATAATAATATTAGTAATATGGTAAGTGGTTAGTTTTAAAAAAAGAAAAATATATAAAAATTAATTTCAATAGTTACCTTTGTGCAAGTGGAAATGTCCATGCATTGTGTGATTCTGGAGCGACACAAGATAAACGATACCATGCCCAATTTTGTAACAACAGAGCACATCCTCTAATAGACTTGACGTCGGGTTTCGTAGCAACGCATAATTCTCTATACAGCGTAGCTAAAACTGCCGAACCCCAACTATATTGGGATGCTTTATTTAAATCTCCTACTAGGGAAAGATATTTTAAATGTACACGGTTGTTGGATTTGTCCGGCATCAACAATCCACCAATCATACGTAGAATGTATGCCCAACACGATGCTTGTTTTTGTACTTCGGATGCATCTTCACCAACACCGTCAAATGTATCTTTAAGCCATTTTAATTTAATAAAATTACCTGTGGTTGCCCCCTCAGGTGGGATAACTCCTAAATATTCTTCACATACACTTCTAACATTCACAAAATTTGAACCAGAAACTGGAATACCAGAAACATTTCATCCTAAAAGGTAATACACGTCTTCAAAAGTTATCGTGCACTCACCTATTGGGAGATGAAATGTATGAGTTTCTGGTCTCCATCTTTCAACCATCGCGGTAATTAGGCCGACATCTAATTTATAGTTTCCAAGTTTGATGACTTCACCAAATCCCGTCTGTTTCAAAATGGTGATATCGCCGCATTTGGTTTTTTGTTCACGTGACCATGACATTTCAACTTGTCCGCGGATGGTATATGTAAATAAAAAATATGAAAATAATATTATGAATATAATAAAAATAATATTATGAAGTTAATGAAAATAATATTAATAATATATTATTATAATATCATAAGAAATTAATATTAATAATAAATAAACTTACAAATGCATTAATGTATCGAAATTCAGCCCGATGATTAGTAGATAATTCCATGTGTGAAAATTTTGATTGATAATGTTAAAAAAATTTGTTTGAGAAGGTTGAAAAAAATTTGAGATTGAGAATGAGATTGAGATTGAGAAGATTGAAGGTGTGTGTACCATTATATAATCGCATCCCCACCGTACGATTGCCTTTGATCGTCGCATCCCCAAGATGCGCTGGCCTGCGTGGTCTTCTGATCATCGCATCCCCAGGATGCGCTGGCCTGCATGGCCTTCTGATCATCGCATCCTCACGATGCACGCCATCCTGATCTTCGCATCCCCAGGATGCGCTGGATGGCAACTTTAATCTGCTTTAATCTCGGCCTTCCATCTGATACTATCAACGGTAATGGATGATGGATCCAAGTTATTTGATTTGGACCAATCAAATTGGTCCAAGTTGTATTAAATCTTGGCCTTCCAATTTTTTTTATTAACGGCTGTGGATGATGGATCCAAGTTATTGGATTTGAACCAATCAAATTGGTCCAAGTTGTATTAAATCTTGGCCTTCCAATTTTTTTTATCAACGGTTGTGGATGATGGATCCAAGTTATTTGATTTGGACCAATCAAATTGGTCCAAGTTGTAGTAAATCTTGGCCTTCCAATTTTTTTTATCAACGGTTGTGATGATGGATCCAAGTTATTGGATTTGGACCAATCAAATTGTTCTAATTCCTATTTAATCTTGGCCTTACAATTTTTTTATCAACGATTGTGGATGATCTGGATGAAAAATATCAATCCTATTTAATCTTGGCCTTTCAATTATTTTTATCAACAGTCGTGGATGATCTAGATGAAAAATAAATCACAATACATTCTATAAATAGAACAATAAATCTCACTATCTTACCACACCTTCTATATCATTATACCTTCTAGCATTTCATACTTACTAAAAAAAAAATTTATCATGGATTCTCAACAAATAATTTGTATTGTTTATTACAATGGTACAATAGTCGACCGAGTTGAAGGTAAAACATTTGTAAGTGATTACAAAAAGGCGTTCAAAATACATTCTGGAAGCAATCTTGCTCGTTTAAAGAATGTTATTAAAAAAAAGTTACAACTCGATGACAAAGTGACGATAACTGATATAGTTTATCGACACCTTGTTTTCTTTGGTGAAAATACAACAAGGTTTGAACTTCTGAAGGTTTGCGACGACGAAGATGTTCAGCTCATGTTTGATGTTTATGCACAGTTGTCACAACTTGGCACCATTGAGTTATATGTTAAATTTGAAGATGGTCCTCAAACATACTCAAACATTGATCAACCATCGTCCTCAAACATACCCAATCCCAACTACATCCCATCTTTTGATCAAACCAACCCTTATCAACCCAACTTATATTCTTCATCACAACACTATGAACCATCACACTATGAACCATCACAACACTATGAACCATTCTCTAGCCAACTAGAACAAACTCATCCAAAAAGTTTTCAACTCCACCAAGAATCTCTTCCAGTAAGTCCACAATGCGATCTTCCCCTTAGTGTCTTATATGATATCAACGAGGAAGAATTGAGTGATTATAGTGAAGATGATGAGACATACTTCGATGAATCATTTGGTGATTCTGACGATGACAATGTTGTTGACGAGGATATGGAAGAAGAATTCAATCCACCCTCATACATGAAGAATATCAATTTAGATAGTGGAGTGCAATCAAGTGAATTTGATGTCATGTTCGTTAACGAAGACCCAACAAAAGATGGAACTCTTGCTGTTGGAATGAAGTTTCAAAACAAGGATGAATGCGTACATGCAATCAAACGGTACCATTTAAAACAATCGTTGAATTTTGTGGTACAGAAATCAGATTTAGAAAGGTACGTTATTTGTTTTTCATCTCCAAATTGTTTTTTTAGATGTAGAGCTTCAAAACGCAAAAAGAGTGATTTGTGGGTGATTGGTAAATTGAATTTGCCTCATACATGCACAAATTCGGCATTGTCACAAGATCATACGAAGCTCGATTCTAATATGATATGTGCAAGCGTAATGAAAGTTTTGAAAGTGGATCCTTCAATCAAAGTGAAGGTCATTATTGCTCAGATTCAAGCCTTACACAACTATACAATTAGTTATAAAAAGGCTTGGATGGGAAAAAAATAAAGCAATTGAAAAAATTTATGGCAATTGGGAAGAGTCTTACAATCAACTCCCACAATGGTTATTGGTTATGCAAACGTTTTCTCCAGGAACTAAAATTGAAATGGAAACGATATCAGCTTATCATGAGAATAGTTTGATAATTAGGATAAGGATATGTCATAGATTATTTTGGGCTTACCTTCCATGCATATCTGCGTTCAAATTTTGCAAACCAATTGTACAAGTTGATGAGACTTGGTTGTACGACAAGTACAAGGGAACTCTATTAGTAGCAGTTTCCCAAGATAGGAACGACCATGTAATTCCTATTGCCTATGCTCTTGTGGAAGGTGAGACAAAAGAGGGTTGGAGTTTCTTTTTGAGAAATTTAAGAAAACATGTCACTCCATAACCCAACATTTGTTTGATTTCGGATTGACATGAATCCATTAAGAGTGCTTACAACAATCCAAATAATGGATGGCAAGATCCTCCATCAAAGCATGTGTTCTGCGTTCGACATATTGCACAAAATTTCGCAAGGGAATTTAAGGATAATGCTTTGAAGAAAAAAGTTGTTTGCATGGGTAATAATTTCATTCTTATTTCTTATAATTAGTGTAATTTTTAATAATTTAATTGTTAATTTTTATAATTAGTTAACAATGAATTGTCTACTATATCAATACAGGTTACTCAATTAATGAACCTACATATTGACACTACCGCAGAGAAATCGGCATATTAAACCCGTAGGCTTTGAAATGGTTAGATAACATATCGCGACTAGATAGGATTCAAGCATTTGATGAAGGTAGCCGTTGGGGTAAGATGACCACCAACCTTGTGGAGTCAATCAACGGAGTATTAAAAGCACCGCGGAACCTTCCTATCACTGCTTTGGTCCAATTAACATATTATAAAACAGGGACACTATTTCCATCCATGGGAAAACTATACGCATCAATTTTAGCTTCTGGTCAGGTATTCACAAAAACATGCTTCAATTTTATGAAATCTGAAATAAGTAAATCTAATAGTCATAGAGTTGATAGTTTTGATCGAAGCAACCATACTTTCATGGTCCACGAGACGGTAAATCCAATAGAAGGACAACCAATTGGTCATTACAGTGTAAACCTTTCTAACAATTGGTGCGACTGTGGGAAATATCAAGCTAAACACATGCATTGTTCACATGTGATAGGAGCATGTTCTAGTATCAAATATGATTATTGGATGCTTATATCTGATGTGTACAAGGTGGAAACGTTACTAAAAGTGTACGACGAAATGTTCAGACCTATACCAAACAAAGGATATTGACCAGAATATCAAGGTGTTAAGGTATGTCACAATCCTCTCATGTGGAGAGTCAAGAAAGGTCGCCCAAAAAGCAAACGCATTAGAACATAAATGGACACTAGAGAAAGAGTGTCAAGAAAGTGCGGATTATGTCGGGTCTCTGGTCATACTAGAAAACATTGTTCAAATGCTGCCGACACACCTACTCAAATTTGATGTATTTTTTTCATTTCAAATTAATGTATTTTTTTTAAATTTATTAATATAATTTATTATTATTATTATTGTTATTATTATGGTTATAATTTTATTTTTTTGTTATGTTTATTATTATTACAAATTTTTTTATCCTAAATATTAATTTATTTTAATTTTTTTATTATGTTTATCATTATTATAGTTTTCTTTTTTATTTATTTATTATTATTATTATTATTTAATCTGTAATTATTAATATTATTATTATTATTTATGAAAGTTTTTT
>JBBPBO010000001.1:70321241-70416325 GCA_037974295.1 Cicer cuneatum | reverse complement strand
TTTTTTAATTATTTTAAATATTTATAATTTATTATAATTATTTTTAATTATTAAATTAAAAAAAATTTAGGGTTGATTAATTATTTTAAATATTTATAATTTATTATAATAATTTTTAATTATTAAATTAAAAAAAATTTAGGGTTTAGGGTTTATGGGTTTATTAATTATTTTAAATATTTATAATTTATTATAATTATTTTTAATTATTAAATTAAAAAAAATTAGGGTTTAGGGTTTATGGTTTATGGGTTAGGGTTTATTAATTATTTTAAACAAATTTATAATTTATGATAATTATTAAATTAAAATAAAAATAAAAAAAGGGTGTACATCATCGCACCCTTGGGGTGCGATGAGCAAAAAAAAAATGGGGCTACATCATCGCATCCTGGGTGTGCGATGATCAACTTGCTGGAAAAAAACCCCATTCATATCGTCGTAGGCCCAAGTTGCGACGAGCGGGCTAAAAAGTAGGGCATTCTAGACATTTTTTTTTAAACTGAGATATATTGAAAAAAAAAAGATATTAAAATCTAAAATCCCGATGCACACACTACATTTATAATTGAATATATATAAATATTTCTAATGTATTTTTAGTCGTCCAATGTTAACGTTGACAGATAAATTATAATACATTTGAATTTATATATTCAAACAAAATAATTTGCCACCAATTTAGACATCTAAAAACAATTTCGAATCCCTTCTAAATAGTTTGCCTCCAAGTGGAAGCAAACATAGCAACTCTTTTCATTTCACCTTCTAAATGCTATTTTTCTAAAAAAAATAAAAATAACATAGTCTTAAACATTTTAAAGATATTGTTCTGATCTTTAAAATTTAACCTTTAATAGAAAGAAAGTGATATTTTAATAATGAAAAAAAGATAAAATAAGTTTTTAGTCTTAATAAAATTTTAAAATTTTATTTTTAGTTTTTATAAAAAATTTCAACTTTTTAGTTCATAAAATTTTTTTATTCATTTTTACTTTCTATTTTGAATTTTTTTGTGTGTAAAAAATTGATACTTTTTGTTTATAAAAAAGTCCTTATAAAATCAAAATAAGGAATAAAAGTGAATAAAATTTTTTAGTGACTAAACTTAAAAAGATCACAATTTTGTAGAGACTAAAAACATATATTGTCCAAAAAAATTCATCTTTATTTTACTATAGGTTAAATATGTTTTTAGTCCTTATAAAATAAAAATATAATTTTTAGTTCTTATAAAATTATTATACATGCAGTTTTAGTCTGAGATGTCAATACAATATATATATTTTTAATGAATTTTTTCATACATGTTTACGACATTATAAAAAAAATTTCCATAAAAAATAAGTTCAAAATTCAATTTCTAAGTCCATATTTTTATTATTTTTATCTTTATATTTCAACATTTAAAAAATAAATATTTAATATATTTAAATTTAAAAAATTCTAAATTTTTGTGTAGTATCTTTTTAAATGTTCTAAATATTATTGGAAAAATTTATTTAAAAATTTGAAAATTAAAAAACAATTAAAGATGTTTTGTTTTAATATATTCTATTAGTAATTTCTAAATAATTTTTTATGAATTAAAAAATATATTTTTATTTTATAGAGATTAAAATTAAAATATTTTTTTTATTTTATAGAGACTAAAATTGAAATATCTTTTATTGAGATCAAATATGTATTTATCCATTTATTATATTATAGAAAAAAATTGAAGCTTTTGTTGGTGAAGTTATACAGGAGGATCACCGGTTCTGTCCATTATACCAATTGAACCTTTCAACTTCCTATCGTTATTTTTTATTTTTGCAATTGATGTTGATAATTGAGAATCTAATCGGTCTTTTATATAGAACCGTCAAAAAAGCTCCTAATCTCAAAGTCTCCTTTAATAAATTTTTTATTAGGCCCTCAATTTTAAGCCCCTATTAATAAAAAAATTTCTTTGGCCCTAGTCCCCTATTTTTTAATTTTTGTGGGCTAGGGCCGGGGCCTAGGGCCCATTTCATTTTTAAAAAATTATTGAATTTGTTAATTTTATTCATAACATAAAAAAAATTGACAATTTCTATATAAAAAATATTCGAAGTTGAAAAATTATTGAATTTGTTAATTTTATTCATAACATCAAAAAATAAATCGACAATTTCTAAATCGAACAAAATTCATAAAAAAAATCGAAATTAAAAAATCATTGAATTTGTTAATTTTATTCAGAACATAAAAAAAATCGACAATTTCTAAATCAAATAAAATTCGGAAAAAAAATCGAAATTGAAAAATTATTGAATTTGTTAATTTTATTCAGAACATCAAAAAATAAATCGACAATTTCTAAATCGAACAAAATTTGGAAAAAAATCGAAATTGAAAAATTATTGAATTTGTTAATTTTATTCATAACATAAAAAAAATCAAAAAAAATTCAGAAAAAAAAATCAAAACAAAATTGAAATATTTTTTATTTCAAAAAATAATTGATTTTTTAATGGGCCTGTGGGCCCTCTAAGCCCACATAATTTTGGGGGCTTTTTTACATTGGGGGTTTTTTTTTAATTGGCCTTTATATTATAAGATTTTTTAACCCCTCCCATATGTGGGCTGGAGCCAATATAGAGGGGGCTTGACAAATTGACAGCTCTAGTTTTATTACGTCTGTCCTTAATACATGACCTTCTTAATGAAAGTTCCAGAATTAATAAAATTGATAATAGTATTAATTAATATTTTATAAGAGTATTTATTATTGGTTAAAGATTTTTCATCAATTAATACCGAACAAACTCAACTACCGCCCTAAATACATCATGTATATTTTACATGTTCGAATTAGTTATATGTATTTTATATGTATCTTTAAAATTGATAGAGTTTCAATAAAAAGGGTAAATTGATATAATAACAATGAATTAATTGTTTGAAAAAAATTGAAAATAATAACAATTAAATAGTTTTTGAAAAAAAAAACCGAAGAGTTTGTCTTGTCATAAAGGGATAATGGAGTAATTTAAGACGGCTCTAAGCAAATTTTTATAAAATATTTAATTATATTAATAAAAAAAAATTAGTTATGTGATATAGAATATACATAAAATATAAATTTAGGCTCTACTTATATTAAAAAAAAAACATAAATGTAATATGTGTTAATATAATCGTGTTGTACTTCTAATATATCTAATATTTATTTTCATATGATTTGTATACTTCTAATATATATAATTTTTTTTCATATGATTTGTATGACTTCAAAAATTATATTCAATGCATGAAGTGTTGAGACAAAATCTCAAATTAAATGTTGTTTAACATGTGCTTTTGAATGTTTTAATCAAAGATAGGTATTAAACACATCAACACAAGATCACATTTGAAGAAGCAAATTCATTCAAATAAACGAAGAACGTTCTGATATAATTTTAAAAAAACGAAGAACGTTCTGATATAATTTTGAAAAAACGGATATCGTTCTTCAAAGTCTTTAGTTATCTTCAAAACCAAGAATGTTCATGTTCTTAAGGAAAATGTCGTGTCTGATGTATTCAATCATTATCTAGAAAGATACCAGAAGTATACAAGGATCACATCAGTAAAAGAATTATTCCAAAGAACAAAGATAAAAGCTATGCATCATAATCAAACAAACAAGATCATTCTCCAATTTGAGCAAATAGCAAGTACAACTCTGACAGACCCGATTGACACTGCAACTGCATATCTGAGCAGCCTACACACATGACAGAAAAGTAACGACAACACTTAAAGACAGCTCTGTCAAAGAAACTTAACTTCTGCACCCCTCAAAATAGCAACGAAGATCGTTTTGGTTTTGCAAGAACATTCCTGCTTTAAGACAACACTTATCAACTTAAACTGACACAAGACAACTGAATCCTCTTCAACGGATAGATAAGTTGTCATTAGCCTTCTTGAAGACTAAAAAAGGAACCTCAAGATCAAGGATAAGGCAGAGCTTCAAGTGCAAAACAATCTATCACTTATATTATGATAATCACAATTGAAAGATCATAACCTCTTCAAGCAAAAGCAAAGGTTCAGTTCTGTTTTCAATCTAGATATTAGAATTATTTTACTGAGTCCTTAAGCCCAAAATCTAAACTCAAACAACGGTTGAGTACTCTCAGATTCTACAAAATCCTTAAATCATTACTTTGTAACTCAAGACTATTGTGTTGAATATAGTTTGAGTAAACTCTAAAAATCCTTTTATGATTAAAAAGTAATCTATTAAAATTCTCTCTAAAGATTGAAAGGTAACATGTGGAAATCCTTTCTAGGTTGAAAGGTACTTATTGTAATAGATCAAGATTGATCTGGAAAGGCTGTGTGAAAACCAAGAATGATCTTGTTTTGATCACTTAGTGAAAAATCTCACAATTGTGAGGACTGGACGTAACTCACTTTGGGTGAACCATGATATATCTTTGTGTGATATTCTTTTCCTTATCTCTATTTGTTTATAATCAACTAACCATATATCTTATAGATAAGTTAATTATGTGATTTCACTAACCAAGAACGTTTTGCACTTATTGTGTTTTCATAACCAAGATTAATCTTGCGTTAAATACTTTGAAATTAAACAAGGATTTTAAAAAAGGGCAATTACAATTCAAACCTTCTTCCTTGTAATTGACATTATTACTTCATGAAGAACGATGAAAAATAGATTCTCATGATATATAGCAAATTAAAATAGTTGTAAAAAGTAAGCATTATTATATATGTATGAAGATTAAACAGAATTAAAAGTAATATAAAAATATTAAATTGATTTATTTATTTATATTTTAAAATTTTAAATTATTGATGTATTAAATTAAATTTCATCTATTCTTTAATTAAAATTTGTAACACTTCAATTTTTAAATTAAAAGTAAAATTTTCATTTTTAAATTAAGTTTAAAAATTTACATCTTGATTAAGAGTACTCGAGTTTGATCTTTTATTGAAATAATGTTTTAAAGATTTTACTTAAGTCCTATTGAATGTCACATTACTAAAACTCATTTCCTTGAGAATTTGATGGATAACACTAAACAATAAATTGATATCCAACATTCAAAATTTAAAATATCAGCACCAAAGATAAAAATAATTTTAAAAAATTACATATAAACGTGGTTTAGAAAAAAGTTTAAAAAATAATGGGTTAAAGAAGTTTTTAGTCCTTATAAAATTTCAAATTTTGTTTTTAGTCTTTATAAAATTTCAAATTTTAATCATTTAAAAATTTTCATATTCATTTTTTTTCCTACTTTTAAGTCAACTCGTGTATATTTTAAATTTTGAATGATTTTTTTTACTCATATTTAGGACATTATAAACAACTCCCTCAAAAAATTTAGAATTTTTTTAACAAGTGCTAAATTAAATATGAATTTTTAAGTTTTTAGCTCTTAAAATTTCTTGTTTAAAACATCTTTTTTACTCTACTTAGGAATGTTTTTGGAGTCATTATTTTTTATATATTGTACATCAAGTTACTAACACTTATTAGAAAAATTTGAAAAGTATAGTTATTGTGATAAAATGCAAGTGTGCAAGTATACACAGTTGTGACAAGTAATAAAGTTAAAGTAGAGATCATTCCCACTAAACACTAGTAGAAAATTGTGTTTTTAATAAATGAGGCAGAGGTTTAACCTTTACATGCTTGTGTAAACAAGTTAACAAAATGAGACGGTGACAATTTTATAAATTTGTGAAATGTGTACGGTTATGTTGGTAAATGACTTAAGACAGACTTGCAAAATATAAAAAATTACGTATACTTAAAAATCTAACCTGCATTTTATTCCTAACCTATGCGTTTTATCTTCCCTAAACTTTGCGCTGTAAACCCTCCATTGTGTTCCCTAACCTCTCTATCGTGTACACTTAAAACTTGGGTTCCTGACTTGCTGGCGTTCTTCTAAAGTCGACTTCGCAACCTTAAACTCTTGCTACGTTTTATCGTCACCACTTCGTCGATTTGTTAAGACAGGTTTGATTCTCAAGTTCTTGCTTTTCTTTCATCTGCAAGTAATTAATTGGATCTATGTAATGTGTGTTTTTTAATTGTTCTTGAAGTTTGTTCTTTTATTTTGTACATAAACCCTATCATTCATGCTGGTTTAAAGGAACAAAAACCCTATACTTTGTGCTATTGTTTAGCTATTATTAGTAATAAATAACACTTATATGAGTTTTTTGTTTTGTTTTGAAAAGAACACTTAGATGAGGATTTGAAAAGTTTTGATTCCTTTTACATTAATGGTTGCATTTACGGAATATAATTGTTAATTAGCATTTGTACTTTCTAGTTATACTTGTTAAGGCACATATTCCATTTTTATTAAAAAAAACTATTTAATAATAATTTTCTTTTAGAGCATGAATAAAAACAACATGAATCAGAACACAATACAATGCCCTTTTATCTTATCTTTTAAAATAAAACAAGCATCAATCAATCATTATCTTTAACACATTTTCAAAAAAATTACAAAAAATTCATTTATTGTTTTAAAATATTATTATTTAAGTAATTATAAATATTCAATATAATACTATTAGATTACTCTTAGCTAAAATTAATACGACACTCTAGGACAATAAATAAAAAAGTAAACTATAGACTTTCTAGACAGTAAAACTGTTTTGGTTTTAATCTTTTACCTTAATCTTTACGGTTATTTATTTTTAACAAAAGTAGCTATGGATCCTAATTGGATGAATGTTAATCGTTTGAGTGAAGTGTATTAGAAAGGTGTGAAGGAATTTTTACAATTTGCTTTAAAAGAACTTCCTAAAAATGTAAGAAAGTTTTATTGTCCTTGTGTTAAATGTTTAAATTAAAATCGGTTACATTTTGAAGAAATCATCTTATTTGTTCTGGAATTTTCCAGAGTTATACAAAATGGATATGGCATGGTGATTCATTAAACATGGCAAGTGTATCAGAAAGAGAAGATGTTCGTGAAGATATAGAATTTAAGTTGGAACATGGTGGAACTAGTTTTTTTTTCCTTCCATTGAAAGATATTATAGAGTTGTGTATGAGTAAAGAAGAGATATCCATCACCATTTTACAAGTTTGGCTAACGTAAGTAAGTTTTATTTGTAAATTTTGTCAAATTATGAATTTCATTTATAATGACAATTAAGTTTTATATCTTAGGTATCTACATCGTTGTTGTATTGACTTAGGAAATAGTGAAGTGTATGGATTTATTGATTCAAGTTTCACCCAGAGTGAAAATGATTCAACTAATGCTCAAATCCACATTCAAAAGAAGTTGTAGGAGGAAAAAAGAACTTGTTACCTAGCACCTTATCTCATAAAGTAAGTGTTTGTCTATTATCATTATCGCTTATAATAGTGAAAATTGAATATAACACATATTTAATTGTTTATTGTAGTGGTCATTGGCAATTGCTTATTATTAATGTTAAGGAGCTTAATGTAGTCTTTATATGTTCATTGGGAGATAAAAAAATATGTCACATTGTTGATTTATAAGTATTTAATTTATCTATTGTTCATAGGTATTGTAATATGTCTTATAACAAAATTTTAATAACTATTTTTATTTTGTAGAGCTTTTGAAGGTTATTATAGATTGCTAGGTTTGAGAATTAAGAGTGTGGCTAACATGAAGTTTTCCTATAGTAAGTTGTTTACAAATGAATAACTTAATTTATAATATTATAATAATTTTATGTATTTAACATTTTTTTGTGATTTCAATTTTAGAGTCAGAGACAAGCTTCAAATATGAGTGTGGCTTCTATGTCATGTTACATATGTTGAACATTGTAACAGCCGATATTGTTGATTCATGGATGCAAGTACGTAATTACAAGTTGTTATTGATTGTGTGTTTTAGTGTTCGTATGATAAAAAATTATGATTCGAATGATATTGATTGTGTTTTTTTGTTCAGATATTTGATGATTCAAGATCATTTCATCCGGATCAAATTAAAAAAGTACAAGAATGTTGTGTTAATTTTATTTTGGAATCAATTGAAGAAAATGACAATGTTTGGGTATATGTCTATTGAATATTTCTACATTGTAATTTTGTTAATGGACATCTAAATCAATTTTCGTCAGTAGTCACAAATGGGAGACATCTTCTTTGTACTCTATATTTTGTATGAACTTTTGATACTTTATATTTTGGTTATTAGATGGTTATATAAAATTGTGGTTGCAAGTACAAAACTCGATTTGAAATTCAGTAGGAAATATTGTATATGTACGGAGTAGGAACATAAAAACAAAATGAGAAATTTATTAAAAAAATAATTATTTTAACTCTATCTATTAAGTTAGTTGATCAAAAGAACCGACTTAAAAAAATGATTTGTTGAACTGAATTTATGATATTTAAGTTGGTTAAGCTTAACCGACTTAATAGCACGAAACTCCGCTAAGTCGATTCATGAAACGAGTTAAAAAACAACATATTTATTAAATCGTTTGTTGTTAACCCGAACACAAAACCGACTTAAAAAGGTAAAATTTCACTAGTGAAGACTATAGTGGCTAAGTTCTAAATATTCTCAAATTTATAAGTTCAATCAAGTAAGACCCAAAGTAACAAGTAACACACAAATTTAGATAATTGAAACAGTAAAAAGGCATAAGTATATAATAGTAAAATAAGGATAAAATCTATTAAAGAAAATAGTTAGGAAAATTATACTTTTGCAATTTATTTATATATAGTTCTAGCCATGAAATGTTGCAATATATTATACCATTATGAATAAAAGGACGTTATGGGTTTTCTATTACAGTTATCATGATTTTCAAGTACACTAATTTCATTTTTGAATTCACGTCCACGTTCAATCATACTTAGATTTAACCTCTATTGTTTTATGGACTAAAATAATATTCTTAACATTTGACATCAGCTATATTTCTATACATCTTGGACTATATCTATATCATCTAAGTATTTCCACCCATGAATAGTTTCCAATATTAATAAGATTGCATTCAACCTAAGATATGGCTAACCTCAACTTTAAATATATAAATAGAAACACCAGCTTGATTAAATAAACAAAAACATAACTATAACATGTCTTTTACCATTAAATCATTACAAAAGCATAATACCATACCCTAACTAAAAGAATTTAATTCATAGTGAGCTTAATAAAACCAAAATAATAAAGATGGTTGTAATAAGATTTATTGTAATTAAACGATACAAATAGAAAACTGTATGAAGATGGATGTAATAGACGTAGAAAAAATACAGGAGTAGAAACTTCCAACTTTGAACTTCAAATAACCCTTCTTTGCTTCCTAGCTCCAAAGTATCGATCGCTTCAATTATCTTGAGATGGAGGAAATGAGATGGTGTTGGAAGGTGTGAGGATGATGATTGATGGTGGCATCTAGAGTTCTCCAAATTAGGTTTAAAACTAGCTCCCTTCTTAGTAATATGAACATATAATTATTTTTATAACGTATGAAACAATTTATAGAATAATATTAACAATTTTTATTATTGTTGCATCTTTGTCGAGATGTTCTTTTTATATTGAAATTTTTAGGGTTGCATCTTTGTAGAGATGTTTTTTTTATATTGAAATTTTTATGATTGAATAAGTTTTTAATCCTTATAAAATTACATTATTTTGTTTTTAGTCTTTATAAAAAATTTCACCAACTTTTAGCACTTTAAAATTTTCATTTTCATTTAAGTCTTTATTTTTAATCTAACTATTGTATATCTTTTGAATCTTTGAATAATGTTTAAGAAATGTTTAACAACTAGCTTGCAAAAATTTAGAATTTTTAATAGATGATGAATATTAAATATGAATTTTTAAGTTTTTAATACTTAAAAGTTTATATTTAATTTTTCGCTTGTTAAAAAAATTTAAATTTTTATAGGTAAATTTCTTATAATGTCTTAAATATTAGTAAAAAAAATCATTTAAAAATTCAAAAGATTGACAATAGTTAAATTAAAATCCAAAATTAAAAATGAAAATAAAATTTTTTAAGGTAGTAAAAGGTGATGAAATTTTTTATAAGTACTAAAAACAAAATTGTGAGATTTTATAATGTCTAAAAATTTATTTTATCCAAATTTTAAAAACTAATCTTCAATCTACTATATCACCAGATAGATTAAGTAGTCATGTTTTAATTTCTATCTAAATTTTTTTCCAAAAAATATTGACTATAAATAGATTATTAATGTTTTAAAAAAAAAGTAATGAGGAAATAGTTTCAATACTAGGAGATCCATTATTTTTGTTCGTCAAATGCACAAAAATTCCCAGAGTCAGGCATTAGTTTTCCACATTAATGGTAATCTCAATTCAATATACTGTCAAATATTAATTGTGAGAATCTTTTATTGTTAAAATCTGAACCGAAATTTATCAGATCTGATAGACTTAACATTTTTCATTAGACTCAACCATCAGTTAATTGAGCTAATAAAAGAATTGATCAAACATAGCCCATCCTAGACAACATGGGTCAAAGTAATATATATACGTGGGCCACTATGGACTCTGAAGGCAAATGAACCGACTCATCCTCTTTCTTTTAAAAAAAAAAAAATTTAAATACTTCAAGTTTATAAAAAAAAATTAAATTTAAATATCATAGATAACAATGGGACGACGAAGATTGTTTGCAGTGGGTTTAAGAGGGTCTTAAATTTTTAGGTGTTTTTTTTCTTTTGTTTTGGAATTTAATTGGATTGTAAAAGTTAGCATGACTTTTTTTTACATCCTCTTTCATAAATAAATAAAAAGGTGCAAAAAATCAAAGGAGAAAGTAGGGAAAGCACGTGAAATGCGTATGGCAAGCAATGTTAACTGTCTGGTAGAATTTTGAATTGAAAGTGATTATCTACGTGGCAAAGATGAGAGTGTGTCATCATGGTAATCAAGAAACACGTGGCATGGTGGGGTTGATGATAGCATTAATGAATGTCATGTGTTTATGTTCAGAGCACAAAATTAAAGAACAGTAAGTTAATAAGGACCCACCGATAGTGATAGTTTGCTCCTATTCTCATAGTCACCTACCGACAATAGACAAAGGGGGGAAGGTGGGTATGACTCATGACTCATGAGTGAGAGAGGAGATATAATTGTGAAGTTTCATTTTTATTCTTAATTTGGCTTTTCATCAATTTATTTCAAATCTTTCACTCACTAGACATTTGTAAGTATGGGACACAAACCGATTCAGAATGATACGTTAAGCCATAATAAATTTAAATAAGTTTAATATTTTTTATTTTTTATTAATTAAGTAAACATAAATATATATACTTTTGAGTTTTTAAAAGTCTAAAAAAAATCGTGTATTTTCGTTTTCTAAACGAAAAAAAGTTAAGTAATAAAAATATGAGTCATTCTAAAAATAAAAGATTTTATTGAGTTTTGTTCTCTTTATTTTTTTTTTATAAATTTATAGAATTGGTCCTCTTTAAAAATTTTGTACTTAAAAATTATAATTTGATATATTTTAAACGACGTGTTTTACAATTTTATGATATAAAACCATCTAAATGCATTAATTATTTATATGTGATTAATTAAATTACAAAAATTTAAAAATTAAATTTTTATAGAGTTTTATTATGATTTCATGAATGATAATCATTCTGCTTTATCATATTATATATTACACTATTTTTAAAAGATGTCAAATCGTAAGTTTTAAGTTCAAATCAATATAATAGAACGACAAAAATTGTCGACTTTTAAAATAGCAATACCGATTTTGTGTAATTGATAAAAATAAGGGATTAAAATTGCAATTAAGCCAAAATAATAGTGTAAAGTTTTGAGTGGAAAAAGTCACAATTTAAAATTTCAAGAAATTGAATACGCAACTTTTAAGATGATATTTTTACATTTAGCTTCTTAACAAATACCTCAAGAGCACTTGTTAGCATTTCTCTAATAATATTACTACCTCTGTCTCAATTATAAAAATATTGTTTAACTAACTTTTTATCATTATTTAATGTTTGTTTTTTAAATATTAATAAAAGTATTTAATATTTCACACTTTTAGAAGTATATTTGTAGAAATATTCAAAAAATGATAATAAGAATAATTAAACAAGTTCATTGATATTAATATTTTTTTTATTTTTCTTCTAGACTAGATGGAGTACATTACTTTCCCCTCCTTATTAAAAATCTCTTTGAACATTTTTTTAAATGATAAATTTTACGGTAAAACATTAATTTGATATATACTATTACATTTTATTTTTAAATTAATAGTTAAAAGATTTTTTTTAAAAGATATTTTTTATTATTTAAAAAATAATAATAACTAAATATTATTTACTAAAAGTGTTATCGAAATAAAATTTAATTTTTTATTGTACTCATAATAGTTAATATTGAATACCTTTTACAACAAAATATAAAAAATTAGTATAATACTTATAAACAATAAATGATTATGAAATTGTTTTTCTAAAATACTAAAATACAATAGTCAACAAGCAACTTTTTTATTCATAAAAATGATGGTAGGTTTAGAGAACAAATGTATCAAAATTCAATTTATGAATATGTACGTCCAAATGCATTTGTTGTCCTTTATCCAAATACACCTTTTTATTTATTAAAAATGAAAAGTTGTTCATTTATTCAAATTGTAGAATACATCTACGTAATACAAATTTAAATTTGTCGGATGAATATGCAAACAAATTCACAATACCGTCAAATTTCAAATTAATAATGTATGACGATAACATGTCTACAAATATGAGAAAATTTAAGTGTCCGGAATACCTATGTCTCTAAATTTGTATCATTGACATTTTCAAAGTCATTGATTGAAATTTCTAATTAATCCAAATTTCTTATCAATCTGAACCAAAATAAACATTGCACCAAATCAAGAAAAAATGTCGCACGAAGATGAAAAAATAAAAAAATATCGCACGCAGACAATAAAATAGCAACAAAAATACCAACAACAAAAAATTGTGTAAAAACTATTTATTTAGATAAAACGAAGAAAAAAAATAATTTAAAGAGGCATGTCTATATCGGGAAAATAGTTTTAAACCTCTTTGATGGAGGAAGAAGACAAACTAGATTTTTTTTTTGGGAGGTACAGCAGCGGTTTACTAAAAATGGGAAAAGAAAATGGATAATACATCATCAATTAATAGTATCAAATTGTCTTAGAATATAAAAAAATCTAACATTACATGCTTTATACAAAAAAATTAGTTTAATAATAATTATGCATAAATTACATATATTAATTACAAAACAAATTTTTGTAAAAAAAAATATAATAGGGTTTTTTCAATAGGAAGGAGGAGGGCAATTTATATATATTTAGCTAAAAATTTAAGACTTACCAGACAAACTTATTCAAATAAATGTAAATTATAATTTTTTATTTATTATAATTATTATATTTTGTGGAGTGTATTAAATTATATACTTGCAGGTTTTTTCCATAATAATTTGTGTATTGTAGATTATCTAAAATTAAAGACAAGGTAGATATCAAAATAAAATTTGAACTTTTTATTAAAATTAATGGTTTATTAACTTATTTAAAGATGTTAATATAAAAAAATGTTTAACATGCTAGTAAATCATATATTTTATTTTCACATCGTACTTTGAATTTGAGTTGAAGGATATCTCAAAGGAGGCTGAAAAGTAGTACTATTGCACATTTACACATCTAGTTGAAAATATTGGAGCTAGACATATTTTTCTTAGAATTTGAGTTGAACCTAATACAAATCAACACTTTTGGTTTGTAAGGTAAAAAGTATCAATTTTTGAAAAATATATGAGATTTTATTTCATTAAATATGAAACTCTTATGATACTCTCTCACACTTAGTACTAGACATTTGGATGTCACTCAAGTAGTCCGAACATAATAGCAAGTGGTCTGATAGATCTGAAATATATTCTAATACCACTTTAAAATTTCGATTGAACTTAACACAACTCCACAAAATTGATTTGTAAAGTGAAAACTATTCACCAATTATAAATTACATTGTCAAATTTTATCAAATTTAATGTGACTCTTTTAAATCATATTGTTGTTGCAAGGCTATAGGAGCTATCATTTGATGGACCGAGGTTTTGGGTAATACTTTATTCATCTCTTTTTGTAGTAATAAAATGTAAGACTTTCATTAGATGTAGGCTACATTAGATTAACCATGTAAATAATTGTGTCTAGCATGTCTTGTGTTTTTTCTTTTTTATTGAATCATTGTAAATGTTTATTATCATTCATAATAACCAAACTCAAATGGTTAATAAATTTAAATTAATAACAAATTATTTGAGAGAATCTAGGTTGAATTATTTTCTAGAAAATCATTATTTACAAAAAAACAGTATCGCTACGTTCCAATTATTTTCTAATAGAAATGTCTTTGTTTTCTATTGAAAACACTCAAAACAGGGCATAAACGCCAGTTAGCAAAAAGGCTGAAACATAGAGCGAAATGAGTGAAAAAAATTGGACAATAAAGTAGGGGTATTTCTATCTCCGTAAAAAAAAACAAAGAGTAATATTTCTATCATTTCTAAATCCATAATTCCATTAATGTGAGACATGCATCCAATGAGAAGTCAAAAGAAGAGTTTAGAGGTTGATGAATATAACGAGGCTAATTATAAGTTCCAATTTCCTACTTTTTTATTAGGGGTACTTTATGCCCTTTACATCTTTAATATGCCAAAAGGCATAGTCAAATTCCAAAAGGGAGTAATAACTGACAAGGCAGAGTCAAATTCCAAAAGCAAAGTGAACATGAAAGTATGCCAAAATTCCTTCCGTCGTCATATTGCACCTTTGACATTGCAGAGGGCATAAAGAAAAATAAAAATTGAATTATTTAAAATTGATTCGATAAAAAAATTGATTATAATACAACAAACAAATTTTTATAATTAAACTAACAAAATTTTGATAACTTTGAATTAGTATTAACTAATTTATAACTAACTCATAATAATATTTAATAGACTTTATTCACTTTGCCGTAAAAAAATTATAATGCGGGTGATATCGTTTCAACACTCCTTAATTTTTTTTTTTGCATGTTTTTGGAAGTGTATTTACAAATGTTATAAATTATTCAAAAGTATGCTTTCAAACCACAACAACTGTTTTAAAGATTTGCACCTTCTAATTCATGTTGGAGAAATTTTTCCTTGCACATGATGTCAAGTTGACGAAGAAAGTTTTACTCTATACTCTACAATTATATTTATATTTCTATAAAAAATTTAAAATGTCAAATATATATTTTTTTTATTAAATTTGTTTTTTTTTTTACTTTCTAAAGATTTTCGAACAAAAAAAAAAGATTTCAGATACTTAAAAAATTTCCGGCAGTTACCGGAAAACTTTTTCCAAGTTTTCCAGTTCAAGTTTTTTGGTACAGTAGGCTTCTACTGAAAAACTTTTTCAAGTTTTCAAGTATAGAAGGCTTGTACTGGAAATTTTTCTCCAAATTTTCCGGTACAGAAGGCTTCTACCGGAAAACTTTTTCAAGTTTTTCAGTATAGAAGGTTTGTACCGGAAAATGTGGAAAAAGTTTTCTGGTAAAATAGCGTACCCAAATAAAACTACTGGAAAACTTGTGAGTAAGTTTTCCGGTAACTACCGGAAAACTTTCTCACAAATTTTCCGGTAGTTTTATTTATTTATTGGAGAGGAAGTTTTCCGGTAACAAGTTTTCCGATAGTGTTAAATGTACGCTACTTTACTGGAAAACTTGTTCTAAGTTTTTCGGCAAAAGCCTTTTGTACCGGAAATTTTGTTTTGTTTTTAGTCTGAAAATCTTTAGAAGGTAAAAAAAAAAGTGAATTTTCATTTTAGTAAAATAATAAAAAAAATGAAGAATATATTTGACATTTTAAACAATTTATAGTGATATAGGTATAATTGTAGGGATATGAAGTAAAACTTTCGATGAAGAATTCTCGGTCGACTTCTTTTGAGACTTAAGCATCCCCACCCATTTGAATTGAAAGAAAAAAGGATCATTTGGGCTGCCTTGGTCACTATAACTGGGAGCTATTTCACACATGGTTCTTGAAGTTCGACTTTCATGATAGTAACCTACTATGTGTTCACTCTTCTAATTTATTAAAATTTCTTTATTAAAAAAATAAGATAAATGAAAAAATTTACATAGACTTATCTTGATTTATGGGAGAAGTAAATAAAAGTTTTTGAAAATTTGAGATCCTAAATCTAATTATAACTTATGAGCTGTTATTTGGAAAACTTGATGAAAACTTGATTTAATGTTCCTTTTTTCAACATATTCTTGAGAAATCTATCGAACTTCAGTAATTTGTCTCATAACCCATGTGCTAAAGTCCCTCTCATTAGAAATGGCCCAACACAATGGAGTAGACCGACTTTAAATTTGAAATCTATACAGTGAATGCTCATGCACCTCTGATTTTACCTCCACACTTCCAAATACATTACAAAAAATTAGAATCTAATTGTATATTTTACACTATTGAAAATTAAAATCTGATAAAAAACCAAAAAATTAGAAGGTTGGATAAGCATTCACCAATCTATATACAGAGGCTATATTTTGATCCATAACTATCATTAAAGTTGGGAAAAGTCTACTAACCTATTTGGATGTTAAAATACTACTAAGTCGCATAATTTAGTTAATTTAGTTTTAACTGATATATCATGATTCTAAATTTATTTTAGACAATTTTTTCTTCATCTCTCAATATAATTCGGACGTGTAAAAAAACTCCTCTAAATTGGTCGATCAAAACACAAATTTGGAACCTCTGAAAAAATAAGTGAGAGAGAAGAAGCTGTCAAACTAATAGAGGGCTTTTAAGAAAAAAAGTCAGCCACTGCCCATGTCGCTGTTAATAGAGTCCAACTGTTGTGGTGGCGAATGTCATCATTGTTCTATAGCCAACAATGATGATTTGAAGAATCATTTGCCGCTGCTGCCACTTTGAGAATATGATTCCACGACCTCTCAACAATACACTGACAGAAGACAGCTCGTATGATCACGAATAATACCTCATCAACAAGAAGCTAAGTTAGAAAATTGCAAGTAAGATCTAAGCTTAATATACTATTGCAATTTAAAGGAGAACATCAATGGGAGCCATGTTTATCCTTATAAAATATTCTACACAAAACTGTAGTTGAAAGACGTTCGCCACAATAATCGGACTTCATTAACAGCAACTTGGGCATTGGCGATGACATTTTTTTCTTTGGTTTTTAAAAATTTAATTATTAAAAGTTCATGTTACAAATAAAATTTAGTATAAACTAGTGAATGATCACCTCCAGAATATTGAACTCTGATTATAATGTATACTATCCTATATACATAGCTACAATAGAAGGATTCAATTCTAAGACTCCATAATCCAAGTCCAGTTGTGAAAAGGTACCAGACAGTTGTTTGCTAGTACATATATTAATCTCCATTAACATGTGGCCCACATGAATATTAGGGAACCATTTGTTGTATTAAAGAGAAAACCAAAGCCAACAACTAACTACCAATACAGTACTGCATAATCAATTTCTTGGAAATTTACACCAAATATCTCCTTCATTGCAACAGTATTCTCACAAAAGATTCTACTAAGTGGGAAGCAAAACGAACACAAAAAATAACGGTAAAAAAGGTGCAGTGTTCTATCACAGATTACACTATCTAACTAGGTATAAGCATCTGCACCACAACTGTGAATCTGCAAACAGAACCTACATCTCTCACACATCATCAGATTATCTACTATGCAACTAGTGCAAATTTTGGTTGCATCAAAAACCATATATCAAATGACTAACTTCTTTTGGGCAAGCTCACTAAAGTAGTTATGCCTCGATTTTAGCCTATTCTCCTCTCCCCAGAACAGGTTTCAGCCCTCCTTTGTAACCATGACAAAACAAAGGACCAAGAGCACAGAAAAAATGAAAAGAAAGAAAGAAAACGAACACATCACTTGATAGACTAAAAAACATAACCCTCATCATTCCACCACAGTAATAGAGGTTTAATCCTAACCTCTCGCCAACAATACATCCAAGTTACCCGAATGGGAACTGGACGAAGAACCCTCTAATTGAACTGTTCTTCTCATAGTTCTGTTGGTGTGAACTCTATTTTCTTCCCTAAATGGAAGCTCATGATTAGTTACCTGATGTAAATGAAGTAAAGCAATCATGCTAACTGCAACCAAAGCAGCATTGCCAACTATACCTCCCATATGATCCAATCCAAGAGATTTCTTCACAAAATTGAAACTTGAGATAAAAACATTCATGAAGATATTAGATCTCTTCCCTTTGTTGGCTACAAAAATCTCAGCATTACTTTTTGGTTGTCCATAAACTTCAGGTGAAGAAAGGCAGCTGGCTTCATGTACATCTCCAACAAAAGCAAGAGCTTCTTCAATGACTTCATATTTTTTTCCACGGTGTTCTGCCAGTCTCATTGCAAGAACAATTCTACTCTGTTCCAAACGTGCAATTGCAGCATCTCTCTCAACGCGCTGCTGAGTCTGAATGGTCTACATATCACACAGAAACACAGAATGAAATACTAATTTAAAACAAACCCAATTTAAAAAATCATACAAGATATGGAAAAAACCTATGGTAAACTAGTAAGCTTACAATTAATTGATTGCTAAAACTTGTCATGTTCCAGAAGAAACTAAAGGGAAAATAATGCCTCTTGCATATTTCTATATTGTCGGTTCATTTTATGCATTAAATATCTTATTCTTCCTAATAACCAAATCATAGTCCTTTACATGAAGTCATACTTATCCCTGTTATAAATACCTGCCTTTCAATGGAACATTATTACCAGTTTCCACTAATTATCTTCCACTGCAATTGGGTCATCCTTTATGAATACAAGAGCTCCATGTCATCTGGACTGTTAGAGGATTAGGGTTAATCATGTGATGCAAGTGATGTCACACTTGTTTTGTTAGAAGTATTAATCAGTAAAAGAGTATTTCAGTT
Organism: Cicer cuneatum; assembly: GCA_037974295.1. Taxonomy (NCBI): domain Eukaryota; kingdom Viridiplantae; phylum Streptophyta; class Magnoliopsida; order Fabales; family Fabaceae; genus Cicer; species Cicer cuneatum. The sequence goes on along the minus strand of JBBPBO010000001.1, from coordinate 70,397,248 downwards.
ACATGTTGATCTTGTAACAAAAGTAGTCTCATTGAGCTGGGATCATATGATTTAGTACTTGACTTCTATTACCAGTATAAATTGGAGTATTACGTATACAGCATATATAGGGCTATGAATCGCACGCAATAACGATGTTGCAGTGCAGCCCCTGGCCGATACAGTGCACTCCATTGTGTCAGTTTACTATATTGGGCATTGCAGCCACTTTTGTGACAAAAAGAGTGGGAATCAAGGTGTGGTAGGGCAACCCCAACAAGTGCAAACTGAAAATCCAACAAATCCCTCAGAAATTAACCATCACAAGGTTTTAAATGGAGGCATTTTAGGGAATTCAGCAGAAAAAAACACCAGAACTCCCTTTTGTACGCAACGAAGATTTCATTATCAGTTTCTCACTTTGGCTCTCATTCTGATGATCGACCAGTCATATTCGATGAACATCTCCACTCTAATAGTAGTGAAAATGGTCAAGACAAAGACTTGGATTTAGATGATGATCAATGACAGATAGTTCCTATCCAGGAAACTTTTATTTGAATTTAATGTTTAGAAAATTTAGTTACTGTGAATCTTAAAAATTCAAACTTCTTGGCGGTTAGCGGACACCAACTCATTGTGACTTTTGTTGGTATTTACTTGTATGCTTTGTATCAGACACCTATGGTTTTTTATTATCAATTATGAATTTCATGAAATTTGAGTACACATTATATAAACTATATAAAAAAATTCAAAATAGCAGCATTCCTGCTATCTCACTATCTCAATATAGCATTTTAGGGTGGGATTTTCATGAATTAATTCAACTGTTTTCACGACTTCTCAGTTATGTGTCAACGTTATTGGACTTTATGCCTGTCTGACACCCTCCCAATGTGGGATTTTATGCTACTACTACTATTTGAATCTAATTCTTAATCGGGATATACTGTAATTTGATTGCAGTTAGGCTTTTTGGCTCTCTTTCTACATGGTTTGATGCAATTAGCTCTACTTCCATCTGTTTAACTGCTTGTTGCTGATTTTGTTCTCTACTTCCCTTACTGCTACAAGTTACAAGTTGATTTGAGCCATTTTCTAGCATCATACAGCTTTCATATTCCCAACAAGTTTTCAAATCTTTTGGGTCTCCAAAATTAATGGTCTGTTGTGGATGTACATACATCTACATGAGGGCATATCAAGTGAAAACATGAAAGGTGAAAAGAGCTAATTTTAACCAAAAAATAATATTTGGATACTCAAAATTTGTTTACTTAAATTTAATCTAGATCATGCATGCAAAATAAATTGGTTTTATCTTTATACTTTTCAGTAATGATGGCCTCAATTTCTGACTTCACGATGCTTCATTCTGCATAGTTGTTTTTCCAGCTTTTTTTTATGAAGCACACATCATATGTTTAGGTTATTTTGGTTACCGGTGTCTATATTTGTAACAAGCTAAGAGAATATAAGCTTTATTTTGATAGAAAATGTTATTATAATATTACGTTAGGTGGTATGTAAAGATAGAATCACAAAAAGATAGGAATCGATAAACAGTAAAATGATAGGTGAAATGGAAATTTATTGATTTATGAAAGAACGGAAAATTCTGATACAAGCATATAAACTAGAGCGTAGCTCTTCCAGAGAAAATAATATTCTCCTATTACAACGATAACAATAATTATTCCTACTAATGCTCCACTACCCTTCTCAATTTATTCCCCCATGTGTAACTGAAATTCCTAGCATTCAGAGAGTTTCTCTGCCCTGTTATTAATAGAATGAGTTTTCTCTTTTTTATCCTTGTGGACATACGTTATCCACATAGTAGGTTTGGGTCTTTCACTAGTCTTAGGCCCAATGATTCTATCATTACCGCCTTCAGAAGATGCAGCCTTGTCCTCAAGGCTGAAGGATGAAAATTGACTTTTTAGTAATAACTCGTCCTCCCAAGTTATGTCTTCTACAGCTTTTCCTTTCCAACGCACCAGCCATTGTCACACCAGCTGTCCTTTCATCACTGATCTTACAGCCAGTAATTCTTCAGGTTCTTCCCATTCTTCTGATTCCATTTCTAATCCGTCTGGTAGTTGAGGTTCAGCAGAATAGTCTCCAATAGCTTTCTTAAGTTGTGAGATGTGAAACACTGCATGCACTCTACTTCCTTCTGGTAACTTCAACTTATAGGATATTGCCCTATTTTCTTTAGGATAGGAAATGGTCCAAAGTATCGTGGAGCCAGTTTCTGATTAATCCTTCTAGTCACCGTCTGCTGTCTATGGGGCCGGAGCTTCAAAAATACTCACTCACCCACTTCAAATGAATATGCTTTTATTTTCTTATCTGCATATCTCTTCATCTGTTCTTGGGCTCTGTTCAAATGATACTTAAGTTGACGTAAGGCCTCATCACGATCAACCAATTCAACTGCTACCGCTTCTATTTTCGTTTCTCCCTGTAAATATCTAACCACTGTGGGTGGTTTTCTTCCATACACTGTCTCAAACGGTGTAGTTCTTGTAGACACATGGAATGTGGTGTTATACCACAATTCAGCCAATGAATCCATTGTGACCACTCCTTCGGTTGCTCCAATGCAAAACAACGAAGATATGCTTCTAAGTACCGATTTACCACCTCCGTTTGCCTATCCGTCTCTGGATGATATGACGAACTCATACTCAACAACGTTCCTTGTAAGTGAAACAACTCTTTCCAAAATAGACTCACAAGCAATAGATCACGATCACTAACAATGGATCGTGGAACCCCATGTTCTAATCCCCAATGAAATCCTTCCTTCTTTGTTAATTATGTAAATGGTTTAGCTATCTTTCCATAGCCAACAATGAATTTCCGGTAATAACCGGTCAGCCTCAAAAATCCCCTCACTCCTTTGACATTATGAGGGATTGGCCACTCCAAAATGCTATTAATCTTAGCTGGATCCACAGCCACACCCTGTTCCGATATTACATGATCCAAATATTCCACTTTTCTACTAGCAAAATTGCATTTTTTTTTTTATTAACAACAAAACAGTGGTGCTGTAAAATCTCCATCACTTGATATAAATGTGCTAAGTGTTCTTTCCATCCCTTACTATATACTAGGATATCATCAAAAAATACCAAGACAAACTTACGGAGGTGTGGCTTGAAAATCTGGTTCATTGTGGATTGGAAAGTGGCTGGTGCGTTTGTCAATCCAAACGGCATCACTAGAAACTCATAGTGTCCTTCATGAGTTCGAAATTCCGTCTTATGCACATCACCTTCTTTCACCCTTATTTGATGATAATCGGATTTCAAATCAAGTTTTGAGAAATACTTTGTTCCATGTAGTTCATCTAGTAATCCGTCAACTACAAGAATTGGATATTTATCCAGCATTGTAACCTTATTTAATTCTCTATAATCAACACACATCCTCCATGACCCATCTTTCTTTTTAACTAATATGACAAGACTAGAAAATGCGTTAGAACTGTTTCGAATTATACCTTGGGTCAGCATGCTCTGAACTTGTTTTTCAATCTCTTCCTTATGATGGTGAGAATAACGATATGACCTAACACTCACAGGACCTGCATCATTCTTCAATTCAATTGCATGAGTTATATCTTGTTCTAGAGGCAGCCCTGTATTTTCTTCAAAAACTCCCTTAAAATTCTCCAACCAGTCTTGAAGCTCTTGTTGTTGGTCTTCAGTTAGCTCCTGTAATTCTTCATTTGATGTTTGAACCAATTCTTCTTCCAATAAACTATGCAGTGTTTCGGTTTGTGCTTGAAGTGCTTTAGAATTGGCCGAGTCTTTTGTGGTAAAGACCTGACCCTGTAGTTCCACCATTTTTTCATTCCCATTGAAAATTGATGGTCATTTTCTCCAAATCAAAAGTCACCTTCCCATATCTTTGCAACCAAGCCACCCCCAAAATCATATCTAAATCACCCAATTCCAAAACAAAGGCATCAACATTAGTGGTGAAATCATCTAATTGTACTTGCAATTTTTTACACTCCCCCCTAGTGGACACACGGTGGCTGTCTCACAACCTTACTCCCATCGATCTTCCTTGTTCCAATGTTAACCCCAACGCAGTAGCAACACGAGGTGAAATGAAATTGTGACTGGCGCCGCTATCGATTAAAACCACGATGGAAACCCCTTTTAGACTTCCCTTGAGACGCAAAGTGGTTGGAGGAGTATTATCTTCTCTTTTTTTTGCTTCAATAATATCAAACAATCCCATGGAATTGCAATCAAGAACTTCATCCTCATCCTCCATGGCTTCTATGGTAATCACTTCACCTTCTTCGTTAATCGTCTCGTCGTCTCCCAAAATCACCAATCGAAGCTGCTTTTGAGCACATTGGTGAAGAGGATGGTATTTTTCCCCACAACGAAAACACAACCCTCGTGTTCGCCGCTCCATCAGTTCCGAATATGGCAGATGCTTGAGGCCACGGTTGCGGTCGCCGCTGACTCTTCTCCCTTCATCGTTTCCAGACCTCACTGTATTTTGAGAAGCGCTCGAGTTCGCATTTGAGGTAGATTGAGTCGAACCGGTTTTGCTGTGCACTGACCCGGTTAAGTTATTATTAAACCCACTTCCAGGTCTGGTTGAACCCGGGTTATAATGAAATCTAGATCCTTTCTTCCAATTAGACCCTGATCCACTTTGTCCACTTCCCTTCCAATTGCGAAGCCTATCCTACACTACCTCCTATTGAAATTAGAGACCCACGTAATTCTGTTTCGACATCACGAGCAATCTTCATCGCTTGCATTCTGGTTTGTGGATTCAACGTACGCACCTTCAGGTGAATGTCATTCTTGAGTCCTCCTATGAAATACCCAAGGTACTGCTCCTCTGGTAGCCTTGCTACTTGTGACGACACATATTCAAAGGTGGTAATGTATTCATCAACCGTTTCCGTTTGTTGCAAATCTTTCATCTCTTCAAAGGGGTTATCACTTTGTCTTCCACCATACCTTTCAATTAAAGCTCGTTTCAACTTCAACCAATTCAAATCGTCCTCTGTCTCACACAACAAATTAAACCAGTGAATTGTTGCTCCCTCCATGCTTAGCTTCGCCAATCTAACCTTCACCTCCTCCGACGTCCCTTGGACTTCAAGATACGTTTCAGCTCGTGTGATCCAAGCCACAGGATCGTCACCATCAAATGATGGTAACTCAACTTTCTTAACTGCCATCTTATACTCTGTCACTGAGTCCTCAGACTACGCATATTGTTCCAACGTTCCAATTGGTCATTGCTGTAGCAACCTCGTGAACTCGCTCATCATACTTTCGCGAAATTCCCTCAACTCCTGGCGAACAGAGTCTTCTACCGCTGAGAGTCTTGCTTCAACTGCTTCCATTCGATCTGACAACTTAGGTGGCATGTACAATGTACAAAATCACTGGTACTTCTCGAGTATCCGGCAGGTCGGACCAATGATAGAATCACAAAAAGATAGGAATCGATAAACAGTAAAATGATAGGTGAAGTGGAAATTTATTGATTTATGAAAGAAGGGAAAATTTTGATACAAGCGTATAAACCAGAGCGTAGCTCCTATAGAGAAAATAATATTCTCCTATTACAACGATAACAATAATTATTCTTACTAATGCTCCACTACCCTTCTCAATTTTTTCCACCATGTGTAACTGAAATTCCTAGCATTCAGAGAGTTTCTCTGCCCTGTTATTAATAGAATGAGTTTTCTCTTTTTTACCCTTGTGGACATACGTTCTCCACACAGTAGGTTTGGGCCTTTCACTAGTCTTAGGCCCAATGATTCTATCATGTAACATTAGTAGTCTTACTCGATCAAGCTTGGTCTGGTTGTTTTCCGCTACTACTTGACCTAGATTTAGTATAAACATGAGCACTATTATGTTGATGTTTTGCAACTTTGGCATCTGCCTGCCACACTTGACATATGAAAATATCACAGCTCTTACTTATCAGACCAAATTCATTGGTTGACAGTCAGAACCAACAATATGGTACTGCCATTGTCATCACAAAAGAAGATTGCAAGTATCAACATTCATAAATTTACTGCATATACCATTGAACATGAACTCAAGTTTAAGAGACGACCTAATCTGGTACATAGTCTAGACTGAAAGGAAGAAGTTTATTTATTTCCTTTCTTACAACAAAATGTAGTGACTTTTGTTCATTTTAAAAAATGGTTTTCACTTTGAAGAAGATAAAGACTTCTGTCAGAACCTTTGAAAGGAGCAGCAACCTTAGAACACTATATTCGATGCACTCATATGATAGTTACATCCATATAAACAATATCATTGAAACACTTCAATGAAAGAAACATTTTTTACTATTACTCTACTCTTTGCTAGTAGAATATAACCTCATTAATTAATCAAATCAAATCAGATTATTAACAACGTTTCATATTTCCTTCCCCGTCCAAAAGGTCACACCTTGGGGTCATGTTTATGTGCAGTATTTCCCAACTCAACCAAATGGCCCAGTAAATGCACGATACTCAAACAAAGTATTCCAAATAAAAAATGAGAAACAATTTAAACCATAGGCTTCATTTTGTTATGAAAAATAGAAATACACTATACAGTATTGCAGAATTACGTCTACATACAATGCTATTTCACATGTAAACCACAATTTTAGTCCCTAAAAGTGTAGAGCATTGTCACTTTGGTCTCTAACTCAAACAAAAACCCAAATTAGTACTCGTATTATCAAAACATCAATCAGTTTAGTTCCCGAAGTTATAATGGTCAGGGACTATTTTGACAGTTGTATCTTTCAAGAACTTTTATGATAGTAAATTGTATCCTTTAAGGACTATTTTGATGATTCCATAACTATTTTGGGTTTTTGGCTGAGTGAGACCAATGTGACAACAACCTACACTTCCATTGATGTATCGACTCCAATTTTCTTTTAAAAATGAAATTATCCTACACAGAACTGTATCTTGTCTTTCCTTTTCCTCAAAGAGTCACTTACACTGAATCTCTAGATCCACAAAATGTCTATTGTATAGCATCTAAAGTCACCATACATTACTATTTCACCCCAATAAATCATTATTATATAAACTTAGATTCAAAAAGATGAAATAACCCTATACAAAACTGTATCCTCACTGTCCTTTTCATCAAAGTAGTCACATAAACTAAATCTCACGGTCCAATCCAAATTAACATTCAATTTCACCAAAATTTCAAACTATAATAACACAATAAACAGTCAATCGAAACACCAGAGAAACACTTCAACGACTAATTAGCAATAAACCAAACCCTAGAATAAATTTCAAAACATAATTAGTTGCATGATAATTAACAATTTAATTTAAACTCACATGGAAAAATTCAAGCTGGTCTTCAAGATTCTCGAGAGCGGTTCTTATAGCATTAAGACTCTTAGCTTCATGAACGGCATCATCAACGTCGTCGTTTTGAGGTCGAAAGTCCTTAACAAAAACAAAACCAGCACCGTCTTCATTTGTCGTTTTAGTAGCAGTAGCGTCGTTTTGAATGTGAGAAGAGTCCGTAAGAGTTTTGATAGTAGAAGTGAGAAAATGAGATCGTGAAATTGAGTGAATAGCGTCGCTGAGTTTGTCGTGTAAGTCCCAGATTTTTTCCAGAATAGCTTCTACTTCTTCCATTTGAATATTCCATTTCATTTTTTTTTCATCGGGTAAGAAAATGGAGCGAAACGCGAGGGGATGAAAATTTGGCTTCGTCGTCTACGCCCTCAATGAACAGGCTATATACTTGGAGACAACGAAAAGAATTTCTACCTGAACGTCTTGTCGTTTTGTCTTGTAGAAAAAATGCCGAATACTACTTGATACCTATTTTAATATACAGTACAGCCATGGGTATTTTTTTAAAATACAAAGCAGTTATGCAATGACAGATATTCAGTTACTTTATTAAATGAAAATAATCGTTTGCACGTTGAGACGACAACTATGTTGAGTTAAATAAGTATTGATAATGTTTTTAAAAAATTATTATTGATTATTTAACTCTTTGATTTAAAATTGTTTCAATTAAAATTAGTATTCTTGGACTGTTACAAAATTAATTATTATTGATTATCAATATCTCTATCTCATAATATTTGCCACATCTACAAAAAGAATTCATTTTAATAAAATTTCACATTATTTAATGAGGGACAAAAATTGAGTGAAGGACTAAAATTATCAATTTTCAAATAAGAAGACTAATTCTGTAAACTAATAAAAATACATAGACCAAAACTGCAATTAATTCTTAAATATATCAACTCATAAAAAAGAAAAAGAAATTGTGAGGTTTTATTGAAATAAAAGAAGTGGAGTAGGGCGCACAAAAAGTGGAATGGTCTTTTGGACTAGGACTAAGATGAACCGTCCACACAAGACAAAGATTGTGGTCCATTCAAATGATACTAGGGTTAACTACGAGAGTTATGACATATAAATTTTTTTTACTGAAATTACAATTTATTATATATTTAAATTAGATGTAATAAAAGAGCTAATATAAGTTAGGTATTCTTTAATTTTTAAATTGTATTTTTTAATATTAAAGCTTGACTATTTGAATTGTGACAAAATTATTAGCAGTTCTCTTCACACGAGCAACAATAGATAAAGAAAATAATACATGATGTGATAATCAACAATAATAAAACTTAAATAAGAGTTGTTTAAAGAAGGAGCATTGATAGCTCTAACAACGTCTAAAGAAATTCCTTCTAACATGATGTGATAAAAATCTAAATTAAAAATAAATTGAAGTGTCAATCTAAAACTCGTAACTTTAATTACATCCAAATCAAGATGAATAATAATTTTTAAAATATAAATATATAAATTGATAGATATGTTTTGACGAAAAAGAAAAGAAAAAAAACAATGTTGATAGATAAAAGTGTCACTAAAAAAAAATTTCCAACCACCTACTAGCTCATATCATTAAAAAAGTTAATTTTATCATTATATATGCTTATCACATACTATTTAAATTCACTTATTATACTACTTGACCAATAAAATACTAAATTTCATTAAAAAAATAATCATTACAACAAGGTTGTGTATCAAGACACAACAAAAGATCACTTTATATATATATATATATACGCTTGATCTTATCACAACCCACCAAAACGCATTGATTTTGGTCCCATTATTTTTATCATCATACATTAAAATTATAAAAATAAAAGTAGATATATGTTGCAGCATGTAATATTGAAATTGATCTCATTCGATCACATCTTCTCTGTTCTCGAGTCACGACGAGTCTCTGAAACCCTATCAATGGGTGTTGCTGTGATTTCACTCTCTCTCCCATCCTCACCCGAAATCTCTTCCAACGATCTTCCCTTAGTTTCCGTAACCAAAAAGGAGCAAAAGAATCCTATCATATTAGTGACAGCTAGAATCATCATTGTTTTTTTAATCTTCTTTGAACTACCATCCAAAGTATAATATTGTATCCCAAACGCACCAACCATAGCACCAGCCTTACCCGCCGCAGCACTAAGAGCATGACACGTGGACCTTACACGTGTGGGAAATAACTCAGCCGGCAACACGAACGTGGTACTATTAGGCCCAAAATTGGCGAAGAAAAATGTTAACCCGTAAAGAAGAGCAAATAGGTTTTTGTTTTCTTCTTTCAAGTATTCATATTTAACACCAATAACAAACATGAAGAAAGACATCATGAAGAAACCAACAAGTTGAATCTTGTAACGTCCAATTTTTTCAATGAAGAAAACGGTGAACCAATAACCAGGGAAAGTTCCAAACAAAGCAATAACAAACATGGCACGTGATGTTTGTAAAACTTCACCAATAGCATTCATGTCTACATCTTTATCAATAAGTCCCATTGCAGGAAAAATATCTTTTTGTGTTAAATTCTGACTGTAGAAAGCAATGTCAAGTAAAAACCAACAACTCATTGTACCAATTAAATGACGTCCGTGACGATTAAAAAACTCTTGGGACCAAAGAGAGTAATCATTTGCTGCTTTAAAATCAGCCAACTTATCTTGCTCAGCTATGATTTCAATGTCCAAAACTCTTGCCATGTCAGCAGCTGCTTGTTTTGCGTTTCCTTCTACTATTGCAGTATAACGACCCGTTTCAGGCATTTTCATTCTCCAATAGTAAGTTAACATAGCTGGAATAGCACCAACCATGAGAACCAATCTCCATAGTATATCACCTTCTGGTTGTGTTGATAGTATTGGGTCTGAAGAGAAAGTTGGAGCGTCGTAATATGATTTGAAAATGGCGGAAAACAACATTGAAACCATTCCCGCGAAGATGATTCCTACACCTTGCATTGCGAAAACTGCTGCTATGAAAGCGCCACGTGTCCTTTTGTTTGCGTATTCTGACATTATTGTTGCAGATAAAGGGTAGTCTCCTCCAATACCGAATCCAAGCCAGAACCTAATCCTCAACCAAATCTTAATGTTAAATATTTATTAATAGAATTTATATACAAGTATTTGTCCCCATAAATATAAATTTTTTGGATACATAACTAACCTGAAAAAACAAAGGGTTCCAAAAACAGATTTTGCTGATGAACCCATTGAAAGGCCAGAGCAAATGGCACATACAACCATGAGAATAAGTGTGATGCCATATACTTTCTTCCGTCCTAGTTTGTCTCCGAGCCAGCCGAAGACTAATTGTCCGGTAAGTGTTCCGACGAGTGCGACACCGGTGACGGCATTGTTTAGGTTAGGTGGTAGCTTTCCTGGTTTATTTGTGCTTGGATCAAAGTAATATAATCGTCCTAAGAGTTTTGAAACTGTTGAGATACAAAAAAGATCGTAAGCATCTGTGAAAAATCCCATGCCAGCTATTACTATGGCTGTTACATGGTACCATTGTGTTCGAGCTGAATCTAGTGCCTCTAGGACTTCTAATGCCATTTTGGAAAACTTGAAGACTCTCAATTTGATTTATGGAATTGGTTTAGTTATTTATGTGTTTGCTCTTATATATATTATTATAGCTATGTTGATTAATTAATATAATGTTGCAATGGACGTTTAATCCTAAGCTCTAAGTTAGCTTAGGAGATGTGAACAAGAAAAATTGTGATTGCTAGCTAATTTGTATGGATATTCTCATTGAGTTGATCAATTAATTTGGATATTCTTATTGGGAATGTTAAAAAAATGTTTTAACTAGTTTTGTTTTGGTTCCAGTTAGGTGTTAAAAGAGAAACCTATGGCGTTATTATTGTTTTGTTTTTTAGCTGCTTGATTACATAATAGGATACAAATTCAATTCAAATGAGGTGAATGTTTGTAGTAGTAGCAATTATGATTTAAAATTAAGTTGTGAGCTAGTAATTTTAATCATTAATCTTGCTGTGGATCTTGGATCAGCCCAATTCCTGTCGAGCGTGCTATTAGAGAGGCCGACCCAACTTGGCAATAGATGCTACCTAACCAAGGCTTTTTGGGGGAAAGCTAGTGTTCATGTACATAAACATACAAAGAAAACAAAAATGATATCTTTTTATAGTGACATGTTGTTATATTTGGTTATCGGTCCCAAAAGTTTTTAGTATTTATAAAATTTTGAAATTTTGATTTTTATATTTTTTAACCCCTATAAAATTATTATGCAAGTATTTTTAGTTCCTATTAAAATGTTGATGTATATTTTTAATGAACTTTGTATAAACATGTCTACAACATTGTAAAAAGTATATCCACAGAAAATTAATTTAAAATTCGATTTCAAGTCCAAATTTTCTTTATTTTTATCTTGGGTTTATGATATTTAAATTTTCATATTTAATTTATCTTAAATTCAAAAATTCTAAATTTTTATAGAGAAATTTTTTTATAATATTCTAAACGTCTTTTCAAAAAATCATTAAAAAATTTAAAAGTTCAAAATCAATTAAACATGTTTTTTTTCTAGTAGTGACTAACTTTGTTTACAAGAAAATTTTGTTGGGAATAAAAAATACAATTTTTTATATGGAGACTAAAAATAAAATGTCAAAATTTTGTAAAGACTGACGATTTATTTAACGATTTTATTTTTATAAGAAGGAAAATAATAAAGTATACAAAATAAAATAAATAAAACTAGAATATAACCTAAAGCATCTACAAGCATAAATCTTCAAAATTCAAAAAGTCTTTTGAGGATGCTCCGTTCTTAGCAAGCTAGGAGTTCTAACCAACTCAAAATTACAAGTAGAATCATACACAATAATAAAGTTATCTTAACCCGCATCTTTGACTAATTTAAATCATGCAAGTAATTCAACTCGAAGACAAGTGGCAACATTCCCACTAAAGCTAGAGAAACCTAGTAATAATTTGCCTATGCTATTCTGAAACACACCACCAAATCCCAATTTACTAGGGTTGTTGAAGGAGCTACCATGGACGTTTATCTTGATTGAGTTGTCAAAGGGAGGAAACCACATGACTAGTCTTTGAGGTTGAGGGGTGCTATCTTTCAAGGTTTGATTGATGAGATAATTAGTCTTTGTGTCCATCACATGATGCTACATGGGAAGACACAAAGGACATGCAACTAAGGTACTAAACTATCTGAATTTCAACCTTGAGGACAATGTTGATTTTAAAGGAGAAGGTATTGTAACGGGCCCAATTAAGTAAATACAAGTAAAATAGCCTTGATCATTTCCCTATTTAACTTAATTTTCTGTTATGACTTATTACAAAAACCTATGACAAAGCGAATAAGAGGAAAAGTTGAAGAAGGTTGCAAGCAAATAAATTGAACAAGTGCAAGAAGGAGTTGACGACGTAATTGAACGTATTTTTGGCTAAGGCTATAATTCTTATTTATTTTGATTGAAATTTCAAATATTGTAATGTCTCCTACTCCCCTTAATGGAAGGGATATCGAAATTAATTTCATATTCATTCATATCTATAAAAGAAATTTCATCTTTATTTATATTTACTCATTTCGTCTTATTTTAATTGTTTAATTTGAATTGTGTGCAGTTTTTTTAAAAAAATAATTAGTTTTATTGAATTTAATGATAATTAATTTCATTTACTCTAATATTCTTATTAATTACGGTTAGTTGATAAGTTTAGTGAACTGTTATACAATAAATAAAAATATATTAATAAAAAAAGTAGTCAATGTTTTTTTATATTATAAAAAATAATTTCCAATTTTCTTTATTTATTATTTATTTTTCCTTCATTCATTATCAAGAACTAAATAATTATTTAGAATAACAAGCCCAATAAATATACAACTGGAAAATCAGAATTAGACTCTCCAAGGAGCAATGGTGGAAGTTATACAAAATGCTAATTAAAATATCTTCCTTCCTCCTAGTACATGTGACATATCCTTGAAAAAACTTTTTAGTCCTCAATTAATTTAGAACTAAAATACTAATCCCATTATTGATGCCTTAATGAATGATGTAAGTGAGAACCAAAGCCACTAACATCAGAACACATGCTATTGCTTGGTCAATTGTTGTGCCTGCAAATTGCAAGCAACAATATTTTCATTATTAGCCACATGTATTATACAACCAAACAACATTGGACACAATATAATTATGCAATGAAATCAAAGGAGAAATGAGACACAGGTTTCAAATTGCAACAACACATCTTATAAAAATTAAATAAATTGCAATAACACATGCAATTCTTGTTATTTTAGAGAATTTCAACCAATAAATAAAAGTGTATTGAAAAATATGCATTAAAGAACTTATTGTTAATATTATTTTTACAACTAAATGTAATTGATGCAATCTCAACCACAATCAAATTGCTATTATTGAGACATCAAACACCAAATGTTACGCTTGCAGTCGTATACATTCTTCAATAATCTCGATTGAGATATTATTATTAATACAAATGAAATTTTAAACATGAGAAATTTTAATTTAGCCTTAAATTTATGATATATATATATATAATTTTATATTAGTTTAAAAGAATTTGATACTTTTTAAATATATTAATTTATATTAAATAAAATATAACACAATCATAATTTATAATCCTTCAATTTTCGCATTGATTCTCAAGAAAAATGACACAATATAGAACTTGGATATCATATCATCCATGAACCATGTAATATGGTGGGATTATAATAGAATAATGAAGTTTACGAATAATATGATATTAAATTGTTAAAAAGAAATATATTTCAAGAAAACTTACCATCGCTTGTTGGAGCAGGAGCTGGAGCAATAGATTGTGAACAAGCCACTGACATAAGAGTTGCATAAATAAGACCAAGAAAAACAACCACCCTCATTGAAACTGCCATTTTTTTTAATCCACAATTCTCTCTCCTTTTAATTTTCCTCTCTCTCTCTCTCTTAATTTTTTTTCAAAGTTTTTAAGAGAGAGAGTAAGGAGAGAATACCAGGGAGCTATGTGCGGGGGGTGAATGAAGAGATATGTATTTCTTTTATAAGGATTTTGAAAACCATCACAAGAGAATGCCAGCAATATTGAGATGTAAAATTAGAGGTGCACCCGTATTTAGAGGCTTAATTTCCATTTCCATTTTTTAGTTAATAATTTAATATATTTTTCCATATTCTCTGGAATTTGCTTAGTTGGCTGTGTTGTTTGACAGATTGTGTATATGTCTAATAATTGCCATGGCTTCTCTCCATTTTTGTGATTTTGAATAAGAGAATATTCGTAATGAAATGAATCATCTTTAGCATTCAAATATTTATAGATATCATAAATAAGTAAATATATTTACTTTTGATATGTTGTCAAAAAAGATTTACTCTCGTATTAATTTTTTTTTACTTTTTATTTATTTATAGATAAAATAAGAAAAAAATTCGCATAAACTATGAGGTTTGAATTTGAATCTGCCATCCAATTTACTTAATCAATGATTTTAATGAGTTTGATAATTAGTTAATGGAATAGTAGTCAATTAATTTTATCAAATGAAATTTATAAGTAATTGAACCGTTCATTTTTCATAATAATGTAATTAAAATATAAAATTAATACAGACCAAAAAAATAATATAAAATTAATTATGAATAAAAAATATAATTTTTATTGTCCATTTTTAAATTAATTAAGAATAAAAAATAAAATTAACAAAATATATTTACTTTTGAGACGTTGCCAAAAAAAATATCTGCTTTATCAATGATTTTGATGAGTGTGATGTTTTACATAATTAATTGAATTGTCAATTAATTTACCAAATGGAATTTTATATAATTAATTCATTTTCTCATAATACATGTGATTAAAATTAAAAAGTCTTGTTATACCAAAAAGTCTACAGTTCTTTTGAAGTTACATAATCGTTATATGCAGATAAGTTTGTTAATATGGGATCGCATTGTAATGAGAATATTTGATGGAATATTTTCCAAGAGTGTTAGAGATTATTATTTAGGTGATAAGTTTGGTCTCCCTAATTTTAGATTTTGTTTATGTTGTTTTGATGGGTTTAGTTTAAGTTTGGTCTTCTTAATTTTAGATTTTTTTGACGTTGTATCGATGGATTTGATTTCATTAACATAGTTGAAATGTGATTAATTTATATTTTTACTTCCAATTTTGATTAAAAAGTGATATTAACATAAAATACACATTAAATATTATGTATTTTATTAATAAATGCAAATATTATAAAGAAGTTTATAAAAGATATATGGAGGTAGCATACATAAAAAAAAAGTTGAAAAATACACTAAGGAGATACTCTCCCAAGTGAGATACCGACGGTTCTGACAATGTGAAAAACAGTTCAACTTGTGTCTCGGTGATGTAGGCCCAAATACACCAATGAATTTAAGGGATTTGAATTAAATACAGTCAGAACTACATGTATTCATGCGATCGACACATCTACGACAATTCGATTAAGATAAAAGGATTTAGATTTTAATTTTTTTTTTAAATCTAAAATACCGAACATGCAATCCGAATTCAAATCTATTAAGTTACTGAATACAAAGGAATACAGAATAGAAAAGCATTCTGCAGAACAGAAGGACATTAATAAACATAAGCATCTAAAGGCATAAGCTAAATATCTCCAATGATAATAAATATAAATATAATAAACAGTTTGCCATGACAGACCCCATAATTTCAAAATACACATGATTCCATTTCTAATATGCTAATCTTAGCTAAAATTAATACACATGATTCCATTTCTTGACATTTTAAGAAGGAACCTGTTGCTGTGGTAATCAATGGAAAATGCCTCTTTGTTTAAGAAAATCTTATATAGTTGTTTTGCCAAATTACTGCCTCTGTAGATTGGAATTTCAAACAAAAAAATATATATATTATAAAACCGACAGAAAATAGATGACAAAGTAATAAATATTTATTCATACCAAGAATTAACTAGACACGAATAAGACTCATACGGACAGTTAAGCACCAATAATAATTTAAAAAATAAAAGTAATTAAATTAATTTTGTATTATTTTAGGACATCAACTTATTTCAGACACCGATTATCTGTCATACAATGAACACGTGTTGGATATCGAAATACTTTAATATGAAGTAGCACTATTACATAGTTTTCTAAATAATCCAATTTCAAAAATTAATTTCAGCATATAAGAAATATTGACCACACATAGTATTGAGAACTCATAACACCTTTAAACAAGAGTTATTAAACAAATCAAAAGAGGTGTCATCCAAATATACAGAAAATCATGCATTTTTATTTTTAAAGCTAATAGTGGAATAGTGTACACTGTAGAAAGCTCAATACCAAATATTTGTATATTTATTGCTAAAGTAAGATATTAAGAGACAACAAGTGAACTAATATTGCAAACTAAACTATTCACATCAACAATTCAGAAAGAAAAAAAAAAAACTTGAACTGGAATATTAGAAAGATTTTAACACACTGGATCCTTTCCAAATTCTGCAAGCATATGTCAGCTTCATATTCCCACATAATTTTTTGCTTCTTTCACATCCGAATTTTCGTTAGTATATTACCAAAGTTCATGTCTCCATCAGATTCTACATCTTTCTAATCGGAATCCTTGCTAGGATCTTGTGCGTTATTTGATCTATTGATCAAATTATTAAACTTTTAAAAATTACAATGATATCTTTAATTTTTTACATTTTAACTACTATAAAATTTTATACTTATACTTTATGTCTAAAATACTTAAATTATAAAATTATTTTTGTAATCTCAGAAGAGATTTCTAATATTATACAATATTAAAATGATTATAATATATTTTTTTTGTAAATTTAGAATTTAAAATTCTTATATATATAATACAATATTATTATGATTATGAGTCTCTTTTGCCTTGAATTGAATCACTATGATTATAAGAATATAATTTTGAATTTTGAACTGTTTAGTTCATTGGTCTTTCTCCAACTATGTAAAATAAGGTTATGTAAAATTTAAAGGTAACCAAATTTTTTGGTTTTACTAATTAAGAATCATTTGGTAATTATACATGTGATCAAACTGGTTAATTTATTTGCTTTAATAGTTTTAAAAATTAAAGTTGTTTGGGATCAAGCTGCAAGGTAGAGATTTGACTAAATGTAGTGTATGATTACTATGATAATTATCCAGAGTATCTTACACTTGCTGGAAACCAAGTAACTGCACTGTACGTAGACCATTGTAATTTGTAACCACAACCAACATTCTATAAATGAGAAATTTGTATCACAGAGAGAGAGTTAATGGTTTTCTACTAACATAGTGATGACAATCGAATCATATCATATAGTTTTCTACTAAGATAGTAATGACAACTAAATTCGAAAGTATCTCTGATATTAATCTAAAGAAGGAAACATGAAGTTTACATATTAGACTTATAGCTATATTTGTATTTAGTTTATGCGTGATTTTTTACATCATAAATTTCACTTTTATATTTTTTAAAATAAATAATACAATTTTTTAATATATGATATATAAAACGAATTTGCAAAAATATTCACACAATAACTACTTGATGTAGTGGAAAGGTGTTCGTTCCTTATATTCAGGGACCTCGGTTTGATTGTAACTTTGTTCTCTATTGTAATGGGGTGAATGTGAAAATAACATAAAATATCTATAAAAATTTATTAAATATGTCTAATTTTAATTGGTGCCACGGGTAACTTACTCAATTTTTTGAAGGACAACCTAAAATAAATTGGAAATTAGTTAATAGAAAAAGAGAATTTGTGTGCAAGGTTGCACTCACAATTATAAGTCTATCATAGTGACCCCATTTAAAAAGGAAATGATTTAAGAATAAAGATAATCTTTTATTTCTTAAAAGAAATGAAAGGTTTCATTACTATAGTTCTTTTAAAGAAGCCATTATCATAGTTTTTGGTGTATAAAATATTAATAAATATCACTATTATTGAAAATGTGTGATTTCATATCATTTATACACTCAAAATTAAAATAATAGAACCCTCTAATTATTTTTTGAAAAATGGAGAGGACGTCTTAAGAATGGGTGCATCTGACATCAGTTAATTAGTACATAGAGAAAGAATAATTTGTTGTTCATTAATACATATTAATACATAGAGATCAAGGAATAATTTGTTGTTGATTCCTTGGTCAATATAGATGTTAATTGAGATAATAGTTATGCCAAATCAACCAATCATTGCATTCTTTATTTCATATTTTATTCCATATTTTATTGTAAAAAGGACTAATATTTATCAACTTAAAAACAAATTGATCAATTTTTTTTCAAGAAAATAAAGATAAAAAATGAATATAACTGATATTAGGTGCAATTAAACGATTATATAACCATTTTAAATATTTTAGAGATCATATTCTTATTATAAAAATTGACTCGTAATAAAAGAACACTGAAAATTAAAAAAGAACCATTTTTTATTTAAATTTCAAATAACATCAACAACATAAAAAAAAATAGATAAAGATTTTGTAAATAATATCAATAGTATTGAAAAATTAATTCTATTATTTTTTGTTCTTTTATTCAAAAAATTAGACCCTTTTTCTTCCTAAAATCTGATTTGTTTGTTCTTAAATCAAAAACCAAGATTTATTAGTCTATAAATTGTGTAGTTATTCTACAATAGACAATCTAGACCCAAGATTACACAAGTAATTTTTAAACTGTATAAATTAGACGTGTGGTGTGTGATTAAAACAAAGGTGACACTTCTTCTTAAAACAAAGTTAACACAATGAAAAATAATTTGTCACAAAATAATTATAAATCATTTTATTTTTTAGAATTTTAAAAGCATATCAAATATATACTAAAATATAGATTTAATCCTTTAAAATTCTATTTTAAAACCTTCCAAAATCTCTCTCTCAAAAACATACCCTAAACTCTCTTTGTCGATGCCTCTATCTTTTACTCTCCTCTGCACATTTCTCCCTATTGAAATCTCTCTTCGCCGATGCATCTATCTTTCTCTCTTATCTGAAAAATCTAAATCTCAAGCTACATGAGCTTTGTTCTTTGGTGAGTTTTATCGCAAACTACCTTAAGAAATGGTCCAATGTAGATCAATATTTAAAAGTCATTGAAAATTCCAACAACGATGAATGATACTCTTTAAAAGTAATAATTTATGTAAGTTTTAAACCTCTTTCAAGTACTATCCATAATATATTAGAATTTGTATTTCTCTTTACATGTAATGAAAAATCAAATAAACAGAATAATCTTATCAAAACACTCAGCTTTACACGATTTTCTTCCTTCTAATTCACTGAATTTTGACCAAGTTTGTAATCCTCTAGGGAAGAGACAACTGTGGGGCCCAACCCCTCAATCATGGCTCAAAAGAAGATTCCCTGACTGACCAAATAATACCAAATAATACCAAATTAAGGGACCCAACTTGACACTTACATTTACTTACTTAACAACTTACCACCAAATCCATTACCAACTAGATCAAACTCATTTCTGCTTTTAAGTACAAAATTGAAATTACTAAAGTAACTAAATTACATATTTAACAACCATTGACTAAAACAAAACAATTTTTTTTTAATACATATTCACAAGTGTAAATCAATTTACACTCACATTCAATAAAAATTCACAAAATTAATTAAAAAAATATTAAAAAAATAGAGATTTCTCATTCAATAACAAATATTAATGTAAAATTGATGCGTACCTATAACTACTAAAAAGAATAATCTCAAAGTGGAAGAGAACTAGAAGGTGTATCAATTGCATGAGGAGTTGGGGTAGAACTTTCTGATCTAGATTCAGTAGATGGTCTATTTCCACTGTTAACCCTACTAATTCCTTCAACCATTTTCACAACTTCATCCATATTTGGTCTTTGATCTTGTATCATCACAACACATGCCATTCCAATTTGTAACATCTCAACCATTTCTTCTTCTATATTAGTATATTTCAATAACTCAACATCAAAAACTTCAGCAGTCCACTCTTCTCTAACCACAGAATTCACCCATCTAACCAAATGAACAACTTCCTCACTTCCAAGTAAGGGAGATTTTCCTGTTAGAAGCTCAAGTAACAAGACACCAAAACTATAGACATCGGATGCCGGCGTTGCTTTTCGAGCGTCGGTTACTTCTGGTGCAAGGTATCCTGTAGTTCTCAATGTTGGTGGGGTTATTGGACTTGTCATTGTTGTTAGACCAATGTCAGATATACAACCATATCCTTGGGAGTTGAGGAAGATGTTTGAGGCTTTTATGTTTCCATGGATTAGTTTTCCTCCATTTTGAGCATGGATGTGAGATATGCCTCTTGCTACACCAATTGCTATTCTTAACCTGCTTTCCCAGTCTAATGAAATCTTTTCTACCCCTCTTTTGCCTGCATAGTGGTGGTGCCAAAGCATAGTTAACATTAAAAACTTCTAGAAAACCCTCATAAAAATTAAATATATGATGGAAGGAACTTAATTTCATTCAAGTGTGTTTTTTGGACAAATGTTAGTGTTTATTCTGTTAGGAGGAAGAAGTTTTGTTAGTAACAAGAATCAAGGTTTTTAAAAAATATTATGCGATCTAGAAAACAACTGCTACAAAAAGGCATAGATAACGGTTGGTACTGTTATTTTCTGAAGATAAAAAAATACATTTTCATAATAGACTTAAATATTACCTTCTCTTCTTCTTCTTCTCTAGTTCTGACCTTCTCTCATCTCTCAACCAGTATTATATGATAGTACAAATAATTTTAATAATGAATAATGTTATGATTAATTTATACCGCAACGACCTCAATTTGTAACGCAACAACTATAATATCCGAAATCATAATATCCTTAATGCAACTACTATTTAAAACTTGACATGGATTGTACCCTAAACCTCTTAAGTAATACTTTGGTGTCCCAACCCTGAGCCAAGCTTTCTTAGGTAATCATGAGTTGGATGAGCCTATAATTAGTAACAAATTTTAATTTAGAACATTCCTTGTCACATACTACTAGGATGTTGAAACTACACTACATTAAAACTTTAAAAGACAATTCCTATCAGATGATTGCATAAAATAAAACCAAATTTTAACTGTATTGGCCTATAAGGAATAATTAGACAATTCAACAGTAATTGTTAGATAGGAGAAAATGTTCAAAAAAATAACATACCATGCAACATTGTTGAGACACTGCCCTGTTCAAAATAATCATATACCATAAGTTTCTCCTCCTTTGAATAGTAATATGCTCTTAGTGCAGCCACATTCTCATGCCTAATCCTCCCAACCATCTCCATTTGCTGTTCAAACTCGCGTCTCCCAACCGTGATTTCCTTCAACCTCTTAACTGCGACCGTTGTCAAATCCTCTAAAGCAGCCTTATAAACTGTACCAAATGTTCCCTTTCCAAGCACCTCAGCAGAAGCTCTCAACAAATCTTCCAAGTCAAAAACAAGATTGCAGCCCTCAAAGAAGACGATCTTGTTTCTTTCTCGACTCTCGGAAGCTTCTTTTTTCTCAGAAACTTCTTTATTCTTCTGAGACTTAATCAGTTGTCCATCTTTGCTGCATTTCTCGTAGCAGCATACAACCAAGAAAACTACTATGACTACAAGTCCTACCACACAACCAACGACGATGATACCTAATAATGCAGGCTTAAGTCCTTTGGTTTTCCTTTTCTTATGAGAATTTGGAGATTTAACAGGATATGCATTAACAAGTGTAAGATTATTATTACCTGAAAAACACCAGCTTGGAAATCTAGAAAGTGATTTAGGCACAAAACCACTAAGTTTATTGTTAACCAAATTGAGATCTTTTAAACTAGGAATATTGATATCAGGAATTTCACCTGAAAGGGTATTATTGGCAAGGACTAGAGAACTGAGATGAGTCAAATTTGTAACTGATAAAGGGATGCTTCCATTAAAAGAATTGTTGGACAAATTCACACCAGTTAGATTACTCCAAACCGAAAAATCTAACGGCAAAGGACCAGAAAACTTGTTAAATTGAAGGAATAAAAATGTCAAATTTTTCAGCTCAGAAAAACCAGAAGGGAAAGAACCAGTTATATTGTTTGATGCAAGACTCAAATTCTGAAGTGCTGTGAGTCTACTAAGAGTGTTGTGTGGGATTTGACCATTTAATCCAGCACTGTGTAACTGAAGTGCTATAACTCTTGATTTTTCAGTGTTGCAGGTAACAGTAGTCCATTTTTTGCATACAGAAGAGGTTTTGTCCCAGTTGAGATGTGTAGAGTGATTAATATTGTGAATGAAATCAAGTAAAGCTTGTTTATCTGCTAAAGGTTCACCTTTAACACAAACAAAGAACACTGCTACAATCATAAAAGTTGCTGAGTATATGAACAAGAGACACATCTTGTTGCTCATTTTCAAGATATTTGGATGTGAAGCTGAAACAAGAAAGGTAATTGGGTGAGAAGCATGATAGAATGTTATGTAACTTATGTATGTAATAAGACATATTGGAGTTATTTTCTTAGATTTTGACATTAAAGGCTAAAAGATAAAAGAATTATAAGTAAAGTGTCTTTGTGGTCAAAATAAGCAGCACTTGTTTGACATGGAAAATAACAACCTTATTAGCTTTTTCTTGGTCATCTACTTTGTTTGTTTCTCCAATCAAAAAGATGTACACCAAAACTTTGAAGCAAATTCTAATATGGACAATGGTCACCGTGGACCATTTTTTAAAATTGTTTAAAACTCAACAACAGAGCTTATCTCTTTGAATTGGATGTTAATGGATATTTTTATTTCCATCACTAAGAAAGTGACTTAAATTATACGATAAAAATAAAGAAAAACAAATATATATCTTTTATTTAATAAACCATTTATAAGGGTCCACCACATAACTCATCAAACTTAGAAAGTTAAACTGTCAATTCATCACTTTAGTATCCAATAATTTAAGACAAAGACCATGTCACTATGTCAGAAAAAAAAAATGTCACTTTGTAGAATTTATAAAACAGAAATACTAAAACATTTTCCATATGTATACACATAAAAAGCATGAAAGTATTGAATTTGAGCTTTTCTTTTCTATGTTTTATATAAATAATCTAACTTTAACTAAGTCACTATGTAAAATTCAGAGCAATTGACACTAGAAAGAAAAAATGTATACTTACAAGATAGTCATGAATATTCAAGAGCAAGTATAGCCAGTTAATTTATGAGTTAGCAAGAAAATAGATAGGTACAGATTTTAATAAACGGTTGCAGTTGCTTGCAATTACTGTCACATCATTGCAGAGGCCTCAAAAATCATTATTTTACCACTGTAATTTTAGTATTGGACGCAGTTTAATATACGGAGTACACTACACTTTAAGCTTCTTCTGTTTTCACTTTTCAGAATCTTTGATTAGAAAATGAAAATCTAAACTGGGGTCATAGCAATGATAGCACAATTTGTATTTATGGAAAGTAAGCATAGTATATGCTTGACAGCATATCATGATATGCATGTGAATGAACCAACACTCACTGAAGTAATAAGACGAACATGAAGAAAGCATATACATGAATTTATTATGTCACAAACATACTATAATTCAAACTTAAAAGTTAGAACCTTAAATTTAAGTCATATACCTGATGACTCTAACTTCTTCTTCTATCTGTGCTGCTTCAAGTGCTTCTCATTCTCCTTGGTTTGTAGTTTTTATGGACAATTTTTGTATGATTATTCCAATAGAGATTTGAGTGAGGGAACGAACGGAGATGCAACAATAAAAGAAGAGAAGATTGGTAGACAAGACAAGATGAGGTTTGTCTTGAGTTCGGTTTACACATGCATAGGTGGCCTATGTGCTATAATATAGCCTATAATGTATTTCATTTAATTCAATCATATGAAAAATGTTAGTATTGTTCACGTTTGAATTAAGTGCTTCTTTGACTTTAATAGGATTTGAATGCTCTAGATTCATTTAATTTGTGCTAATAAAAAATAGTACATTTAGTAGGAAAATATCTGATTGTTCACAATTGTATAAAAGTATGTATTATTTAATTATTTTTAATAAACACATTATTTAATATATATATTTTTTCTATTTTTTTTAAACGTGTACTTAAATAATATGCTCAAATGGTTGTAAGTATCCAATACTAGGAACGAATCTATAAATTTTGAATAGTAGATGTAATATATCTCTTTCAATTATTGTTTTTATGTAGAGGTGAGAATATGTCAGATCGACCGACAGAGGCCTGCGTCATATTCAGATTAGGTCAGATTTTTCTTTTAAATAGACAAGATGAAGGCTTTAAAAAAAGTATATTTAGTTAAAAATGTCAGACCACATAATAAGCTTTTTAGGCATATTAGACCAATCTATTTAGATAAATATAAATAATATATATTTTTACTATTATAATTATTATATAAATTTTGATCTTTTTGTTAGATATTCAACTTTAGTAATTTACGCATGTTAATCTTTTTTAGTTTTTGACATATTTAGATATATTATTATAAAATAGAATTGAAGTAGGATGTGTATAAAGTCATATTCTTCAAAATGTTATGTTAAATATCAAAATATAATTTAATTTCATTGACATATTAACTCGTTAATTTATTTAAAGATATGTCTGATTACTTATTCAAAAATATTAAAATGAAATAGATTTTTAAGTAGGCTAAGAGGTCAATGCTATCAAAGTCAAACTCATGTCTAACAAGTAAGCATATGACAAACCACATGTCAGACTTAAATCTTGAAATTTTTGACATGTCAGATTTATGCCTAACAAAGCATAGCTCGACCCAATTTATTCTCACCCCTAGTTGTATGTAATGTTAAAGTCTATGAATTTATTAAAACTACAAATATATTCCCAAATGTCTTTTTTGTTAGTAATTTATAGACTAAATGACTAACAAAAAATGAGGACTTAATTAATTAACTAAAGACACATTTAAATTTATTTTTATAATTTTAATATATTTAAATACTACTATAACAACATTCACACGTTTATTTATTAAAAAATAAAACATAATAGAGATATAATCTATAAAATATGTCTTTTTTTATTATATAATTTATTTGTTAGTATATTAAGTGCTAAAAATATTTATTTTTTAAAATTAAGTACATATCATTGTCCATATTGTCCAACACTTCCTCCACGTAGTCATAGTACCAACATGATGTCACGAGAGTTGGTCTCGTAACCAATGAATCACAAACACAAATAACACAACATAAACACTAACATGTTGATGTTGTTAATAGTTTGATAAAATAGATGTAATTGTTGTAATTATAACTTTAAATGTCGTATTGATGTCAGAGATTAACATAAGTTATACATTCAAACACACTTTCAATTTAAAATATTGAAATTGATACTACATAGAGCAATACTTTTCCTTGAATAGATTCCAAATTCCAAGTTTGGAATCACCTAGTTGAGAGAAATAAGTCTAAGAGGAGATCAAAGATGTTAATTAAGGTGGCTTTGATATGAAAATAAAATAAAAAGTACTGTGGTTGGAGAGTATTGATAAAGACTAAAAGGCCTAAATAGATAAGTTTGGTAAGATAGCTGATT
This sequence comes from Cicer cuneatum, assembly GCA_037974295.1. Taxonomy (NCBI): domain Eukaryota; kingdom Viridiplantae; phylum Streptophyta; class Magnoliopsida; order Fabales; family Fabaceae; genus Cicer; species Cicer cuneatum. The sequence continues at coordinate 70,371,149 of JBBPBO010000001.1, read as the reverse complement.
AATTTGTTTTTACATTCGTTACATGGAATAAATTAAGATTAAAGAGCGTTGACTAATTTGAATTGGATTAGGACAGCATAAAAATCATTTTGATGATGTTACTTCACCGAAAGAAGGGGTTCAACATTGTTGTTGTTAGGCACCACCCTATCCTATGGTATGCATTTCAGGATTTCATATGCAACTTTTTCTGACAACTAGGGTGGGAATAGCTGTCCGAAATGAGTCCATAGTTTAATTTATATCGAATTAAATTTATTTAGTTAAAAAAATTAAACTATAAATTAAAAAAAAAAGTTTTTTAAATTGATCTGATATATTTAAATAACTAAGAATAATAGTTTTTTTACTATTATTATTATTATTATATTTTATATTAAATTATAAATTAGAATTATAACATAATATCATATAAAATTAAATTATTTAAATATCACGTTAATTAAATATCAAAATGAAGTTTAATTTTATTGATTGATTTAGTTTGTTAGTCTATTTAAAGATATATTAAATTAATTAATTAAATATGTTTATATTAAATAAACTTTTAAACAAGTTTAGATGTCTTGCCATGCTAGGACTTAAAAACAAGCCAATGACAAACTACAAGGAATTAAGTCTTGAATCTTTTGACTTGAACAAAACCTAAGGTTTTGCAAAATTTAATTCAATATAACCTATTCTCCACCTTTACTCATAACCAATAGCGTTCAGTGATATCAAATTTTCACACGTACTTTCAAAATCAAAGATTCTCTATGAAGGGAATATATATAATTTTGTGGAAGCAGTAATGAACACAAGTATTGTAAATAATATTGAGTATATAATAATAATTGATATCTCCGATTGGATTGAAAATAATATTCATTTTAAAATACATTTTTTGACAAAGTGGTGTTCATTTTAAATAGAATGAGTAAATACTCCATATTTCAAGTAGTAAATAGACGTTTTAATTCTTGAAATTGTAATGTTATAATATAAGTTAATTTAGATCTCTCAAATTTATAAATCACAAGCCTCTTAAATTAAAATATATCAATCAATTCAATCATTTTTCAAATTTAACACCATAATTCAAAAGATTTTATGTTTATCTTGCTTGGAAGAATATTTTATGTTTATCTTGATGAAACAATTATGGGTGTTAATTTTTAAATCAATCCAAATAAAAATCACAAATCAATTTAAATAAATATTACAAAATTAAATATTCGTGAATGTGCTTAGATATTATTTTTTCAATACAGCTCGTATCGAATTTTAAATTCTTTTTTAAAACCAAATCAAACCAAAATATATATATAATATTTAATACTTATTTTATTATTAGTGTTATTATTATATATATTGCATTAATATATTATTTTATTAGTTTTTTAAATAATACTTATTTTTAATTTAATATATTTTTATTACTATTTTATATATATTTACATATAATTTTTTGATAAGATGTTTTATTTTAATTTTTAATATTCTATATGCTATATTTTTCTTTGAATTTGTTTCTTTAATTAGCGTAACTTTATAATATTAGTATTAAAGTTATTATAATTTGTAATAACAAAAAATGAAGTCCATTTAAAATGCATTACTTCATACCAGAGTGAATTTTTTGAAGGGTGTCATTTAAACCAAACCAAATTGTTAGTATTTTAATCTTTCAATAAGATAATTTTTGTTTTATAATTGATCCAAACACTACACCATAACCACCCTTATAAACAATAGGTTATTTAAGTCAAATATATTAATATTTAGGTCTTTCATTATATTGAAAAAATAATTTGATTGAGGAACTAATTTAAAAAATCAATTTGCAATTTCGTAAATTGAGTTACTAACTTGCTAGATGGTTACAATTTCATGTCAATGTATGCAAGAATAATATAATAATTAACTTATTAAAATTGTTGTAGACGATATTAATTGAAGTTAATACATTATCAACGTAAGATGTTTTATCATATCTATAAATTACGATCACTCATATGTATTACTTTAGAAACTGTTATAATTAAAGTTATGTGCACAACACTTAACAAATGTAGTAATTAAGTATTATCTTTTTTCTTAGTCGATAAGTAATTAACTTGAGGTGTCAATATAATAGAAATGTCAGGTTATTTATCTTTGTATTCTACTTTTTCTTTAAAAAATCACTATCTCCTTTCCAAAATAATCTTCTTTTAAGATTTTTTCAAATAAATTAAAATAATAATAAATAAATGACTAAGGTTCCATTTGGTAAAATTAAGCTATAATTAAGCTAGTTGATAGCTGAAAAGCTGATTAATAGTTGAAAAACTAGCTGATAACTGATGACTTATAGCTGATAAGCTATTTAATTGAAATTAAAGTGTTTGGTAAATTTAACTTTTAATAATATAAAATGACATAAAAGGACATATTATTTAATTTAAAATAACAAAAATGTGACATTTTTATTTAATCTCTCTTAGGTATTGTTTTTCTTTATTTTCCTTTTTTTAATCAATTTTCCTACTTTACTTTATTATTGTGGTAGAAACAAAAAAAAAAAAAATACAACAAAGCTTTGAAATTAAAATTAGAATCATGCAATTCATTTACTTTTTTGTGTTACATCATTTACTTTTTTTTTTATTACAATACAAACATAAATTTGAAGAGTTCTCTAAAATACTAATCGTAAAAACAATGCAATTCATTTCGTGTTTACAATTTAGTATAAAAAATGAATTTAACTTTATCACAATCATAAATTAGAAGATGAAGAAATAATAATAATTATTACAATATATACCTTTATTAATTTCTTATAAAATAAATACCATGAAAATTTATTTAATTTTTTAATTATTTTGACAAAAAATTAAAGAAATACTGTTCACCGAAACGAATGTACGTAAACATGTGAACTAGTGGGTGAGAGTGGTGAGTGAGTGAGTGGAGTAGTTATTTTGTATTATATAAGGATAAAAAATAATAAAAATAAAACAATAAGGTTATAAATGGCAGAAAATGTAAAAAGCTATAAGCTCAAACGCTACTTGAAATAGTATATCAGAATAAGCTATAAGTTGATGAGAAAAACTTATTTACCAAACACATCTACTTAATCCAACAAACTTATAAGCTAGTTTAATAAATTAGCTTATTGACATTATCAAACAATGCATAAGTGTAATAGTTTTATAAAATAGTTTTATAAAAGTATTTTTGTTAACGATAACCATAGTGACAAATGTTTGGTAAATTTTACAATAATGAATATACTATTAATTTGATGTAAAATTTAATTAAAATAATTAATGTTATATTTAAAAAAAATAAGAACTCTTATTTTGGAGAATTGTTTGAGAAATAAAGAGAGTGTTAATTTCAATTAATTAATACATGATAAATATCAATATTATTAAGTCAGATATTATGTTTTAAATTCAAATTCGAAACCTCGCAATTTTATACAAATTTCTTTATCATTTTATCTAAAATAACTCTTTCCCTCTCATTTGTTAAAATTCAAATTAAAAGTTTCCAAAAATAGGTTGAATTAAAGAAAAGTTTGAAAAGGCCAATTATTGCACCTATTATCTTCTTTTGCAACAGCCGTGTAAACAGAATCTGATTTTGATATTATTTATTATTACACGAGTGTTAAAATAACGAACATGAATTAAATATCAAAGACCAAAACAGTGTATATGAGACTCATCCTCATTGTCTAAGAAACACTCTTTGGTTACATTTTTTTAATGGCAATTATATTGTAATACATCATTTGTGAACCACCAAAACGCCAAAGCCTACACAATAAATAACATAATAGAATATGTTATCATATGACATCCAGCAATCAATCCATTATGAAGGCTGCGGATATAGATTGGTAGGCTGGGGAATTTCTTGCTAAATTCAAGGTGCCTTCCCTCAAAGTCAAATAACTAGCATAAATTGATGCTTAAAATTATGATAAGAACAATAATAATATTCAATTCCCTCCATTTGATATCTTTGATAAAATTCATTAATTACGATAAGAACATTTTTTAGATTAAGATAAGAACATTAATTCATAGAAAAACTGTTCTTAGTGTTTTACACTGAAGAATAAAAATAACTGTCTAAACTACTTCTCTTATTTATTGGATAAAATTATTTCTGAATATTTTATATATAATTTTAGAGAAACACTGTGGCAATGTTTGGTAATTCAATAAGTCAGTTTATAAAATTTTAAATTAGCTTATAACATTATTATTTTATTTTTATTATTTTTTTATTCATATGTAATATAATAATTATTTCATTCACTCACTACTATGTCCCCAATTAGTTTATAGTTTCACGTATATATGAGTTGTAAAGAAGAATTAGAGTTAATGTATATAACCCTTGTCTCCGTCTCCCTTTACAATACTAGGCGATACATTTTTTTAGGATTTTTTAATTTCAACCAAACTCTACTATATATAATCATTTTGGAGTAGAAAAACTAAATTGAGATCAAAATTGTAATAAGTGTAAAATTTGAGAGACTAAAAAATTCGATTTAAAAAAGGTAAACTATTTTCATCAGTACAATTAGTTTGCAATTAAGTGTATAATTTATTATAAATTTGAACAAACACACCCTTTATAGTTAAAATCAAAAGAAAATTACAGTCGCCATCCCGAACTCTATTAAAATGTCACTTACACCCCTTTATTTCTCAAAAAGCATTGAGAATAAATCATTGAGCCCCCAAACCAGCTAGATTATTGACAACAATAATCGTGGCTGATTCCACTCAATAAAACTAGTTCCTTTCAAACTAGCATGGAAAATACTTAAATATCCAGGTTCCTCAACTCTTGTATTTCATATTTTCAATGAGTTAAAAAATTTTGAAGAATGTGTTACTGTAAAATTATTATCATGTCACAATATTGGGAGTTTTTTTTTTTAAAAATGACTATAGTTTAATGATTGCTTATATGAAAGCTTTTTTTATTAGTGACTAAAATATTGGGTTATAAGGAAAGATGGGTGTGAATGCAATTGATCAAGGTAACTCTTATGGTCCATTTGGCTTTCTCGCAATCGCATCGTTTTCAACGGTGCTTTCTTGTTAAAATGTTATCGTGGGGGGTGAAGAGAAGAGTATTTGTTATACATAATCACGTTGATTTTCTAATCCGATTGAATGTCTCATCACTTCATCACTATATCATGCATGTTGATTGTAATGGGTTAGAATATCCTTATATTTCTGTTAATAAATTTTTACTTATAAAAACAAAAAACTAACATAAGTAAGTGGTAAAATATGCCATTTATTGCAAATATAAGGGAGGTTAGTGTTCATTTCGCAAATAAGAGGGTGTAACTTTGATATTTGAACAAAATTTAAGGGAGATAAGTGTGATTTTCCCTAAAATTAAAATAATCAAAATCGAATTGGACTAATCACTTCAATTAGTTGAGATTTTTTCTTTATATCCTGGTTTTAAAAAAAAAATTAAAATACCTCACTTTGAAAAAAATATGTTAAAATGTTTTATTTTTTGGATTTTCACTAGGTTGCATCCTGATATGCGACTATGTGAAGAAAAAAAAATATTGAGAAAATCGTTTGTTGCACATATATGTTTTTCTCTCTCATTTTTTTGTATTAATTGATAAAATAAAAATATAATAATAAATAAATGATTAAAAATATGATTTTTAATTAATAATAATAATATAAAATTAATTAAAATTAGTAAAATAAAATATAGAGATTCAGCAGAGTTGTCAGTAACATTCAGATAATATTTTAACAACTTCTTTATATTTTGTAGCCTACTCACTTGTCTGAATGTTACATAGAAATATAAACAATAAGCCATTATGATTTTTTTATTTAAAAAGTGGAGTATTTTAATTTTTTTTTTTTAAAATATAGTGGAAAAAAATTCGTCTAGTTGAACCTTTAAAATTTAAATTGTCCTGCAATAGAACCGGATGAAAAACCAGAAAATCAGACTAAAACAGGCCAAATCGGCCAAAATCAACAGTTGGGCCGGTTACAAGATTGGACCAGTTTCTTTTTACTTACTATTTTTTTACAAAAAATTGTTATACAAAATCCCAAAAAAAAATATAATTTTACATCTTCAGTGAAATGGACTTCACAATTGGAGATCGGAACTAACCTCAAATCATGCCAAAGGGATTTGATTTAAGGTTCTCTCGCGACCTAAATTTTGAGTGTTTCTCGAATTCAATGGAGTCGCCATCAAAATTTATTTAAAATAGGAAAAAACATTGAAAAATCTTTAAAAAGAAAAAAATGGTCTTTGGAATCAAATTTTGAGTTCGGGAGTCGATTATGCGTAGAGAAGATATTAGCACCCTACGAAATCCGTTAAAATACGATTATCTATAATTAATTGTGCAAAATTAATATTAACTTAAATATATTTATTTCTTCTTATATTACATATGAGTATCAATTGTATTTTAATGTGATTTTCAAATAAATATGTGCTTAAGAAAGAAAGGAAAAAAAGAAGAATTTTTTTATTAATGTGTTTGACAATAGTGTAATCTTGCTCATACGTATCTCCCAGTGCGATGGAGAAATCAAAACTACGTAGTTCTTGGTTAGAAAATGCGGATGTGTTGATTACTTTTGAACAATAATGTGTTTTGTTATCAATAAAAAGAAGTTTTTGGCGAAAGAAAATGAGTTTGTTTGACTTGAATAATTATTTTGAAATGCGAGTTTTAAGACTATCAAGTTGTACAACTCGTGTCTCAAAAGCTCAAAGATAAAAAGATGTCTCATCTAGTTAACCTTTATAAGGGTATTTTACATTATTTTCATTTTTTTTTAAATCGAGTTTTAAAACCACCAAGTAGTACAACTTGTGTCTTAACAACTCAAAGATTTATAAAAATAAGTTTTAGAACTATCAAATTGTACAATTTGTATCCCGATGACTCATAGATTAAGCGATGATATATCTAACCAGCCTTTAATAACATATTTATTTGTATTTTTAGAAGATTTAATATTTATTAAAAATTAATTAAATTTAGTATATATTTTTTTTAAAAAAAGAAGCTAAAAGCATAAAGTTATAGAAAAACAAGTGAGCTTAAAATCAAATTAAAAAAAATATAAATTTAATATGTAATAATAATAAACAGAAGAAAGGAAATAGAAAATAACAAATAATATATAACAAAAAAGGAGACCGAGTACGGAGGGACCAAGAAGTATGGTCGGCTTTCCGGCAACGAAAACGACAATGTCTTATCTTTTCTATTATCTTCTTCATGACTTATTAAACTCTCACATATCAGGATATTATATTTGTATAACAAAAAAAAAAAACTTTCATTCATAACTCATTTCATATAATAACATTACATTGGGATGATAGATTACAAAGATAAAAGAAAATACCTTAACCCTGTTTGCGGTTTGTTTTTCTTTGCTTCTACTGGTTATTTACTTGTTCTTCTTTTTTAAACGTTTTTGTTGGTATCAGATCTCCTCACAAAATAATCTTCCCTTTTACCGATTTGTGGTCTCAATTATAGACTACAAAAATGAATCTTTGTGTGCACGATATAAATTGATGTCTGGTTTTTTTTTTATTGTTTTTGCAGCAATCCTCAAGCAACCTTAGATAGTTAGGGAAAAAAGTGGCTCACCTTTTTGATTGAGTGCATTATGAGTGAAGATTTTAGCCTTATCAATACAAATGAGTAAAAACAAGGAACCTGAAAGGAAGGGAAGGGGGACTGAAGTGAAAGAAGGAGTGCTGGACAAGAAAACACATTTATTTATTTTTATTTTTGCACTAGGAACAAGGTAAATATGCACACAAAATTTGGTCAGATTTTATAAAATGATTTTTTTGGATTTAATAATAATTACAAAATATATTTTTTTAACATATTATTATTTATTTTTGAATTGTTTTTAATTGGGAAGACAAAATTGATGTATTACAGCTGCCCCTGTTTAATTATTTTTACTATAAAATATATTAATATTATTGTGGTAAAAAATAATTAAATATAAGGACCTAAATTTTGTCCGTGAAAGATTTAAAATTACAAATGATCACATTCATATTGGTTACCAATGGGAATGAAAAAATGATCGTATTTGGGATTCAGTATGTAAGACCCTTAATTTTTAATTAAAATTATGGAATTAATTTTAATTGTATTTTGGGGATATTTGTAAAATATTTAATATATGTATGTTTGAGTAAATATATATATATATATATATAAATATTTATTTTGGAGGATGAATAAAAATTATTGGATGAAGATTAAATTAATTTAATTACGGGTAATTAAATTAATCAGGCAGTTAATTGAGGATTAGTGGCTAATTGCAAAACAATTAAGTGCTGGAAGACTCAGCATTATTTTAACATTATTTTTGGGTGAGGTGGCACCACAAAAGCCTATAAATAGGAGTGAGAAGGATGGTGAAATCAGAACACCATCCCTCCTTCCTCACTGCCCATACTGCATGTAACAGTACCCCATTTTCCCTCCCATTCTGTTTCTGTTTTCTGTCCCAGCTCACGATTTCAAAGTGAAAAAGAGGGAGTTCCTCAAAAGCACCATTACTTGAAAAATCCAAGCATCAAACCAGAAAACCCCTAGTACTAAAATTAATCCCCACATCATTACAGAGCTAGAGAACTCAGTTTTGTAGCAGCAAACGCAGGCAGAAGTTTCGCCGTTTTTTACGCATACACTTTAGCAGAAGCAGAACACGCAACAAGGGTAAGGGCACCTTCCACTTTCTAGTTGCATTAGGGCTGTAAGTGCATAACTTTCATGGCATTACTAGTGCATTAGGGTTGAAATGCTTGCATGTTATTCTGATGTGTTGTGAAAGCTGAAATGCTTGCATGTTATTTTGGTGTGTTGTGAAAGCTGAAATGCTTGAATGTTATTATGATGTGTTGTGAAAGCTAAAATGCTTGCATGTTATTCTGATATTGAGAAAGCTGAAATGCTGTATGATGTTCTGATGGTTTGAAAGTCTGGATGATTTATTGTTGATGATTCTGATTCTGTTTCTGTTTTGGGTGATTCTGATGATGTTGATGATTTAAAAAGAAAAGGGATTTTTAATGAGGAAAGTATTGTCTGGAAAAAGTGCTGAATCTGTTTTAATGTTGGTTGTTTGTTTTTAAAAGAAAACGGTTTGAAAAGGGTTGAAATCTCAGGAAAATTTCACTGGTTTTCGAAGGTGTATTCGAATACAACATGTGTGTATTCGACTACAACCTATCAAGTTTTTGTTTACTTAAGTTTTCAAACTTGTATGCGAATACGAGCCCCTGTATTCGAATACAGAGGAAGGATTTTTGCTTCTGACTTAGCATCTGTATTCGACTACGACCATGTCGTATTCGAATACAGAAGTGGGATTTTAACACTGTATTCGCATCTGTATTCGACTACAGGCATGCTGTATTCGAATACATAATGCAGATTTTCACTAGTTTCAGCTTCTGTATTCGAATACAATGGGTCTGTATTCGAATACAGATTCGTGTTTTTCCAGAAGCACTGCTTTTAGCTCCTGTATTCGAATACAAGGAAGCTGTATTCGAATACAGATTCGTGTTTTCCAGAAAATCAAGTTTTAAACACTATGATATGCATTTTAAAGTATTGAGAAACCTTGAGAAGGGTTAAAGTGATTTTAAATGGAGTTCTTGAAATATTTTGAAGAGGAGAGGATGAAGTATTGAAAACCTTTAATGATCTGGGAGAAAATGTTCAATTTTTCAAGGTTTTGTCTTCTGTATTCGACTACAGGCATGCTGTATTCGAATACAGGATGTTAAAACTGCAGTTTCATGCTTCTGTATTCGAATACAAGGAGTCTGTATTCGAATACAGATTCGAGTTTCCAGAAATTCCAAGTTTTTAAGAGTGTTTTGTAAACCCTGAGTGTTTGGAGAATGTTTGGATTGTTGTGGTGAATTAAAATGGAACTTTTGGTGATATTTTGAAGTTGTAGTGATGAAGTTTTTGAGACTTTACTGGTGTAATGAAAGATGTTGTTTTGTGCACTGAGACTGCCTCTGTATTCGAATACCAGAGGGCTGTATTCGAATACAGAGTGTAATTCTGCACTGTTTTTGGCCTCTGTATTTGAATACAGAGAAGCTGTATTCGAATACAGATTCGTAGAATTCCAGAAAATCCCAGTTTTAAACACTGTAATTGAATTTTAAGAGTTTGGGAAAACATTTTCGAAATGTTAATGAATACTTGGCTGTTTAGTCATGTTTGTGATGATGATAATCTTGATTGTGCTGAGATTTTTTGAAGGTGCAAACACGAGAAGGGGGGTTGAATTGTGTTTGACTTAACTTAAATACTTTTCCTGTTTGAATACTTTCAAAACAAAACTTGATATATAATTAAAACAGGAAAAGTATTTAAGTTAAGTCAATCCTAGACTTCTTTGAGGAAAAACAACTCCTGTTCTTCAGCCAATCTGACACCCCAGATTGTAGAAGAATTCACAACACTATGAATCTAATTGCTAAGTACCTTGCTACCCTTTCTGAATCCCTCAGTTTGTAGACTTTACTTCAACAACTTAGATACAACCCTATCTAATTGCCAAGTAACCTGCTACCTCTACTGACTCCCTCAGATTGTAGACTCTACTTTAACAACTTAGATTTGCCACAGTGGAAAGAAAATAACCGAGTACTTGCTTCTTGAAAGCTGAAACTCACAATTGACTTATATGAAAATTTGAGAGTGGTTGCTTTGGAAGTGTATGACTCTTTTGTGATTTTCGATTCTGAGCATTCTGCCTTGAGCCTCCCTTTATAGATGAAAATTAGGGTTTCTTCCATGATCAAATTCGAGCTGAATCTTGCTGGATTCTCTTCCAAAAATAACTTGACCAATTGGGCTTTATTTAAATAAAAAACATATCTTCAGATTTTCTTTCAAAATGACTGGCCAATCAAATCCTTTCATTGCTTCCCGCCACAGCTCCTGAATTCCATGCTACTCCACTTAATTTTTATAACCAATCTTTTTAACACTTTAATTAAAATAACTTGCAATCTCCATCGTAGATCAATTCTGGACCTTCAGAATTTTGAGCGCTAGTCCACATCTGGACCAAGCCAAATGATATGCTGTGATCCTATGAATTCGGCCATCCCTGGACCACACTTCCTGACCCTCTGATCTTCTGATTTCGGCCAACTTGGATGCGCACCTGATATGCTGAATTCTTCTGGACTCGGCCATTTCTGGACTTGCACATTCTGTCCCTCTGATTTCGGCCAACACTGGGCCATGGTCTGATTTTCTGATCTGGACCATCACTGGACTCAAAAAATTATTTCTGAACCATTGATCTGGATATTTTTACTCTGATCTGGACAGATTCTGGAATTTGGTCTGGAACAAACTGAAATAAACTTGATCAAAAAATTTTTCAGTCTGGACATTTTACCTTTGATTTTCGACCAGGTCTGGGTTGATTCTGGAACTCATTTCTTTTGTTCTAGACTTAGTTCCATGCCCTGAATCATGCCATCTTATGGTATGGTACAAATCTGGATTGATCCTTATGTTTTGGACTCATAAACATACCTTCTGGTCAAGTCTGGAACAAGTCTGGGCTGTGTAATTTTTTCACTGCCAGACCATCTTCTGGTCAGAATAACTTCTGGAATAAAATTGATATTTGATTCCTGTTTGTCTGGAACAACTTTCCTTCTGACAGGCTTTTCAATGGTATGATCCATGTTTCATTCTGATTTTTATTGCTTCTGATCTGGGCCATCAAAGATATCTTCTGGTCATGTTTTTGACATTCCTGGATATCTTCTGGTCAATCCAGAATTCATTTTTCTGGAATCCTTTGATCTCTGTTTCTATTTCCTTCATTTTCTGGGGTATTTAACTTAATAATTCAAAGTACAAAATAAGTTTACATTGAGTACATTTGTAAGCATCAAAATCCTAAGTACTTAGAACCAACTTGGTTCCAACAATCTCCCCCTTTTTGATGATGACAAAACCTTAACTTATTTTGCTATCTTATAATTCGAAAACTTGAATTACTCCCCCTCAGACCAATCTCTCCCCCTAAGTCTGATACTCTCCTTTTCAACTCCTTCTTTTTCACTCTTTCTTTTCTTCTCTTCTCCTCTCCTTTTTAACTCCTTCTTTTTCACTTTTTCTTTTCTTCTCTTCTCCTCTCCCTTTTAACTCCTTCTTTTTCACTCTTTCTTTTCTTCTCTTCTCCTCTCCTTTTCAACTCCTTCTTTATTCTCTCTTTCTTTTTCTCTCTTCACGCTTCCTCTCCTTTTCAACTCCTTCTTTCTTTTTAACTCTCCTTTTCTACTTATTTCTTCTTTTTCTCTCTCTCCCTCTCTCTCTTTCTCCCCCTTTTTGTCATCAGCCAAAAAGTGGTCCTGCTATTTTTGTATTTTTTTTTTCGATTTTTTCTTTACAAATTACAGAAAGTAAAAGCTGAAAATAAAAGACATAAAATAAAATTGCAGAAATTTAAAAACTCCTAAGATGACTACTTGAGCTAGTCAGATATGGAGGTCATGCTGAGATGCTTTTTAATGAACTCGAACCTATCTTTTGGTAAAGCCTTGGTGAAGATATCAGCCCATTGATGATCAGTGTCCACAAACTGTGAACTGCATCCTGCTGCTGATATATACTCAGCTTCAGCTGTTGATATGGCAATGGTGCTTGGTCTTTTGCTTGACCAAAAGATCTAAGAAAGTGCAGTTGCCACTTGTACTTTTCCTTTCCAACTTGTCTCCAGCATAGTCAGAATCACAAAAACCTTTTAGTTTGTAGGTGGGTGTTTTTTTGTATAACAAGGTAAGGTTGGTAGTTCCTTTAAGGTATCTCAGAATTCGTTTGACAGCAGTTAAATGGGATTCCCTAGGGTCATCTTGAAATCGGGCACAGACATAAACACTAAACATAATGTCAGGTCTAGAAGCAGTTAAATATAGAAGGGATCCAATCATACCTCTGTATGTTTTCTGGTCTACCTTTTGACTGGTTTCATCTTTCTCAAGTGAGCAGGTTGGGTGCATGGGGGTGGCCATAGGCTTACAGTCACTCATCTTGAACTTTTTAAGAAGTTCTTTGGTGTATTTAGATTGGTGAATGAGTATACCTGTTTTACCTTGATGAATCTGAATTCCTAGGAAGAACTTAAGTTCTCCCATCATGCTTATTTGGAACTCCTTCTGCATTAGGTCAGAAAACTCTTTGAACAAAGTGCCATTAGTTGATCCAAATATGATATCATCAACATAGACTTGAATAATCGGAATATCATGTTTAATGGATTTCCTAAATAGTGTATTATCAATCTGGCCTCTATTAAATTCATTTTTAAGCAGAAAGTTACTAAGTCTGTCATACTATGCCCTTGGTGCTTGTTTTAAACCATATAAAGACTTTTTAAGTTTGAAAACATGGTCTGGAAAATCAGAATTTTCAAAACCAGGGGGCTGTTTGACATAGACTTCTTCACTTATGTAGCCATTTAAGAATGCACTTTTGACATCCATTTGATACAACATTATATCATGATTAGCAGCAAATGATAAGAGAATTCTAAATGCTTCTAACCTGGCCACTGGAACAAAAGTCTCAGTGTAATCCATACCTTTCTGTTGACTGTATCCTTGAGCTACAACTTCACCCTTTTCATTGAATTTGTTTCTGAATACCTACTTGGTTCCAATAATGCTTCTGTTTGGTCTGGATACCAGATCCCAAACATCATTCCTTTGAATTTCATTCAGCTCTTCTTGCATTGCAAGTATCCAACCTTCCTCTGCCAAAACTTCATCAACAATGCTTGGTTCGCATCAACTTCTGGTTCTGTAACAGCTTCTGATTCTGATGAATCAGCTTCTGGTTCTGGTGAATCTGTAACAGCTTTAGATTCTGGTAAATCTCCAGATTTCTCTTATGACTTATCTTGGCTGTTTCTGACTTGATCAGATTTATCTTTTTGAAGATTTTTCATGTGTTGCTGACTTGCTTGTATCCTTTACCTTTCCAGGTACTTCTGTTTCTTGTGCTTCTGCTCCCTGCACTATTTTTATCTTGCTTTGATTTGTTAAGATCAAGCAGTTTGTCATTCTACATAATGCAAATCAAATAAGTTAAAATTTAACTCAATACAGCCAAACCATTCGTTCTGCTTCTGCTTCTGCTCCCTTTGGTTCTGATGAACTTGTACTATCATTAATTTTGCTTCTGGTGGTTTCTGTTTGTTTTTGAAACCACTGGAATGCTGTTTCTTCTGAGTGTTTAATCCGTGTGAATCACCTGGTTCTTCTGACAGTTTGAAAACCTGCAAAATACTTATCTAGCTTTAATTTGTTAAGATCAAGCTTCTAGTTATCACAGTAAGCATAAATATAAAATAATAATAGTATATACAGCAAGATGTAGCCTCAGTTCTGAAAATTCTCTTGCTTCTGATTTTCAGATTCCTAATCTATATGTTCTAAGATTACATAGTTTGGATGAGGGAATTTGAATTCCCTTCCAGGTTTGTAGTTTTGATGAATCTCACTAGAGTGTTTGAAGAACTCTCCTGATTCTGATTCTGATTCATCTCTTTTGGCTGATACACCATGTTCCTCTGGTGATTCTGGAACTTATGGTGATTCTGGTAATTATACTGATTGTGATAATTAAAGTAGTTCTGATGATCATACCTCAACCTTTGATACTGATACCTGTTCAGGTTCTGGTTCTGGTATTGATTATGATTCTGATTCTGGTTCCAGTTTCTGTGCCTCCAGTTCTGGTTCTGGTTCCAGTGTTGGTTCTGGTTCCAGTTCCTGTACCTTTGATACTGGTTCCAGTTTTGGTTCTGGTTCCAGTTTCTGTGCTTCTGGTACTGGTTCTAGTTCTGGTTTTGATTCCAGTTCCTATTCCTCTGATACTGGTTCCAGTTCTGATTATGGTTCCAGTTCTTGTTCTGATACGAGTGATATCCATGATATTTCCTGTTCCTCCTATAATTCTGGTTCTGGTTCTGATAGGTATTGTGTTGACCAGTTCTTCTTCTACCAGAGTCACTTTGCTTCTGTTTGGTAGATGTTGGAACATAAACCTTTTTCTGCTTGTGCGTTGCCAACATCCATGTCCAGGCACCATTGTTGGTGTCTCCTTCTGGTTGCTCAGAATATCTGCAACATAGACAATTTGATCTTTTGGTACCCAGAACTGATTGGGTCCAGGTTTGTTAGTTGTAATAGCTCTCTGATCTTGTTCAGATTTTACCATTGGACAAGATAATTCAGAGTGACCTTTCTTGGCATAAACACTACATAAAACATCAGAATGAACATCTTTATTTTCAGTAATTGTTTCTGTAAAACCAAGACCTCTTTTTCCAGAATTACTGTTTCCATAAATCATAGATGCATTTTTACTTTTTTCCATTCCATTGGAAATAAAGTTTTGAAAAACTAGCTCATGCATATCAGATTTACAAACAATTTCAGAAGTGGAACAATTGTTACTTTTCAGAGTTTGGTTTTCAGATTTGAGTCTTGCAACATCAGTTTTAAAATTTTTGTTTTCAGTTGCATACTCAGAATTTCGATTCTTTAAAACTTGGACTTCTTTGGTTAGATTTTCCTTATCTTCCCTAAGAGTTTTCAGTTTTAAAGACCTTTTATTGTTTGCATTTAACAAGTCTTTTAAAGTCTCAATTAGTTCAGATTTAGACAGATCAGAAAATACCTCATTGTGTTCATCTTCTGATTCTGTTCCAGAGCCTGAGCTATATTCAGAACTTGAGTTGGTATGAGCCATCAGAGACAGAATTGTTTCCTCTGATGTGCTTCCAGATTTGCCAGAATGATTGCTTCGATCATTCTTCCATCTGCCTGTTTTCCTTCTGGAATTCGTGCCTTTTTGATGTCCAGAAGCAGACTTGATGTGAGCTATCTTTGCTGTTTCTGCCTCTTCTTCATCAGAAGATTCTTCCTCTGATTCTGATACATCCCAGGCAGCCATCAGACCTTTCTTTCTGTATCTGGAACTCTTCTTGTGTTGTTTTCCTTTTTCCAGATTTGGACATTCTGACTTGATATGTCCAGGTTCATTGCATCCATAACAGATGATGTTCTTCTTGTCAGATTCTTCCTTGCTGTTATGTTTCTTCTGGGAACCTCTCCTCTTTCTGTTTTCCCAGATCTTAACCATCTTTTTGGTTAAGTAAGCCATATTATCACAGTCACTGTCACTGTCCTCTGATACTGCCTTTGCAACTTTCTTCTGTTTCGACTTCAGAGCCAGATTCTTCTTCTTCTTAGATTCATCTTCTTCCAGTTCTATTTCATGAGACCTGAGTGAGCTGATCAGATCTTCCAGCCTCAAGGTACTCAGATCCTTAGCTTCCTAAATTGCAGTAACCTTTGGTCTCCACCTTTTTGGTAGACTTCTTAGAATTTTCCAGACATGATCTTCAGTGGTATAGCTTTTGTTTAATACTTTCAGTCCTGATACCAAAGTCTGGAATCTGCAGAATATTGTGTCAATGTCTTCATCCTCTTCCATCTTGAACAGCTCATACTTTCTGACCAATATGTTAGCCTTTGTTTGTTGAACCTGCTTGGTTCCTTCATAGGTCAGAACCAGACTATCGAATATACTCTTTGCTGTTTCTTTATTTGTGCATCTATCAAATTCCTTGAATGTAATTGCACTGACCATGATGGTTCTGGACTTGTGATGAAGTCTGTGTAATCTGCTCTGATCTCGTGTCATATCATCCAAGTCTAATTCTTTAGTTGGATCTTCTGGATCAGTTGGTGCAGTGTATCCTCTGACTATCATCTTCCATAGTTCAGGATCTTGAGATATGACAAAACTTCTCAGTCTGTCCTTCCAATACCCAAACCTTTCTCCATAAAATATTGGTGGTCTGTTGATGTTGCCTCCCAATTCTTCTGAAATATTGAACCCCTTGGACCTTTCCTCAAACACTGTTAAGTGCTCAGCCTTGAGACCGAGCTCTGATGCCAATTGAAGGTGCAAACACGAGAAGGGGGGTTGAATTGTGTTTGACTTAACTTGAATACTTTTCCTGTTTTAATACTTTCAAAACAAAACTTGATATATAATTAAAACAGAGTTAGCAGCGGATAAAAATAAAAATAAAAACTCACAGATTTTATACTGGTTCACCGTTAACGAGGCTACGTCCAGTCCCTTCGCCTTGAAGGATTTCACTAATTCAACCTTGAATTACAACCTTGCTACTGACCCTCCAAGTCAGTCTTCTCAAATAGTCTAACAATCCTAGACTTCTTTGAGGAAAAACAACTCCTGTTCTTCAGCCAATCTGACACCCCAGATTGTAGAAGAATTCACAACACTATGAATCTAATTGCTAAGTACCTTGCTACCCTTTCTGAATCCCTCAGTTTGTAGACTTTACTTCAACAACTTAGATACAACCCTATCTAATTGCCAAGTAACCTGCTACCTCTACTGACTCCCTCAGATTGTAGACTCTACTTTAACAACTTAGATTTGCCACAGTGGAAAGAAAATAACCGAGTACTTGCTTCTTGAAAGCTGAAACTCACAATTGACTTATATGAAAATTTGAGAGTGGTTGCTTTGGAAGTGTATGACTCTTTTGTGATTTTCGATTCTGAGCATTCTGCCTTGAGCCTCCTTTTATAGATGAAAATTAGGGTTTCTTCCATGATCAAATTCGAGCTGAATCTTGCTGGATTCTCTTCCAAAAATAACTTGACCAATTGGGCTTTATTTAAATAAAAAACATATCTTCAGATTTTCTTTCAAAATGACTGGCCAATCAAATCCTTTCATTGCTTCCCGCCACAGCTCCTGAATTCCATGCTACTCCACTTAATTTTTATAACCAATCTTTTTAACACTTTAATTAAAATAACTTGCAATCTCCATCGTTGATCAATTCTGGACCATCAGAATTTTGAGCGCTAGTCCACATCTGGTCCAAGCCAAATGATATGTTGTGATCCTATGAATTCGGCCATCCCTGGACCACACTTGCTAACCCTCTGATCTTCTGATTTCAGCCAACCTGGATGCGCACCTGATATGCTGAATTCTTCTGGACTCGGCCATTTCTGGACTTGCACATTCTGTCCCTCTGATTTCGGCCAACACTGGGCCATGGTCTGATTTTCTGATCTGGACCATCACTGGACTCAAAAAATTATTTCTGAACCATTGATCTGGATATTTTTACTCTGATCTGGACAGATTCTGGAATTTGGTCCAGAACAAACTGAAATAAACTTCATCAAAAAAAATTTCTGTCTGGACATTTTACCTTTGATTTTCGACCAGGTCTGGGTTGATTCTGGAACTCATTTCTTTTGTTCTAGACTTAGTTCCATGCCCTGAATCATGCCATCTTATGGTATGGGACAAATCTGGATTGATCCTTATGTTCTGGACTCATAAACATACCTTCTGGTCAAGTCTGGAACAAGTCTGGGCTGTGTAATTTTTTCACTGCCAGGCCATCTTCTGGTCAGAATAACTTCTGGAATAAAATTGATATTTGATTCCTGTTTGTCTGGAACAACTTTCCTTCTGTCAGGCTTTCCAATGGTATGATCCATGTTTCATTCTGATTTTTATTCCTTCTGATCTGGGCCATCAAAGATATCTTCTGGTCATGTTTTTGACATTCCTGGATATCTTCTGGTCAATCCAGAATTCATTTTTCTGGAATCCTTTGATC
Source organism: Cicer cuneatum (assembly GCA_037974295.1). Taxonomy (NCBI): domain Eukaryota; kingdom Viridiplantae; phylum Streptophyta; class Magnoliopsida; order Fabales; family Fabaceae; genus Cicer; species Cicer cuneatum. Next base: position 70,352,352 of record JBBPBO010000001.1, on the reverse strand, counting down.
TCTGCTTTTGTTTCCTTCAGTTTCTGGGGTATTTAACTTAATAATTCAAAGTACAAAATAAGTTTACATTGAGTACATTTGTAAGCATCAAAATCCTAAGTACTTAGAACCAACTTGGTTCCAACATGGAAAGGCATGAATTTTCTGATTTTGCATACTGTTTCCAGAGAAGTGAAACACTGCATATTCATGCATTTGCATAGTCAAGTGGTACCCGCGATGGGCTACAGAGTAATGCGCAACCACGTGCTGATCTGTTGAGCGATTGCACGAGTGCTGGTCTGTTGAGCGACTGCACTAAGTACTGATCTGTTGAGCGATTGTACTTTGGTATATAGGTGCTGGTCTGTTGAGCGACTGCACTGGTACTGGACTGTTGAGCGTTTGTACCCTGAAATGCGCAGCCACGTGCTGATCTGTTGAGCGATTGCACGAGTGCTGGTCTGTTGAGCGACTGCACTAGGTACTAATCTGTTGAGCGATTGTACCTTGGTATATGTCAAACGTGCTGGTCTGTTGAGCGACTGCATGAGTGCTGGGTGTTGAGCGACTGCACTAGGTGCTGGTCTGTTGAGCGATTGCACCTTGGTCTTGAGGGCCGTTAAAGTCAAACATATTGTGCTGGTCTGTTGAGCGACTGCACCTTGGTAATTCCAAGAAAATTGTATACATGAGCATATACATATTGCATTGAGAGATTGACCGGTGGGTCACGATTGGATTATGATGATGAGTGGAAATTGAATGTGTGTGAGTATTGTTCAGAATCTGAAATTCTGATTTAATGATTGTGATTTGCTGAAGTGTTGTTTGTACTTACCACATACTTCATAATAATTGGCTGCTGTTTTTGAAAAGGCATATATGTCATTAAATTTTCAAATGAGCATTATTATTTTCCTCATCATCATGTGTTATACATGGATATATTTGTTGCTGTGAAATATATGCTATGTGATTATCTGTTAATTTCGGTCGGTGACCCTTGCTATTATATTGTAGAAATTGGGCTTTGCCCTTAGATGCCCCCCAAACCCATGCCACCCGTGGGAACCCGAATGACGGAAACGTCGTTAGACTTCCTTGATCGCTATTCGCGCACTGCTAGGGTATTCGACCCCATCTCAAGCAGAGCGACTTACACGGGGTGGTTGGAGAGGACGAGTAGGACAGACGACGTAGCGGATTTCATGGAGCACACACATACGAGTATAGATTTTCCCGTGCCTTCCCGTCTGGTAATGGAGGCGCACAGAATTTTCGACGATGTTGAGGAGTCCGCTAGAGGGGTTGAGACGGAGGCCACTGTAGGTGTGGTGACTCCTAACCCGGTGGTTGGAGGAGATGTACATGAGTCTGAGGCAGAAGGGAAGAATGATGAGCCGAAGCCAGTAGCAGCTGAGATTCCGAGTCCGTCCAGGATCTCCGATTATTGTTATGAGATTCTGGCGCCGCCGAAGCGACCGAGACTTTGTATTGATCTGACTTCTGAGGAGGCCGACCCCTCTCTGTATAATGATGAGGAGGAGGAGGTCACGTCGAGGCGAGCGGCAGATTCAGAGGAGACTTGCTTGGGATGCGGAGGAAATTCGTGCTACTGTAGCTTTAGCGCATGATCAGTTAGACTTGATGTATAGGATTTGAGCTGGAAATGTATTTTGTTTTATTTTGAAAAACAATTGTTGTACTACTTATTCCGCACTCTGATATTGTCTTTTGGGAATGTTATGACATTATTATCTTTCAAAAATGTCTTATTGTTTATTATTAAATTTCTAGAATTAAGTATTTATTGAGATTACGATGAATTTATTTTGTTACGTTTATCGATTAATCCACGACGTACTATTTTACGAAAAACTTTATTTTAATTAAATCTGGAAAATCATTTTATTATTGATAAAAAAAATGCACCCGCGCTGTGTTTTAAACTCGGGGTGTTATAGAGTACGTAGATCAATAGTAATGAAAATGATCGTCTTCGGATTGGTTACCGATGCATAAAGACTTTGGAGTGGTTACCGATGCATTCGACAAGGAAGTAATTAATCGTCTTCGGATTGGTTACCGATGCGTAGATCGATGAGAATTTAAATGATCGTCTTTGGCTTGATTACCAATGCATAGATCGACAAGGAAGTAGTTGATCGTCTTCGGATTGGTTATTGATGCATAGATCGACGAGAATTTAAATGAGCGTCTTCGGATTGGTTACGATGCGTAGATCGACAAGAAAGTAATTGATCGTCTTCGGATTGGTTACCGATGCATATATCATGATGGTCTTCGGAGTGGTTACCGATGCGTAGATCGACAAAGAAGTAATTGATCGTCTTCAGATTGGTTACCGATGCGTAGATCGACGAGAATATAAATGATCGTGTTTGGATTGGTTACTGATGCGTAGATCGACAAGGAAGTAATTGATCGTCTTCGGATTGATTACCGTAGATCGACGAGAATTTAAATGATCGTCTTTGGATTGGTTACCGATGTGTAGATCGACATGGAAATAATTGTTCGTCTTCGGATTGGTTACCGATGCGTAGATCGACAAGGAAGTAATTGATCGTCTTCGGATTGGTTACCAATGCTTAGATCGACAAGGAATGTAAATGATCGATAAAATGCAGACCACGAGCACCCGCATAATAATGAGCGAAGTAACATAGTATTGTTGAGTATAAATTTAGTATAAAATTAAGATATGAATGATTCATGTCTGTTATGCACTATGCAAGGTTGTTGAGTATAAATTGTGTGTAAAAATAAGACACATGGTTCATAGGGGTATAAGTAAGTTATGAATGTAAGATGCATGATTTATGTGTATAGATAAATTCTTGTTCGTTTCTTTACTTCCCCAATCCTTATTATCTTCTACGCCCACAAGATTCAATGGATGAATGGAGATACCAACCATTTTTCACGATAGTTCTAGTGTATCTCGTGTGACTTTTTTTATAGGCGAAAACAAAGTGTATTGTCTAAAATGATTGCATTCTCTTTTTTTCTTTTGTCGACATCCCCATACATGTTGAGAACCTATTGAGTTTCCGTGTATATATTGTCAAATATCAAAATAATTAAAATATTTTTTTTTGTTTACACATATTTCAAATTCCAACATTTATTACCAAAAAGAACATTTTAAAATGCTAGAACAAATCAACTATTAAACTAAATTAGTTTAGAAAGAGTGTAACGTACAACATCGAGTGACAATATTGGAAAAAGTACATTCACTAATTTGGTAACGAAACAATTGGGGTTACAATATATGGATGAGTGTTTTTGGGTTTAGTTAGAGGTATAAGCGCTATTCATTCTTGTAATTTAGGATTCCTGTTGGTCAGCTTCTAAGAATAATAATTGCCCCAGTTTGAACCGCTTGATTTTTGTTATTTTATTTATCCCTAACTTTTGCATGGACCGCTCTTCCAATTTTTCAATCCATCGGAATGCTCTAGTTTTGCCTAGGTCGCCTTTTCAGGTTTCAACCTAGCGAGCCTATTTTCAATCATTTTTTTCAAGCACAATATTTTTTGATTGCATATGAATTTATTGGAAATGGAAACTCATATCCGTCCATTTCTGCGAGTATTAGAGCTCCCCCAGAGAAAACCTTTTTCACAACATATGGTCCCTCGTAGTTCAGAGTCCATTTTCCATAAGAATCCTTTTTTATGGGCAATATTTTCTTTAACACCAAGTCTCCTTCTTGAAACTCTCGAGGACGAACTTTTTTCTCGTAGGCTTTTTTAAGTCTTTTTTGATACAACTGACCATGACACAGAGCTATCATTCTTTTTTCTTCTATGAGATTCAATTAGTCAAATCGTGGTTGAACCCACTCTGCCTCTTCTAGTTTTGTTTCCATCAAGACTCTGATCGAGGGGATTTCAACTTCAATGGGAAGTACCGCTTGTATTCCATACACCAATGAGAAAGGAGTTGCCCCTATTGAGGGGCGAACAAATGTTCTATTGCCATGTAATGCAAATGGAAGCATTTCATGCCAATCCTTATACGTTTCTACCATCTTTTGTATGATATTCCTATTTGCCGCTTCTACAGCTCCATTCATTCCTATTTTCTTTACATAACTAAAACAATCAAACTCCATGGTCAACCAATAGTAGCCAGCCCTTAAGATTTTTCTTGCCCTTGCGTGCCCATTTGCATGTGTTCCAAAAGAACCTTCATGAACCTCTTGAATGATTTTCTCTACTTCCATTTTATCCACACATCTAAGGAGAACCATATCATGGTTTCTTTTATAAAGCACATCACCATTTAAGAAGAACTTCATTGGCAACCTCCTTAAAACGCTCTTATCATTCTCCGAAATACCCAATGGATATTCCTTATTCTTAACATAGGATTTGATATCATAAAACCATAGTTTGTCGTCAGGCTCATCTTTTATGGATAAGCAATATGCTGGCTTATCCTTACCTGTGCTTATTTTGAACATTGATGACAATGTGGCCAGAGCGTCAACCAATTGGTTTCCTTTTCGAGGGATATAGTGAAAAGTGATATTCTCAAAGTATTATGTCAATTCTTTGATATGAGTATGATATGGAATTAATTTGGAATCTTGAGTTTCCCACTCTCCTTTTGTCTGATGGATTACCAACGATGAATCTCCATATACCTCAAGAACTGTTACCTTTGATTCAATGGCTGCTTTAATGCCCATGGCACATACCTCATATTCTGCAATATTGTTTGTGCAATCAAAACACAATCTAGCCGTAAATGGAGTGAACTGGTTTTCTGGGGAAATCAAGATGGCTCCAATTCCATGCCCTAATGCAGTAGAAGCACCTTCCAACATCAACGTCCATTTTTCTTTATCAGATGATTTAGTCTCTTCAAATAAATTTATTATGCCTTCGTCGGAGAATTCAAACTGCATTGATTGATAATCTTCTATAGATTGTTGGGCCAAATACTTTGCTAATGCGCTTCCTTTGATAGCCTTCTGTGTAACATACACCAAGTCATATTCTGATAACAACATTTTGGAAGAGCAGGTTTCTCAAAGATATACTTAATTGGGTCCATTTTGGACACCAACCAAGTTGTATGACATAACATGTATTGTCTCAGCCGATGAGCAGCCCATGCTAATGCGCAACATGTTCGTTCAAGCAGTGAATATCTTGTTTCACAACTAGTGTGCTTTTTGCTCAAATAATAAATAGCATGCTCCTTTTTACCAGATTCATTGTGTTGCCCCAGCACACAACCCATTGACTCATCAAGTACTGTTAAGTACATAATACGTGGTTTTCCTAGAACTGGAGATACCGAGATTGGAGGTTTTAACAACTACTATTTAATCTTCTCAAAAGCTTTTTGATAATTCTCATTCCATTCAACCTTTTGGTCTTTGTGAAGCAACTTGAAAATTAGCTCGCATGTTGAAGTTAGATTTGATATGAATCTGGCAATGTAATTCAATTTCCCTAAAAAGCCTCATACTTCTTTTTCCGTGCGTGGAGCTGACATTTCTTGTATTGCTCTTACTTTATCTGGGTCCATTCTATCCCTTTTTGACTAATGATAAACCCAAGTAACTTGCCTGATCTCACGCCAAAAATGCATTTAGCAGGGTTTAAACAGAGTCTGAACTTCCTTAGTCGCACAAATAATTTTTTAAGGTTAACAACATGGTATTCTTCGGTCCGGGACTTTGCAATCATATCGTCCACATAAACCTCTATCTCCTTATGCATCATGTTATGAAACAATGTCACCATTGCTTTTTAATAGGTTGCCCCATCATTCTTCAATCCAAATGGCATCACTTTATAACAGAAAGTTCCCCATTGTGTGATAAATGTGGTTTTCTCCATATCTTTGGGAGCCATCTTGATTTGATTATACCTTGAGAAACCATCCATGAAGGAGAAAAGAGAATATTAAGCAGTGCTATCCACTAGGACATCAATATGAGGCAAGGGAATATCGTCTTTAGAACTTGCTTTATTTAAATCCCGATAATCAACGCACATTCAAACCTTTCCATCCTTTTTTGAGACAGGGACCATATTAGCCACCCATTGAGGATATTTTGCTACTGCTAAGAAACCAACATCAAATTTCTTTTTGACCTTTTCTTTAATTTTAAGTGACATATCAGGCCTCATCCTCCTCAATTTTTGTTTAATTTGAGCACATTCAGGTTTGAGTGGTAGCTTGTGTTCAACTATGTTAGTATCTAGCCTAGGCATATCCTGATATGACCATGCAAAGACGTCCACATAGTCAAATAAAAGTTTAACCAACTTTTCTCGTTCACTTCCTTTCATAGACATACCAATTTTAATTGCTTTCTTATCATATTCAGTCCCCAAATTGAGCACCTCAACAGGTTCTTGATAGGGTTGGATTATCTTAGCTTCTTGTTCTATTAACCTTTCTAGTTCTCGGGGAGGCTCACAATTGTCTTCACAATCGTCATCAGTGTGATTAATTGGGAGTTCAAAATTACAAGAAGGGGTTCTAGCGCTGCTATTTTCAATGTATTCATTTTCGACTTTGCATCGTTAAAATTAAGAAGAAGGAAAAAAGAAAAAAGAAAACATGAATAATGGTTGCAATTTTAAGAAAAAAAGAAAAAAAAATTGAAATACATTTATTGATAATAAGTACGGAATTGAAATACATGCGCCCTAATTAATTATCCTTATAGCCTTAGGCATAACAAAAGGAGTTGAAATACATAATTACTTTGAGCATGAATTAACAAACATGGGAAACTCGACGATCTTCCAATTGTTGAGGATGGTATTCAGAAGACAAGGGTATACTAATTTGAGGGTATCATCACCAACATGCTTTTCTTTAACCACAACCACCTGGTCAACATATATTATTCTGGCGCTTTGAAAGGTTTGACGAATGTCACAAATAAGAATCTTCTGTGAATTCGGTGTCTGGTTTTTCAGACGAGCCATCATGTTTTCCTTTTTTTCTTTCATTGCCTTTTCTTTATCAGTTTTGGTAGGTACATATCCCAACCCGTATCGATAATTCTTTTTTGGTATATCTAATAATTTTCCCAACTTAGCAAAAACTCTTCCTTCCAACATGGATTTGGTAGACTTCAATGATGTGGTAGACAACTTTGGTTCCTTTAAGTGAGATCCTTCACCCATGAAGACATCATTGGCGATTTCTAATGCTTAAAAGGAGGTTTCTATGGCTTCCTCTGTATCTTCAATGTAGCATGTAGAAGATAGATGACTTACTATCATATCTTCTTCCCCATATATTATTACCATCTTATTGCTCACTATAAAATTTAGCTTTTGATGGAGAGTGGATGTCACTGCTCTAGTAGCATGAATCCACGGTCTCCCTAAAAGACAACTGTACGCTGGTTTAATATCCATCACGCGGAGGGTTATCCTAGAGTTATAGGGTCCAATTTGAACTGGTAGGTCAATCTTGCCAACAACTTGTCTCCTGGATCCATCAAATGCTTTCACCACCATAGCACTAGGCTTCATACATGCTCCATCAACAAATATTTTTGATAGTGTCGATTTTGGCATGACATTTAATGATGAACCATTATCAACTAGCACTCGTGCAAGAATATGATCATGACACCTCACAGAGATATGTAGTTCTTTTATTATGCCTTGTCTCTTCAGCTGGTAATTCGCCATCGCTAAAACTCAAACAATTATTAGCGGTGATGTTACCGACATCTCCATCAAACTGGTCGACCGTGATATCGTGAGTATCATGGGCCTCATTTAAAACTTTCATCAGTGCCCTTCTATGTGCTTCAGAGTTTAATAACAAAGAAAGAACAGATATCTTGGAAAGGGTTTGATTTAGCTGGTCCACCACTGTATATTCACTTTACTTGATAAACATAAAAAATTTGTTAGCTTCTTCTTCAAGCACCGCCTTTTTGCTAGTCTCTGGCCCTTTTATAGCATTATTCATAGCTTTTTTTACCCTTTTCCCCATGGCCCTCCTTTTTCCTAGGTTGTTCAGGGGCATATACTCGATCACTCCAAGTCATCCCACCAACTCCTGAAATGTTGGTGACATCAGTTTCTTTAGGTTCACAGCTATCATTTGATTGATGATTGGCCAAATGTGATGTGGCTCCATAATTCTATGGTACCGCCTTGGTATTTCCATAAGGAAAAGAGGTTAGTGCTCAGACAATTATTGGATTTGGCCCGTTTGGAGTTGCCTTAAGATTTTCTTTTCTATAAAGGATTTCCAATGGTCTTGGGAAAGATCTATTATTCTCCCCGCACGGCTCTATGGTCAGCACATGATCATCTTTTTCACAACCTACCTGTATGAAATTCTTGTCCATTAATTCCTGAAAGAATTCCTTGAGCTCTTCATAATTTTTTATGGAACGTGAACCAGTTGGGTGAACACCACAAATTCTAACCTCATTGTTGATCGTCTCAATCAATTTTAACTAGCATAACTCAACAAAAATCATTTTCATTGGGGTTTTCACATGTTCCATACTCTTAATTGCACATTGGTCTACCCCACTTTCAATAACATTGACAGAGGAATTTTCATGGCCCGACAACGGATTGCTCCCCATATTGGGACTGTCTTCCTTGAAGGTAAGCCATTTTGTATTAATCAACTCCTGCAATCTTCGACGGAATGTCCTACGGCTCCTATGTGGTACTCACATTTGGTGTTTGGGTTGTACCATTTTGGGAATGGTGGCTCCATAGGTTTCATGGGTCTCGGGACTACCATTGAGTTTTGGAGTAGGTGAGGCAACAATTGGTTGTATGTTATGGGAATCAGGTCAAAACAGGTTATCTTCTTTTCTCAATTAACTGGTGGTTTATATTGATTTGGGATTGAATTTTGGTTCCATTGGTTTTTTTGGGGAAACACGATAGGTGGTGGCTGGACCATGGGTTGTTGATAATAAGATGGTCTTGAAGAGTGATATTGGGGGTATGTAGCTTGTGAAGTCGTAGCCGTATATGGATAGGGAATGTATGGAATTTGGGGTATCGGGGGATGAAAATTTGGAGGTCGATAAGAATTCATGGATGGAGAATAAAAGACCCTTGGGTTTTTCATTACAGCGTTAACATCCCTTTCTTTCTTCTTTGTGAATCTCATCTGGGGCTTCTTCACACCACTCGTTCCACATACAATCTCACCACTCCTCATACCACTTTCTACTCTTTCTCCTATTATGACCATGTCAGAAAAGTTTGATGACATACTTCCAATCATCTTATCATAAAAAGGTGGCTGGAGAGTATCCATAAACATATCAACCATTTCTCTTTCGGATAAAAGAGGATCTACTTGCAATGCCACTTCTCTCCACCGTTGTGCATATTCTTTGAATGTTTCATTGTCCTTTTTCAACGAATTTTGCAATTGCATCCTGTCATGGGCCATATCAATGTTGTACCTTTATTGTTTCAAGAAAGCATCAGCCAAGTCTTTCTATGAACGAAACTGTTGAATAGTCGAGGTAAAGCCTAGTGGTTGAGAAAGGGGTGGTTTGGTGTTCTTCATTTACAGTTGGAGGATTCCCATCTGTATTCTCCTTTCTTGCCAAAGCTTGTATAGCCTCTAGGATTCGATCAACCTTGTCCTTCCATTGGCTAACATTTGCTATCATCACTTCTTGGTTTTGCTCAAGTTCATCCATGATCTTGGAGTTTGTGCGAGTGCGATTAGGGTTTCGGGGAAACAACTTTATTGGTTTTTTCTATTTTTTAAATAAATAAAAAATTATGAGTATGTATGAATGGAATGAAGATGAAATTATTTAGTTAATTATCTATTTTTTACATTATAGTTGGATGTTGGGGAATCATAAGCCTTACATGAATATTTAAAAAAAAAACGAATTATAAGTAAAGAAAATATAGGGATATAAACAAAACAAGCAAATCATTCATTGATGAGAAAAGAGTACATGACATTTAAATTAAAAACTACAATAACTATGGTATTTCAATCTTCTCTTTTAATAGGACAATCAATCTTCTCCTCCAATTCTTCTACCAAATTTTTACAATATTCAACGAACTTGTAGACTTTGAGTGGAGTATTGAGTGGATGCATTACTGCATCAATCTCTCTTAGATGCTTCAGAATTTTTATGATTGCTTGATTAGCTAGCATAGCCAATTTTGAAAAGCAGTCTTTCCAATGCTTGCCTTTATCTTCTAGCTCTTTATAGATCTCTTGATTCTTCAATTGTCCAAGCAACATCATAAAACGATCCTCCCAATATATGGTTTCATCCTTTAAGTCATTATAGATCTTTTCTTGATAATCGATGTAATTCCTCAACTCACTAGAAGTCTCCATTTATGTTTGTTGAAGTAAAAAATCTTTTTGATATGTGTTTTAATGACAACAAACCTTATGAAATAAATGTTAAGTTTTCTAAATGTTGATCTACTAATGTTTGCATTTGAGTTTTTGTTGATAGAACAAAAGTGGTCAAGCTTGAAGTCACTCACATAAATAAGTGTGTTGTATCAACTCAACAATGAAAGAATTGAGGAGCCTAATTCATTAAATATGATTATCTTCAAGCCGAGGATGACCATCACAATATGTTGCATCTGAATCACATATAAAACCTCTTGGAAGAAGTCATGAAAAACTATGCATAAGTTAAGGAGGAGCATTTTTATAAAAAGCTCTAATACAATTTCTTTCAATAGAATCATAATCTAAAGAATTTTGTCATTATCAAAAAGGGGGAGATTGTTGAGACAAAATCTTTCTCAAAGATTTTAATGATAAAAAAATTATTTCAAAGATTATGATTATGTTTGTTATCTAACATGTGCTCTTGAGTGTATTAAATTTAGAAAACAGGTTCCTCACCTCCTTGATCAAATGAAGTGTATTTTACACATTTTAACATGTCCTATACGTTAGAGGATAAACAAGTAGAGGATGAATGTACGTCATAAATTAAAAGAAGATGAATCTATGTCAAAAGACAAGCAATGCTAAAGTTTAATGATGACTTCATGTTATAGGATAAACGAAATCGAAAAGAGGATGAACAAAGTAGAAAAGAGGATGAACTCATGTAAATTATTTTTGCACATGGGAAATAGGTAAAAGTACAAAAGCACAAAAAAAATGTCCTTTATTGATAAAGCAATACACTACAGTTGTTGGGAAAAGGAAAAGTCAAAAAGCACAAGTCACATCCCAAATAAAATCTTCATCCTCCTATAACTCAAATATGAGGACAGACTGCAACACTCATCCTCGCAGCATACTTAACATGAGGATAAAGGCTAAATGGTAGCTTTGCAAATAAAGACAAGTCCAAGGAAACTTAGCAAAGCCTCCAACAGCTATATTTTGCTAACCCATATGTTTGAAGCTCCAAAGGAAAAATAACAAGTCATGTCCTAATTTATGGACGCTCTATCCTTCTATCAGAGGATGAACAACTTTTATAAGTCAAAATAATTATCACTGATCCAAGACAAAAATAAGAGAAGATAATTTTGTGGACAAATAGCATGAAGATACAAAGTCATCAGAAAGAGGTTCTACGCAGAGGATGAACGCTAGAGGATGACTATCTGTTTCTTCGTCCTCATGTATTGGAAATGACTAAAAGTACCAAAGTACAAAAGGTTGCACTTGTCACGTAAAGTAAGATTATACATGTCTTGGAAAAGAAAAAAGGGAAAAGCAGTCTCCAGGTTCAAACTTCTAGAAAGGTCAAACCTCCAAGACAGCTTCGTGAAAATTAACCTCTTAAGTACAAGGCAGAATGAGGACAGATTCAATGGCATTTTTGCAAATCAAAACAAACTTCAAGGACCATTACAACTTGAGAAAACGATCATAAATGACAACTTTCTTGAAGACAAAGTTTCTTTATCTCTATAAAATGAAGGCTGCTCTTATTCATTCGACACATCAACAAAGCATAAAAAGAAAAAGTCTAAGGCTATCAAGATCATTTTTATCCATTCTTCATACTTTCTATAATCTTACACTAGATCTCTGAAATATCTTTCTAGAAAGTGTGAACAAAGAGAAACAACCCAAACTACATCATATCATCTTGTAATTTCCAAGTGAGATACACTTGAGAGAAGTTGAAATCTGAGAGAAAAGATTGTAAGCTTGGTGAAGCTCTAGAATACACAAATTGTAACCAACCACAATGAGAGGTTAATCGTTTTTTATACTTAGTGAAATCTCACAAGTGTGTGAGGACTGGACGTAGCCTTCATTGGGTGAACCAGTATAAATTTGTGTGTGTCATTATCTTCTCTATATCTCTTTATCATTTGGTAATCAACTAAACCTCTACGCTTTAAATTTACAACCTTTGATATTCATCCTCTCGAAGAGGATAAAGCTTTAAAACTCAAAAAAAAATTTAAAACCACAAATATCTCTATTCAACCCCTCTTCTAGTGATATTCTAGCTATTTCAATGTTCTTAGCGCATCTTGATGTTTTGAGATTAATTCTTCCATTTCTTTGTTGTGTTGCCTCTCATTTTTTACTTGACTCTTGTACTCAACTATCATCTCTTTAAGTTGTTTCTTTAAATCTTCAAACTCCTTTTTTATATTCCTTTCGGAGCTTGCTGATTTCGCCCACAATTGCTTCCACATAAAAGCTTCTTCAGTAGCTTCATTCCTTTCTTGATTTCATCCATCTAATTCTTCATTTGCACCTATCAAACAATCTGGTATGTCGAGTTTATTTTCCTTTTCAATTTTCAACCTCTTGTTGCTTCTCTCAATAAACTGATTCTTACAAGTGTTTTCTGATCGCAAGTTCTCATTCTCTTGGGAGTCTTTTTCTAACTTTTTGCTCTTCAGAATTTAACAATAATGATTTGAGTTCTTCTATTTCTTCATTTGTAACAAGGGTAGGTTCAGGTATTTTTTGATCACTCGATGGTGTACTGTGGAAAGGCAGTATGATTTATTGGACTCTTTTCTTTACTCATTGTTGATATGGTTCTTTTGTGCTGCAACTTCTACATCTGAGTACTCTTCCTTTTCTAATAATCACTTCCCAAGCTCGACTTATCCTTTGCAACAACGGTGGGTCTACTATACCCGTATTGTGCAAAACAAAAGCTTCTAATGACTTATCATCTGGTTTCTCCAACATAGGGTAGCCAAGCTGTCTAAAAGCTATTATTGGATTGTAGTTAATACACCCTTTTGTTCCCATGAGAGGTACATTTGGAAAATCTCTATGATACCATGAAATTGTGTCCCCAGTAAGGCTAGCTATACTCTAAGCCCATTCACGGTTAATTTTAATTCCAACATGATATCCTTTCTTGAACATGTGAGACATGAACCAAGTATATAGCACTAGAACACAACACAAAATTGTTCCCCCTTTCTTCTCGTGTCACATATGCAGAGAATAGTATACATCAGCAAGAATCGCAGGAACTGGATTTTATTTATTTTTTTTAAAAGCCAATAAGACATTGATGGCAGCAAAATCAACAAAATTATCAAGGTTTGGGAATAAAACAATACCATAGATAATGAGAGCCAAAATATCTGTAAAAATACCCATTCTTTTTTAATGGCTAAATCTTGCGCCTTTTGCTCCAAATATTTTCTCGAGAAACCATGAATAGCCCATTTTTCCTCTTATTTACTTACCAACTCTCTTATGCCAATCAGCTTTCCAGAAGCAACAAAAGAGTGTGAAAATCATTGCAGCAATCAACTTTCCACAAGCAACATTGCAGAGTTCCAAACCCTTGTAATCAAACCCGATAGTGGTGTAGATTCCTTCTTCAATCTGGGGTTGTCAGATTGGTAGGAGAAGACTTGACTTGTAGAGTCAAGGTATTGTTCTCGTTCCTCAAAAGTTTGGGGTTGTCAGGCTGTTTGAGAAGACTGGCTTGGAGGGTTAGGTGTTGTAATTCAAAGGCTTTGAATTAGTGGATTAAAGCCTTCAGGATGAAGGGGTTGGATGTAGTCAAGTTAATGGTGAACCAAGATAAATTGATGTGTTCTTATGCTGTTATTATCGGCTGCATAATCTGATTATTTATTCATCAAATAATTTACAGCAACATTCCACAAAACAGCAAAAAAAGAATTCGAGTTTGGCAAACACAAGCCAACCCCCCATTCTCGTGTTTGCACCTTCAGATAGGTTCAAAAACATTTTGGAGAACCTGTCCATATAAAATTGTCCAAAATAATTTAAACTTTCGTTTTCATTTGGTAAACTTGTCCAAAATAGTTTAATCATTCGCTTTTTCATTTCAAAATCTTTTTTGGCCTAAACTCTCATTACTTGAGGATCATATCTAAAATTAGAAATTTCGTCCTCTAAAACAAGAGGATGAGCAAACTCTAAAGATGTTTGGTCAATCTCAAAATTTTGATTATTCAAAACTGCCTTGGGTCAAATTCAGTCTCTCTATGAGATCACATGTGATTATTGAAAATAGCCTCAATAATCAGAAGATCAAAAACACCCAGAGGAGGATCCTTCTATTTTGGTGAAATAAACTCAAAATCAACTCTGCCAAAGCCTGCGCACGCTCATCCTTGTTGTTGGTCAGTTTTTCCTGCGCAGCCTCTTTGGCTCCCGTCACACATTTAATGCGCAGACGGCTCTAGGTGACCGTTGCAAGCTGTTCGCGTGGCCCTAGGCTGCCTACTCCAGCATCATTGCATGCATATGCAACGGTTACTATATTCTTCCCCCTTCTTCTTCCTCTAAAACGATCACAAATTTTCAAACCTCCTCCTTCAAAACGTCTGAATCATAACTCTCCAATCTTCATCTCTAATTGTTTTTCAAGTCTCTCATTCCAAACTCGTGCATCAATCTCTAATTAGTTTTGTTTAAAAAACAAATTCTTATTTTTTATTTTTGTTCTCTTTTGTTAAAAATTTGTCCTCCTTTTGTGTGAGGTTGAATCCAATTTTAAACAACATCCTCCTTCAAAACTGAGGATGAACCAAAAAGTCAGAAAGTAAACAACCCTTTGTTGCACGTGTCTCGCTGCAGATTCTTTCTCTCCAATGAGCATTAAATGCAAAACGGCTAATGAGCATTAAATGCAAAACGACTATTGAGCATTAAATGCAAATAATTGCCTAATAACTCTTTCCTCTCATTTTCAACAACTACAAAAATCCTTAAAACACTTTGATCGATCATCCAAACCACATCTCATCAACCCCATTGACCCAGGAGATCATCCTCCTATCTTGCCACCTCAACCTCCTTAACCCGATTCTCCTCGTCCTTCAACCTCCTTTTCTTCAGATGAGTCCTCTCCGTCCAAATAGCTCTCTAAGCTGTTATTCTTACTTTTTGATGGTTGACAAACATTGGGGGAGAAAGATTATGAGTTAAAATTTATTATGCTATTTTATTCTTTATGCTTATAATTGAGGGGGATCATAATTTAAAAATGAAAGGCATAATTTAAAAATGAAATCTATGCATATGTTGAGGGGGAGCATTATCAAGACATTTCTTATGTAATATTCTCTATCAGAATCATAATCTAAAGAATTTTGTTATCACCAAAAAAGGGGAGATTGTTGAGACAAAATCTCTCTCAAATGTTTTAATGATAACAAAATTATTTCAAAGATTATGATTATGTTCGTTATCTAACATGTGATCTTGAGTGAATTAATATTAGAAAATAGGTTACTATTCAAAAGGAAAAATCTGAGTCAATCCAACAAGTTTTCAAACTAGATGATGGACTAGAGGATGAACCCTTAAAAGAGGATGAACCAACAATTATGCAAAATCTTCAAAATCACGATAACATTGATTTCTTGTCAAAAGAGAAGTTAAATCAGTGTTAAAGTTTGAAGGAAAAATAAAGTCAACTGAAGAAAACAAAGGCAGAGGATGAACATAGAAGAATGAAGTGTAAGAGGATGGACCTCTAGCTCTCTTCATCCTCTTATGACAAAAATGGTTCTACCTTTTCAAAGTACATAAAGGTTGTACTAAACAAGACCAAAATAGAATCTGACATGTCTTGGAGAATGAAAAAGCAAAAGGACAACTAAGGCCCAAACTTCAAGAAGGTTTGAACCTCCTATACGATGATGGATTGTATTCCCATTCTCCTACGCTCAAACAAGACAAAAGACAACTGGATGGAATTTCTGTAATTAAAGATTACTGGCCTTGGACTTTTGATTAAAGTGTCCAACGGTCATGAAGCATCAAAACACATGGATAGACCATCTTACAACTCTATAAAAAGAAAAGTGTTTTTCTTCATTCAATACACAACTAAAAAGCTTGCAAAGAGAAAGTCTAAAGCTATTAATAGCATTTCCATCCTCTCTCAATACTTTCTATAATCTTACACTAGATCTCTGAAATATCTTTTTAGAAAGTGTTAGTAAAGAGAAATATCTTAAACTTCATTATATCTTCTTGTAATTTCCAAGTGAGTTACACTTGGGAATAGTTGAAATCTGTGAGAAGAGATTGTAAGCTTGGTGAGGCTCTAGAACACACATATTGTAATTGACCTCTATGAGAGGTTGATTGTTTTGATTCTTATTGAAATCTCACAAGTGTGTGAGGACTGAACGTAGCCTTCATTGGGTGAACCAGTATAAAGTTGTGAGTGTCATTATCTATCCTCTCTCTATCTTTTAGTAATCAGTTCATACTCATAGTTTTAAATTTCCAACCTCTGATTTTCATCCTCCCGAAGACGACAAAGCTTTAAAACTCAAAAGAAATTTTAAAAAAACAAATATCTCTATTCAACCCCCCTTCTACTGATATTCTAGCTACTTCACAATGGAGTCGCCAGCTCTCGCGGCCAAAATATCGAGTGTTTCTCAAATTCAATAGAGTCGCCATCAAAGTTTATTTAAAATAGGAAAAAAAACATTGGAAAACCCTTAAAAAGTAAAAAATAGTCTTTGAAACCAAATTTCGAGTTCGGGAGTCGATTATGCGTAGGGAAGGTATTAGCACCCTACGACATTTGTTAAAATACGGTTACCTATAATTAATTGTGTAAAATTAATATTAACTTAAATATATTTATTTCTTCTTATATTACATGAGTATCAATTGTATTTTAATGTGATTTTGAAATAAATATGTGCTTAAGAAAGAAAGGAAAAAAAGAAGAAATTTTTTATTAATGTGCTTGACAAGAGTGTAATTTTGCTCCTATGTATCTTCCGGTGCGATGGAGAAATCAAAGCTACGTAGTTCTTGGTTAGAAAATGGGGATGTCTTGATTACTTTTAAAGAAAAATGTGTTTTGTTATCAATAAAAAAAAGTTTTTGGTGAAAGAAAATGAGTTTTTTTTACTTGAATAATTATTTTGAAATGCGAATTTTAAGACTATGAAGTTGTACAACTCGTGTCTCAAAAGCTCAAAGAGTAAAAAGATATCTTATCTAGTTAACCTTTATAAGAGTATTTTATATTATTTTCATTTTTTTTAAATCGAGTTTTAAAACCATCAAGTAGTACAACTTGTGTTTTAACAACTCAAATATTAAAAAGATATCACGTCTAATTAATCAGATTTAAAAAAATTGATTTTAAATTAATTTATTTATAAAAATGAGTTTTAGAACTATCAAATTGTACAACTTGTGTCCCGGCGACTCATAGATTAAGCGATGATATATCTAACCAACCTTTAATAAAAGATTTCTTTGTATTTTTAGAAGATTTAATATTTATTAAAAATTAATTAAATTTAATATATTTTTTAAAAAAAAGAAGCTAAAAGCATAAAGCTATAGAAAAACAAATGAGCTTAAAATCAAATTAAAAAAAAAACTAAATTTAATATGTAATAATAATAAACAGAAGAAAGGAAATAGAAAATAACAAATAATATATATATATATATATATATATATATATATATATAAACTAAAAGTAAATTAATGCTAATTTTATGGAAAAGATGGCTTTTCAAACAGCATAAGCATATTAAGGCATGACCATCAAAAGCTAAAACAACAGCTTGGCAGTAAAGAGCCATCAACAGCTGTAACAACAACCTGGCAGTACGCAGGGCCATAAAAGCTGGAACAGCAGCTTGGCAAACATTATAGGGTGAGAAGCAAAAAAAATATAAAATCTAGAAAACTAAGAGAAAAAATCAGGAGAAGAAATGAAAGGAAGAAAAAAAAAAGAATTACTTAGAGTGAGAAGGAAACCGAGAGGGAGGGGGAGAGATTAGGAGACCGAGCACGGAGGGACCAAGAAGTATGGTCGGCATTCCGACAACGAAAACAACAGCGTCGAAGGTTTGAGTTTTCTCAGTCTTATCTTTTCTATTATCTTCTTCATGACTTACTATATTCTCATAGATCAGGATATTATATTTGTATAACAAAAAAAAATTATCTTTCATTCATAACTCATTTCATATAGTAACATTACATCGGGATGATAGATTACAAAGGATAAAAGAAAATATATTAACCCTATTTGATGTTTGTTTTTCTTTGGTACTACTGGTTATTTACTTGTTCTTCTTTTTTAAGTATTTTTGTTAGTATCAGATCTCCTGACAAAATAATATGCCCTTTTACTGATTTTTGGTCTCAATTTATAGACTACAAGAATGAATCTTTGTGTCCATGATATAAATTGATGTCTGGTTTTTTTATTGTTTTTGCAGCAATCCTCAAGCAACCTTAGATAGTTAGAGAAAAAAGTGGCTCACCTTTTTGATTGAGTACATTATGAGTGAAGATTTTAGCCTTATAAGTACAAATGAGTAAAAACAAGGAACCTGGAAGAAAGGGAAGGGAACTCAAGAGAAAGAAGGAGTGCTGGACAAGAGAACACATTTATTTATTTATTTATTTATTTTTGCACTAGGAACAAGGTAAATATACACACAAAATTTGGTCAGATTTTATAAAATAATTTTTTTTGGATTTAATAATAATTACAAAATATTTTTTTTAACATATTATTATTTATTTTTAAATTGTTTTTAATTGGGAGGACAAAATTAAAGTATTACAATTTTAATTTCATACACACTTCAATTTTACATCTCTTACTCCATACTCTTTATTCTAACCTATAAATGTGGGATTTATCCAAGTCAAAGTGGCAAACCAAAGCTTTTGTATGGAAAGCTAAGTTACTTGCATCCAGAAATTACATTGGATGCTAAAAAGTTATTAATAAAAGCTTTGCTTCTTCAAAAATAAAAAATACCAAACCATCTACAAGTGTGTGTATTATTATTTTTTTCAAAGCCAAAGAAAGAACTTTTAATAATGAAAAAAGTCAACAAACGCAAGATATGCAATGATACTTAATATAATTTGTATAGCATAAATATATACCCACACTAACATAGTAATTACATACTACATTAGGAATTCAAGCCTAAAAGTTCAAGCCACCCCTACTGTTAAAAAAATTAACTGCTCAACACAATTAATTTTTAATGGGTGAAGTTATGAATATTATATTATTATTTATTATTATTATTATTATTATTATTATTATTATTATTAGTTTATATATTATATTAAGAACAAAATTTAAAATATTACATTAGTATCGGTTTGATTGTGTCATATTTTTAAATGCTATTTATGTTGGATCAATATTCGGTCTAGTTTTAATTATTTTGCTTAAAACAATTTGATGAGTCTTTGGTTGGGTGCGTCTTGAAATCAAATTGTACCTTAAATTGGTTTGTCATCTCCTCTTTGAACCAAACATTTGTGTATTTTCTTCTCCTCTCATTTCCTGCATTAAAATCTCTCATCTATTTTTCATGTTCTCTATTGAACCAAATTGACCATAAAAAAAAAAAAAAATTTAAATGTTGCTCCAAAACATAGAACTATACTAAAAAAATAAAGGTAAAATGCAGTGCTCGATGTATCAACTAACTTATTTCATTGTAAAACATGAAGATAATGGATACTCGAGTAAAATTCATTTTCTAACCTCATTGATATTGTAGCTTCTATTTAAAAAGATAATTAATGGTTAAATAAAATTCATTTTTTTAATCTTATTGGCATTTTAGCTTCTATCTATAAAGATAATAAGTTGTTAAACAATTTCACTCTTTCAATCTAAATAGCATTTTAGCTTGTTTCCATGAAAAAATGGACAGTTAAACATTTTTAACCGATGTTTCCGACGTTTTTTTTTTAATTTTCAAGTTGAAAGTATAGTAAATACATTTTAGTTTACATGAAGATATTAGAGATAGTTAATTAATACTTAATTCGTCGCAGAAAAACTGAGTCATTTGATAATTTCACACATTAAGAAAAGTGTATAAATGAAATAGAGAGAATACTACTTTTATCAAATTATAATAGTTAGATATTGATACATTATTAATGTCATAAATGCATAGTGAAGATATTGCATTGAAAATAATACAAGTACTATTAATTAAAGGGTACAGTTGAAAAAAAAGTGCAACGAAAATTAAAAGAGTAATTTATTTTGAGATAATTTTTTTTACGAATGAGTCACTTATTGTGAGATAGATGAAGTAATTAGTTTAGTGTTAGTTGAATTAGTTGATGTAGTTATTGTTGTTATCTTCTCTATTTTTCTTGACATGCACTCATGTATATATAAAGTCATTTATATTTATTATTAGAGTAATGCTAGCAACACTCTCTTTGATATTCTCCTATATGATGAAATATTGCACGTAAGTTTCATCGCTTTATGTAAGACTTATTTTCAAAGTGATATGACTCCCGTACATTTCATTAAATAAAAAAAGTATGTGTTAGAAAAGAGAATATTGTTAACGATATATATATTAATGAGATATAAGTAATAGGTGTATCATGTTTAATTTCACCATTCGAAAAGATAAGCAACAAATTTTCAACCAGCTATGTTCGCTTCTTTCTAAGCCATCTTCCAAGCATGAGCCTACTCCCACTATATAAATTTCTAAAATTTTAAAGTAGACCTTCTTTTTGTCCTTTTAAAACATACGTAAACTTCTAAATCTAACATTAAAAAAAAAGAGAGAGAGAGAAAATGGATTGTGCCCGATAAATGTAAAATAATATTATAATAATATTCAATAAAATTCATATATTTGATCGTATCATACGAATTCCTTCATTTTTATGACAAAACATGATAAAATAAATAATTTTTATTTGATGGTATAAAACTATTTACAGGGATATTACACATTCATGAAGCTCTAAAATATAACAAAGTGATTAATTTGTGAAATTGTTGAACAAGTCTATAGATGTACTACAAGGCAAAAAGCGAAAGAAAGTTTCACAAAATTTCAAGGGCTTTGCAAAATGATACTACTCCATAAAATTTCGATTACCGTGAACAACGAGGCTAAGTCATTAATAAATCTAATCATATTTGAATTCAACTACCATATTAATGGAGAAACAATTCCATAAAATAAACTTGTCATTTCATTGCCATTATTCTCATCTTAAAATTATTTCATCATCTCTTGATTAGTTGTTCTAGCATCACTTCCCTAACTATGTTGTTCCAAAGAATCACTTCTCATTGAAACCCTATTAGATGAGGAAGAGGAAGAGCTAGTGAGGCGTTGAACAAGACCCATGAATTCACTTGGTGTGGTGTGGATTATCTTTGGAGAGATTGTGTATATGATAACCGGTTTGTGAATTTGGGCTTGTGGGCCCAACGGTGGTTTCTTGATCTTATGTGAGTTGTTGTTTATCCTTAGAGGTGAAGAACGAGGTCCTTGTAGTTGGAATTCTCTTTTGGGTGATCTTCCATTAGGGAAGTTCATGTTGCTAAAGAAGATATATTTAATTTTAAATTGTAAACAAATTAAGGAGAATTAAGAGTGCTTGGAAATATGATAATGAGAATAACTTATGTTATTTCTATATATATTGACATGAAATTTGTAAAGAGATGCAGTCAATATGGTGACGATTATTTTAAAGCAAGATACACATTTTTGTTGTAAAATATGGCTCCTACTATGGTAAATTGTCTTGAACTTATCTATATATTAAATTTGATCAATTTTTAATTTCATGTATCACGCGTACTTTTAAGTAGGACCTTGTCAGAGTATTATATATAATTTTTGTATAGTCTAACAGTTAATTTTTTTTGTAGTTTCTATTAGTATCACTAAACCAAAGAAAAATTTACATATTTAAAATATATTTAATGTGTATAGTTTTGGATAAGAAATACTTGTTTTCATGATTTAATTTTAACAAACTTTAATAATTTTCTTATAGTTGTCTTAAAATAATATGATATTTTATAATTTATTAATTTAATTTATTTTAAATGCAAGTAATGGATATCGATTCTAAGCTATCTAGAGAGTATGGATATAGATATTAAGATTGTTATCCACGTAGATACTAGTCTAAGTAATATAGTATTAGAGTTTTTATTATATGGACTCGAATCAAAGTAGGTATTTTCAAAATTATTGACAATAGTTTTAATCAATGTTTTTGAACAATGGTTAATGAGATATTTTGAAGGGAACTATATACTAATTTTTTTTGTTTGGGTCTAAGTATCACAAAATACACGTTAATCCTTTTATCAAAAAATTAAATGCACAATCCTATCTCTAAAAGCAAACAACCAATTTGTTTCTTTTCTAAGACATTCAGCCTGTCTCCTTCCTAATACCTATGTCAACCATTTTTTAGATTGAATTTTAAGATTCAGATGTGGGCGTGTCACAGTGAATGATCCAAATTTTCTTTCTTGAAATATGCGAAGTATACTTAAATTATGTGAAGTTCATTTCAATTATGCTTACTAAAATTTCAATTTGAAGCTCTCCTCCTGCCATTTTAAGTGTCCCTTTCGAGGGAGTACCATAATCATGTCTATAGGACAAATTGTTAGGATTTAATTCCATATAATGAGACCTCGATCCAAAATACTTGTCCATTTTGGGGGAGAGTCTTAGGGAAATTGAACACTTTTATCTATTTATTGTGAGACTCATAACATTATTATGCTTTTTTAAGAGCTAACGCACACAAAAACCACTACAATTTTTAAGAGCCAACGTACACAAAAACCATTGCAACTTTCACTCTATCGAAACTAACCTAGTGGTAGCCTTCTCTTTTTTGGAAGTTTCACCCACCTATCAATATTTTGTGGAGTACCTGAATGCAACCTAAATATCCTTTTTTGTGGCCAAATCTCATTAAAAAGCACCAATTTTTAGAACTTAAGTCTATAACAAAAGTCCAACCTAAAATACTAATCCATTAAATAGAAGGTCTCATAACTTATAAAGTACTACATTGAGTACTTTTATCTACTCATTGTTGGACTCCTAACATTTCCACCATGTTTAAGAGTCGGCATCCACGACAATTTTTACTGCATCAACATTGATTCAGTGGTAGCTCTTTATTATTTTGCGGCTTCACGCAATTATCAATATTCGCCGGAGTACTTTGATCCAGTCTATAACTAACTGTTTCCACAAAAGCCTCTTAATGAAAGAACAAATTGTTAGGACTTATGTCCGTACACGGAGGTGGGATTCTATTTTATGGAAGGCAATGTAATAGATAAATTAAATTAAAATAAAAAACATGAATTAGTAAAACTAAATAATAAATTAAAATAGTTTTTTAAATAATTCAAATTAATAGTTAGTAAAATCAATCTAGTTAATTTAATTAAGTAATTTAACAAATAAATTATTTAAATTATGCTAAAAAATTAAATTAATTTTGATGTGAGTTTTTATTTATTTCAAAGGTATTCTCGAACTTTCAAAAATAATCACAATTATCTCTTCTTTATTTCTTTTATACGGGTTGACTCAATAAATCTAGACAAAACATCTTTCTTTTTTTTTTTTGGTCAATAGATACATCCATAAAAGCAAATTGGACCTCAAGAGATAACAACCCAACGCCGAAAGTTTTACCCTATACCCCTACAATTATACCTATACTCTCACAAATTTTCAAAATGTCAAAATTACCTTTCATTTTTTTTACTATTTTATCAAATTAAAATTTATTTTCTTTTTACCTTTTACCGGAAAACTTGGAAAAAGTTTTCCGGAAACGACGCAAACATTTAACACTACCAGAAAACTTGCCAAAAAGTTTTCCGGAAAATATGCGTACATTTAACACAAAACTTGCCATGAAGTTTTCTGGTATTTGCAAGTTTTCTGGTAACTACCGAAAAACTTCATGGCAAGTTTTCCGGTAGTGTTAAATGTATGCATCTTTTCCAGAAAACTTTCTGCCAAGTTTTCCGGTAACTATCGGAAAACTTGTTGGCAAGTTTTCTGGTAGTGTTAAATGTTTGTGTCGTTTCCGAAAAACTTTTTTCAAGTTTTCTAGTAGAAGATAAAAAAAACAAGTAAATTTTAATTTGATAAAATAATTGAAAAAAATGAAGGGTAATTTTGACATTTTAAAAAATTTGTGGAAGTATAAGTATAATTGTAAATGTATGGAGTAAAACTTTCCCCAATGCCTAACACAAAAAACAAGAACTGGTCATTTTATCATGGCCCATGTATGAACAAATTACACACGGCATATGAATATGAAAAACAATATATTTTAAAAAATATGTTGCATAAAATAATTTATTGAAGCTATAATGTCTAGAAAATGTCATTATAGGCATATATATTAGTACAAAAATATTATTTATTTTATTTTGATACTCTTGTATTAACTAATCTAAAACTTATGAAGAGTTTGGTAATTTAACTGTTTTGAACAGAGAATTAAAAGAAATTGTAGAAGTTAAAAGACCAAAGTTTAAATTTGGTGAAGAAAAACATATTGACATAATAATTAATATACTAATACTTATCTATAAACAAATGTAAAAGTTACCTTTAAAAATAAATTAATATTCTAGTATCTCACAATGTCATGAATGACATAACATGGAAGAAACTTAATTCTTTTTCCTGGGAAAAATATGAGACTTTAGATAAGTACAAAGGGGTTGCATGGGCAAAAGAGTGGCATGTCTTTCCCCATTTGCATAAAGAGAATAAAACATATTTTCTTAATGCCCTGATTCTTACGATTAATATTTTGTAATTTAACGCGTGAAGCACTATTATCATAGTTATTTTTTTGAATGTTTCAAAACTATAAAAATATATATAAATATGTTTTTTATCGGTCATTTTAATCTTTTAAAAAATAATAATTAATTTAATTCTTAAATGTGTTTTATATTGATCAATTTAATGTATAAAATATTAACAAATAAAATACTTAAAAATGTATTTATAATTTTGATACTTTCAAGAAAAGAAAAATAATATAATGACAAAACCTCACAAAATTAAGGTATATCTCTAGTTATTCTTAAAGAAATGTGAACTCTAAATTGCACCAACAAGGCAAAATGATTCCTACTATATTCTTTTAGACATGTCATTTTTAATATGGGGCCTACACGGGTTTTAGTTACTAAAGATAATGTTATAAAAAACATTATAAGGATAAATAATAACTCCAAGGTCAAATATATATATGTCACCGTCAATAGTTTAAAGGGAAGAATTGATATAGCACAAGAGTTATCGGCATAAAAATAAATAAATAAAGAAAAAAAAAAAAAGAGTTCAAGCTTTAGAAGCCTTGATAATAGATTCGTAGCATTATAATTTAATAAATTAAGTTTACAAGACTTGTTTCTTAAAGAAGCAACTTGATCAAAGTTAGAAGCTAGTTAGAAATCCATGCTAGCTAGTGGTATTTATATAGAACACTAGTTGTAAGAAAAGGAAGAAATTAATTAAGGAAGGTTAGTGAAAAATGAAGAGTAGTAAGAGAGAAATGGAGAAGAAATCAGAAATAAGTTGTGTCATTGAAGAGCTTTCTATGGTAGTAATAATTAAGCCTGGTGAAAATCATGAAGCTGCTCATATCCCTACCAAGCCTTTTCTCTCTATATGTTATTTGGTTCTACAAGTTCTTGGTATGTTTAATTTTCTTACTTCAAATTAATTTTTAATTGTTTATGTTCAAAGTTTGATGTGAGTAACATTTATATATTAACACATTGTTTTATATTATGTGTATATTAACAGATAAAATAGGGCCAACAATGGCTGTTTTGAGACAAGATGTCTACCAAAATATCAAGGTACAAATTAAAGCCATAATATTAATTTCAGCTTATAACTTAATTATATTAACCACCCAGTTAACCCTTAGTTAACTTTTCTCTTCATAACTCATACAATTCTGTTATGTAACTAATATAGTTAATGTGAGTCAGCTAAATTAGTTAAATTAGATAACTAATAAAGTTAAAATCACTTTTTAATAACCAATTTGATATCTGATTAGTTATTGGGTCTAGTATGGATTTAGTATATTTTAAATTTAAAAGCTTGTATTCTTTCAATTCAATTCAATGAAAGTAAAAATGATTATTCTCTCATTTTCCTCTCTTCTATAATTTTCCAATTATCCCTTCTTTTTTTTTTTAAATCGAAGTTTTGATATATTTCAAAAAGTAAATATTAAGAATTAATCATTGTTGCAATGTGTGACTTTAGTAGGCCAAACATATTCTGTTTTGATCATGAGAAATCAAACTTGAGATCACCAAATGGATCTCGTAGTATTTGCAATAATATAAGTTTGTTGATTCAATCTAGTGAATTTTATAACATAATTGTAAAATAAAGGTTAACTAAGGTAAATAAATCTGTGTGATTATTGGTTAATAATATCAAAATGATTGATGAATAGGAAATAAATCTGTAATCAATTTATTATTCGAAGATGAATAAAATTCAAATTGATTTTTTGGATAGAATGTTAAAAAAATTTATGCTCTGATATCGTATTATTTTTTTTTATATTAAATATAACATATGTTTACAATACTAACTTTTAAGTTGTAAAATTTCTATAATCTCGATTTTTATAAATTCTTTTTAGAACTTGTTTCTTTTAAATAATGTAAAATTTAGTATTTTTTTTCTAACACATTCTTTTACCTACAATATTATTGGAGTTGATGTATAGTAGATGGTACGAACAAAACGAACAACTCCTAATAGAATAACTTCAATAGTAATTAATAAATTAATTAAGGAATCTCTTTCCGTATACATGATCTATTGGGAATATTTTGTGTCTCGGATGGGATTTTTTGTATATTTAATTATTTATTGAAAGTTTAATTGGACTGCTAGTTTTAAAAAATAGATGATTGGTCAACTACCAATGATTAACTTGTGTATTAAACACCTTTTGATTGCAGAGTTTGGAACTAATGCATGAATCGAATCCAACAACAAATTCAAATTTGGTTGAAATATTGAAATTAGAAGCAAGAGAAGGGAATGCAAAGAAGGGGTCTAGCTGCAGTAAGGCCTTTGTTTGGCTCACAAGGTCAAATACATATAATATAATATACTTCAATAATTAGTATATTGTTTGAAAAAAATTCAACTTCAATAATTAATATATATATATAAATAAATAAATAAAAGTGAACATCCATCGATTTAGAAGTAACTCAATTCTTGTTTGAGTCACTCTATTTAATAATTTTTTTGTAGATATGATACTTTATAAATTCAACCGTCAAATTAATAGTCTTTATTGAATATATCAAATATGTAAATTTCTATAAAAGTATTTAATATTTCATTAAGTAAGTTTAATTTAATGTATAAGATACTTTTTAAAATACAAGTAAAATATTGACTATAAAATTATATAACTGCACTTATTCAATTTTAATAAAAAAACTACACTTGTACACTTATCCAATTTTTGTAATTTTTAATAAGCATTATCATTAAGGTAATATGAAAATAAAGTAAAAGGTTGAATTGATTAAATTTAATGTTTATAAAAAATTATTAAGTAGAGTAATTCAAATAATAAATATGAATTAATCGATTCTCATCCATATATATACATATATATATATATATATATATATATATATATATTTCATTTGAAAATTTAAAGACAAGAAAAAATTATTTTAGTTTGTGGTGCTATTCTACAGGACCTTGGATTTCACCTCATCATTATTACAAATACTATCAAAAGATCCTGAAAAGAAAATGGAGAATGTAGTTGAAGAGTCGTATGGTGTAACATTAAAACCATGGCATGGATGGATTTCAATAACTGCTTTCAGAGTAATAATCTCCTTTTCAGTTTGCTTCCATTTTTCAATCAATTTTTAGCTATTAGATTAAGAATGTGTTTGTTACGGTTTTTTAGTAAAATAAACTTTTTTTAAAAAGTATTAAATACTTTTGAAAATTTAAATTCGTTAGTTATAGTTTTTTTTTTAAAATATAAAAATATATTTAAATGAAATTTTTTGTTTTAAATAGCTTAAAAAATTATTTTTTAAAATTGAGTTTGAAAAAAATGATTTTTACTACAAAAACAAACACAAAATATCTTTTATGTTTTTTTAAAAATTTCTAAAAGATAATTTTTAAATTATAAAATAAAAAGTCATTTTCTTTTAAATCTATAACAAACAAGTCCTAGGTCAACTTTGCATATTAATTAACGTATACATGTATATTAATTCTTGATTTTTTTTGTTTGACAAATATTAATTCTTTTAGTTCCTGACAAATATTAATTCTTGATCTCAAGAAGTCATGTCTTGCTTGCATAACCTGCACTATCGCTAAATTAGTGACACAAATTTGCATTAAATAATTAAAGACTAATTTTATTTTTGCAAATCTTATGACCTATGTATTTTTAAAATTTTAAGATTATGGTTTTTTTTTACGTGTGATCTTTACTTTAAATAAAACTTGCAAACGTGTGCGAGTTTCTTTATTATTATCCTGATAAAAATTAAAAAACTTGCAAATGTGCATTTTGTACATTTTGTTTTAGTAATATGGTGAATGAATATAAATGGAATTGTACGTAGGTGGCTCTAAAACTAGTTCCAGAAAGTAAAACATTAATTGATCTCCTTAAGACTGAAGATGAAGACCGTGACATGCTTAAGCAGAAAATGCAGATTTTGGTTTCTCTACTTGTGCCTTTTCTTGAGGATATCCACTGTGTTCTAGTAAGCTTGATTTACCTTGTATATTATCAATTGGTCATTAATATTTCTATATATTACGAATTTTACCTCGTATATTTGTTTTGCAGAGATTGTATAACTTGGACAAGTTGAAATCCACCTGAAGTCAAGACAAAAGTAAATATTAAATAAGTTTTTATTTTCTATAAAATTTTAATATTTTATTTTTAATTTTTATAAAAAAAAATTTAAATATTTTAGTCTATAAATTGTTCGTTTTCATTTTTTGTGTTTACTTTTAAGTTAATTAATGTGTTCTATTTGGATTTTTGAATAATTTTTTACAATTATGTTTACGGTATTATAAACATCTAACTCACAATAAATTTAAATTTTTTTAAGAAAAAGTGAATTAAATATAAATTTTTAAAGTTTTGGCATTTATAAATTTATATTAAATTCAGTTTTCGTTAAAAATTCTAAATTTTAGTGTGAGAGATTCTTATATACACATTAATTAATTTAAAAATAGAGACAAAAACGGAGAAAAAAAAATGTTGAGACCGAATCGTTAGAAATTTTTTACAAAAAGTAAAATCAAAATATTAAAATTTTATAGAAATTAAAAATTTATTTAAATATAAAAGTAATAAAGAGTAATTCTGTGTATTTTAATTTCATTTCCTCCTTTTATTTATTTATTTATGAAATTCGGTTATTCCTTCTTCCAGCTGGTTTCATGTAAATGCGGATGAAAATATCGTGTATGCTAAAAGGTTTGAAGGAACATCGAAGTTTTTTTAATATCTCTTTGGGTTTCAAGCGGTATATATCGTGTAAATATCTTTAGATTTAATAGAATTTGTAAAATATGAAATTTAGAATCAAGTAAATACTTCTACATTGAGATATAAAGTTGATTCCGTGCCAAATGGCTTACGGTTTTGATCACCCCTATTACATCTCATGTACACTTGCGACATTGGATGTAAAATCTACTTCCAAATGATATTGTCATTGTCGAAATTCATTTTTGAAGCAATATCCATACGGACACACATAACTTAGACATTATATATGTATGCCATATATTTGTAATGAAGTTCTCTCCACCCACAAAAACATCTAATTAATCAAAAGTTTATGTGTTGATCATTGAGTACAAACTAGATGACTCTCCTTCCACAACACTATATCTCTCACACCAACTCTAAAGTGTACCCTATCTAAATCACTCATTAATTGCTCTACTAACTCTTCATCTCAAGAAAAAAAAAATAGGGTTTCGATACATTTATTCTTAGAGTAAAAATAATTAAAGAGAGAATCTTATCTTATTGAGTGTTTTTATGATATATTTATTAATTAAAGGGTTTTGATACATTTGCTTTATAAATTAATAAATAAACGATAGTTTTATTGACTTTTGTATTTTAGGAATGATTATTTCATAAGAAAAAACATTATTTTTATAAGCATTATGTTGAAAATAATATGTCTAAATATCTTTAAACGATTTATTTAGATTTAAATATATTTAAGATTTAGAATAAGATATTGTTAGAATATATAATTTATATTTACCTTTATATAAATTAAGACATACATTTTTTACATACACAAAATTTTAGTAATGGAATCCTTCATTATTTTTAAGAAATATTAGGAAAATCATGTCCAATCAAATTTTACATTCAAAGAGTTTTTTCGATACATTTATTAATTAAATGATTTTGATATATTTGCTTTGTAAATTAATACATAAACAATAATTTTATTGACTTTTGTATTTTATTAATGATTATTTCATAAAAAAAAACATTATTTTTATAAACATTATGTTGAAAATAATATGTCTAAATATCTTTAAAAGATTTTATTTAGATTTAAAGTTAAATATATTTAAGATTTATAATAAAATATCGTTATGATATATAATTTATATTTACCTTTAGAATATATTTAGGATTTATTCTTTAGTTTAGAGATATGATATGTTTTTAGATTAAAATTTAGCTATAAATATAGAACGCTGAATAAAAATTAATGATATAAAATTTC
>JBBPBO010000001.1:70274748-70314799 GCA_037974295.1 Cicer cuneatum | reverse complement strand
ATATATATATATATATATATATATATATATATATATATTATATGTTTGGTCATAACAATACTATAGTATATATATATAATTTAGTATCTATTTGAGCATAACAATAATATAGTATACATCGGTGTAGAAAAAGTATTGATTTACATTAAAGTGATAAAATATCATTCTAAAACAAAAATAAAAATAAAAAATTGAAAAAATATCTAAGGTGGCAAAATAGCTTGTTGAAGGCGCCTAGACATGCATCCCCTGGCGTGAAGGAGATAATTCACAGAGAAACGAGAAATTATTACAAAATAATTGATTTTATGAATTGCAACCGGAAAAGACATTAACTTACATACACTATTAATAACGTAAAATTGTTTGTTGAGATGTTACTTATTAGTACATGTACATGTGTATAGCTAATGGAGTACTCATTAATTATGTTTAGAAATTTATAAAATTTAAAAAAATAAAATTGAAAGCACTTTATATTAAATTCCAATTAATGTAAAAACTTATATTAAATTTTAATTCATTAAATAAAATTAGATATAGTTTTAAAAGAATTGTTTAGAGGTTCGTTTTTGGTATTTTTTATTGACAAATATTAATTGTTTTTTCTTTTACACAACAAAAATTAGTTTTTAGGACATAAACAAATGATTATTTAGAGGTTTGAGAATTATACAATGTTGTCGTTAATTTTTTATGAAGTATCCAATATAAGTTTTTCTAAAGATAAATATGTCAAAAAAGAAATACACATATTTTACAATTAAAAAAGTAATAGAGAATTGGAGGACTTCTCGCAATTTTGGCCCAAAAGTTATTTATCAAACCATGCATGCAACTTATGTTGTTTGACAAACACTCTATCTTTGTAGAGTGTAGCAAATCATTCATGGAGGAATTAAATCTATGACGGGTAGGAAGATTTCTTACAAACAAACCATTTGACACTCTTGAAAAAAAAAATATGCCATAAACCTTAAAGCGATGGATATATGAGTCATTTATCTTATATATTTAATATTTCTTTTATTTTTAATCGATATAAGATTAATCACTCACACTTGAATTTCAATAGTAGAATATGGGAAACTACTGTGTCGAGTTCCTCAAGTATCATGAGAACAACAACGTAGGGTTATGGCGAGCCTACATGATAATTTAAGCTTCACTGGCCACACACTACTGAAGAAATATAGGAATGTAAGAATGGTTAGAGAAGAATGGCATACAATGCAATTCAAATATGAATTATTTGGTGCGTTTTGTTGTAAATGTGGATTGTTTGGTCAAGTCTGCAAATTCTGTGAAAAGTAATTTGCTTTAAAAGATGATTCTCGTTAAAAAGGCATAGGAGCAACATTAAATTTCAAGTCGCGCATGAACAATGGCGATAACTTTTATTGACAACTCAAGGAAGATGAAGGTATATGAAGTGTTCCATAAAAGGAAATGAATGAGAGTATGTGTAAATAATTGTGGGAGTTTAAAATGATAGTGTTGGCGCTCCTTTCAAGAGAGAAAGTAACACAAGAATGGCTGGTTTAGAGTTCATATTTAAAGCCCTAGTCAATCAAATAATGAAAAAAGAATTCTTGGAAATACGGGTAACACGAGAATGGATCTGACAAAAATAATAAGAGTAATTTTTCAACAAGTAGAAACAATGGTTTTTGTAACAAAATTAATCTTATTATCACACATTGTAAGGTACTTGTATGCGTTAGTCGTCATTACGTCAATAGCAACCCAACAAATTTTAATGACTAAATTGTTAAAATGGTTGTAAACCATTCCAACGCCACAACCATCTTACAAATTAATTTGCAATTTTATCCACCAAATCCACCATTACAAACCCATGATCAAAGAAAAACAATATAATCAAATCACATTGTTGGCAAAGGTGCGGAAATCACATAAAAGCTTAGAGTTTTTTCACCACAAAATTCGTCAAGACTAAAAAATATTCTTACGCTCCAATCGAAAACAAGTTAAGAATAAGATCCACAATTATTAACAATAAAATTGTGAGTAGTTGTCATGTCTAAGAGAAAAGAACCAAACGATAAGACTTATGCATGCAAATTAAAAAAGGACCCACTACGTGCCTAAAATAATGGTGGTTGGGGATTTTGAAGGTGGATGAGTTGAATTAGTATGAATTGAATTATGGGTTTGTATGAGGCTTTGATAAAGGATTAAATTCATAATTTGGAGGGAAAATTGTTGAGATGTCACCTATTAGTACATGTACACGTGTATAGTTAATGGAGTCCTTATTAATTATGTTTAGAAATTAATAAATAAAATTTTAAAGCATCTTATATTGAACTCCAGTTAATATAAAAATTTATATTATATTTTGATTCATTAAATAAAATCGGATATGTTTTTAAAATAATTGTTTAGAGGTTTTTTTATTGACAAATATTAGTTTTTTTCTTTTTTTACACAACAAATATTAGTTGTCATTAATTTGTTATCAAATGGAGATAACCCAATATAAGTTTTTCTAAAGATTATATAAAATAAATAAACATATCTTTAACAATTAAAACAAGTAATAGAGAGTTAGAAGATTTCTCGCTACTTTGGCCCAAAAGCTATTTATCAACGTGCATGTAACTTTTTTTTTTTAACAAACACTAGAAGACGTCGGATCGATGGAAGAAGTTATATTTTAAAAGTTTTAGTATCTTCTTGTTCTTAATTCAAGTCTAATTCTAAATCATACATTTTTTTAATGAATCTCAAATATACTTAATCTTATAATATCTTATTTCAATTGCACAACTTTAATTTTATTTTATGTTTAGTTTGTCTATTATTTGGCTGGTTAACTTTACTATTTCTCTCGTGTAAATACAAAGTTATTGTCCATACATTATACCAACATCATTAAAATTTGAATTACACAAATGAAGAGTGAATATGCACTTTATTTAATCACAAGTCTTGAATAAAGATGACAAAATTTACCATAAAAGGACAAAAATATTTAAAAGTAAACTTTTAAAGTTTAAAAAAATTGACAACATTCTCTCTCATATATATTTTTGAATAACCACTTTACTTCTAGAGTAAAAAGCCATGCAAGTATCCTTCCATCTCTCTCTCCCCCACTCTATTGTTGAAGAGCTGAGAAAATTTTAAGTTGAGGATGTTACAAAAAAACATAAGAAATTTAAAGTTCATAAACATACTTTGCTATTTTGAGACATGTGACAAACAATCACATTAGTTTCATGCGTCATTCTACAATCATTCAACATCTATAAATACGAGAGGCTTTAAATATGAAAAGATCAAAAGACTAATTACTTAAATCATGATTCACGTTTCTAAGTCCAATCTATCAAGATCAAGAGACTACCCTTGAACCATTTCTAAATGTGTTTTATCTTATGAGGCTCATAAAGTTTGAGTTGTGAATATAGCTCATAAATTCTTATAGTATTCTTGCAATATCCTCAAGTTTCTTTAGTTTGAAAGTTAATTCGGGTGATTGTGTGTAATCCCATTTAGGCTAAGAAAATAATAGTATAAGTATGATGAGTTTAAGAAAATATAAGTGTAATCAGGTTGGACTAAGTAAATGCAGATTGATAGTCAAATATGACTAAAATTGAAAGTGTGGAGAGTGGGGAAGGTTCTCTACACTTATTTTACTAGCTCATATTTGATTAACCAAGATACTTTTTATGTGTGCTCTTCTTTGTATTTTGTGTCCTATACTCACCTCACATTACACACTTATTATTACTAATTGAAAAATACTTAAAATCATTTAGTATATTGTAGAACTTCCTCAACCAAATAATGTTCCTTAATGATATTTCAACGTTTCACAGTTTAACCTCTCACTTCTTACGAATGTTATTTCTACTTAAAGGGCACTCTATACTTATTTTGCTACATATTTTTTAAAGGTTCCAGATAGCACATAAAAATATATTAAACTATGAATATCTTGGCATTCGAAGACATTACGTATTTTTCTAAATATCAATAGTTTTGAAAATCATATGAAGAGACTCGTCAACTTTTAGAATCGATTCATGCATACACAAAATTGAAAATATATACGTCTTTAGCATTAAGATATCATTTTTTTTTCGTACTTATGAAATAATAACTTCCATTAACAATATGAGTAAATTTCTAAAATTGTGGTTGAAATCAAACATTTGTAGAATGTAGTCTTCTAGTTTATTGATATTCCAAAATTATATTTAATTTTACAAAATGTGTATCAGTTTGGTCCCACTCCTAGTTTCAACTAGTTAACAAATGATATCACATTGTCTTACTATCACACACATGTCAAGGTACCTATATGGGTTAGTCGTCATCTCGTCAATAATAACCCAACAAATGTCAATGATTAAATTGTAAAAAGTTTGGGTTATACCAATTGTGCAAAGGTTACACATGCATGGAGGAGCCCGCAAAGTAATACATTCTAAGTGTTGTAGTGTTAATAATCATTGTATCAAATTTGCTTAGTAGAAGCAAAACCAAACCAGTTCTGTTATAATTAAAGTTTTGAATTAGTGGATAAATTCTTTTGTGTGAGGGATTGGACGTAGCTACCATGTTGGTAGTGAACTAGGATAAAATCTGATGTGTTATTTTTACCTTCGCTTTGTATGTTTATTGTTGCCTCTGAATAGTCCAAACATTTAAGTCACTAAACCAAAATCATAATTAGAATTAAGAAAAGAGTTTCAAAATTAGACAAACACAATTCAACTTCCACTTCTCGTGTTTGCACATCTTTAGTGTTTGCCTCATGTTTGTGGTTATCTTAGGTTTTGTTTGGGTCTAATTCCTAGTTATGACAAAAAAAACTTTTAGATTTATTACTTACAATTTACAGTTGGTTATTATATTTTGTTCAAAGTTTAAGTAGTAATTCTTATACGCTTAATTTTAAAGTGAAATATTAACGATTTAAAGTGAAATATATATGATCAACTATGACAATAAAGTAACTTATAGAAGATTACGATATCATCTAGAGTCAGATTTACAAACAATCGTTAACAAAACAATATCATTAAAAACTCTTTATCAAAAGCAAAAAACACCATAGTAAAGGAGTCTCTCAATTGGTGGCTAAGACTAAGCAAAGTATTTTTCAATTTGATATATATGTTTGAGTGTCGAGTTGGCAACAGCTGCAATCAAAGTCGATCACATGTCCTAAACTTTGATTCACTCGAATGTAAACGACTTTGTTTTCAATGGCGTTAACTATCATATTGTGCCTCGTCATGCCATCAACATTGTCAATCAATCCATTGTTAAGATTGTAATTGAGAATAACATGGTTCAAATGGAACTTTGTGGGAGGATTTCTCGTAGGAGATTTGATGTCATTCCCAAACCTATCTCTAACTCTTACAATGACAAAAAATTTGGGTGTTGTATTGCACAATGGCATCCAACCACTAAACTTTAGATCATAAAAATCATTTAAGCATAACCACCCATCTATGAAGAAAAACGTCTTCTTCCTATTTGTGTACTATTACTTTAATTTCATTTCCACTTAGGTCAGTTAAAAAACAATAATTTTTTTTCTCTTGTAAACAAACATGGTAGCCGACCCTTCCCTAACTAAACGGTGACATTTTTTAGATTAGAAACTGAATTATACAACACTATCATACAAATACAACATTAATTAAATTACTTACACTATCGAGATCATACTCCATCTCATAAGTTTTTATTTGCAGTAGACTATACTTGACATCTCCCTTATTATTTGCAGATTTGGGTTGTTCCTCTGAAATTGTAAAAAACAAAAAACACACAAAAACATAAGCCGTGTAAAAATTTAAAAAATTAAACTAAAGTGCATAAGTAGATTCTAATTTTAAACATTAATAGAAAGATAGCAATACATACTCTTAAGATTGAGTAATGATTGGGCAACATAATGGTTGTTGAAGTTCATGGTTAAATTAGTACAACAAGTGACTTTTTGAGATGGACTGATTATGCAACGGATATAGGTAGATTGACTATTTGCCTCTGGTTATTTAGTTTTTAAACGGGTAGTCATTTGGACACAGTGACTATTTGCCTCTACATTTTTGTGAATAGTTATTGGTAGAATGAATACTTGTCATTAATGAATCTATGTAATACTGCCGAGTTATAATAAATGACACTTATTAATAGTTGTGCGTGATTACGAAGAGGTTGACTCTGCAACTTCTTGCCTCCTACAGAGTCATAATTAGTGGAGGCTTGCCTCTAGTTCTTATTGTGCATTTTCTGCGGAAAAATTGCACAGGGGGTTTTGCTTCTAGGACTTACTAGGATTTAAGTAGTAATAAATTGCACATGATTTGGAGCATATTACTTGATTGACCTAGTCTTCCAAATTTGGTTTTGGCTTATAATTATTAATACAATTGATTGTGTTGCGGTAAATGATAGGTATGTGTCTAGGTGTCAACGTAGTTAAAATGTTTAAGTTGTTATGTGATGTTGTTGCATAATAATCTTTTATTAAAAAAATAATTAATAATATTAAATTAAAATTGATTTATTTTCTTAAAAAAATTGATTTATGTTTCTTTAAAATTAAAATAATCAATTTATTTGTTGAATGATTTAGTGTCTGATATGTGTCATCTTATTAATTTCACAAACCATATTTTATATAATATATAATAGTTGGTTGTTTTTGTATATAATTAATAATTTAATATATATTTTGATTTATATTCCAACAAATATGAATACAATAAATTATTGTATGTGCATATTAAATATTTAGATGAATTATTTGAAAGAATTCGAGTTCGAATTTTAATTAAAATAATTATTAATTATATTATATTTAGTTTTCGATCGAAATCTGAATTACTAGAATCTCATTCAGATTAAGATTTACTTTAAACAAATATTATTTAGTTTTTTATTGCTAAAAAGTAATCCGAGCATTAATTGCATAACGATTTAGGAGATGACATGTGGAATCTAAATAGTTGCATTAACTTTCTTTTATGTAATAATAATAATAATAAAATAGATAACAATAAAACAAGTATAATATATATATATATATATATATATATATATATATATATATATATATATATATAATTGTAAAAAAGTTACTCATACTTTGGATTGGGACATAATCTCTCAAATTAACAATTAATTATTAATTTTGCGGTTTAAAATAAATTAAAAAAATTGTGGTGAATTTTAAAATGGACCACCTTCATAAATAGTCTAAGGTGGACCAATATTTAAAAAACATCATTTTTTTTAATGATAGTCGATTGATATTCATATTTCTAAGAGATAATATCTTGATTGTTAGAAGTTTTAAACATTTTTCAAGTACAATTTAATTTAGAGAAAAAAAATGAAAAACAACTAATTTGACTAATACAAGATAAAATAAAATACCAAAACAAAAACAATTACGAGATAAAATAGTCATTATCTCATTCGAATAAATAATGTGACCAAATATGTAATGTAGTAAAAAAAAATTGCTCATTTGAATAAAACTCTTTTCAAATTACAAGAAACATTAATTAATTTTCTATAAAAATACCTCAAATTAAATATAATAAATAATAATTTTGAAATGACATTATTATCTTGTAAAATTACATGTTTAACCACAAAAGTGAATCTGTTGTAAAATAATGCAAAAAATATTATCCCAAAAAGACTGACACATTTAGTTTCTAATCCAACTTTAATTATGTTATTTCAATTATATCTTATAATTAACAAAATGTGCATCACTTTTAAATTATTATTTCTTAAAAAAAATCACTTTCAAATTATTATTTTTCATTTTATATTTATAATAATAATAATATATTAATAATTAATAAAAATAATAAAATAAAATTATTATTCTCTTTATTTCATTTATATTTTTTTAATTTATATAAAATTATCAATTGCAATAATTATTTTAGAATATAAGAAGTGTACCTTATTGATAAATTTAACATGAAAAATAAGTTTTTGTTAATTGATGTGTATAGATGAAATTTGAAAGTCTTAAAGAGAGGAGAAAGGTAGAGTAGAACATTAGTAAACACGAAATTGGATCTCATCACTCCATATAGCTTACTAGCTTCTCTTTCACAAAACCGCGATCCAATGATTTCATTGCATCTCTTCAACCCATAAACAACATGAATAATTACCCTTTCGGATCTCAATCCCACAAACCCTTCTCATCATACTCTAAATCCGATTTTGACTTAGAATCCGGAACCACAATCAAACGAACAAGAAAACCCAAAAACTCACCTTTCAAAATGATCAAAAACCGTTTCCACCATTTTTTCAAACTCCACCCTCTCACTACACTCTTCCTAACACTATTCTCTTTCGCTTTCACCGTTTTCGTTTTTCTCTCTTATTACAACAGAACCCAATTTAACGCCAAAATGGATCCGGGTTTGGATGATTACCCGTTTTCGAAGCTGAAGAATCTGGTAATGGTTGCTGGACATTCGATTTACACTAGTAGTAGCTGTGGGAAAATTGGGAATGAGGATTCGTGGTTTTTGGAATCTTATCAGAAGAATCCTGGTCAAGCTGCAACTTTTGTGAAGCATATTGAAGAAGGGATTGGGATTGTTGATAGGGATGAGTTTGGTTTGCTTTTGTTTAGTGGTGGTGAGACGAGGAAAGATGCCGGACCACGTAGTGAGGCGCAGAGTTATTGGGCTGTTGCTGATTTCAAAGGATGGTTTGGTGAGTTTTCTAACTTGAGATTTTATGGTGTGATTGTTTTGGTATTGGTTGTATTGTAGGTTCTCAAAGTTTTTTTATTTGTTAGAAATTAAGGTTAGTGTCCCGAATGTACAACTCTGTTGGTAGCTGCAATGACATTGCTCAAGTTCGAACCAGGAACTTCTCCATATGTTTG
Organism: Cicer cuneatum; assembly: GCA_037974295.1. Classification (NCBI taxonomy): domain Eukaryota; kingdom Viridiplantae; phylum Streptophyta; class Magnoliopsida; order Fabales; family Fabaceae; genus Cicer; species Cicer cuneatum. The sequence goes on along the minus strand of JBBPBO010000001.1, from coordinate 70,305,870 downwards.
TGAGTCTAGCTACTAGGGAAGAAATTAAGGCTAGTTTTGTTTATTTGGTTTTATAGTTCGGTTGCAATTAATGTTTTGAATAAATGTAGGTTGTATTGGTGTCCGTTGATATAGTAGAGAGTATGGATGACTTGGTTGTGATTGCAAATGTATTGTGATCGCAAAGATATAAAAAAAACCATGATATTGCACGTACATTTGCAATAAGGGACTGTTTTTAAAATTTGCTTGTGGTTACATTGCCATCAGGGTTTCAATAGCGACTGCAACAATAGTTGTCCTTGGTTTGTGATCTTTGATATTGCAAATAATCACTGTCAAATGTGGCTGATGTAGCCTCAATCCTAGTTGTGAGGATAATTTATCACTAACTGTGGACCGCCAATAACCTTGAATTGCATACTGCAATTTGAAAACATGGATTTTGAAATCAAATAGTTTGGATGAAATGAAATAGATTGAAGTTTTCATTCCATTGATTCATTTGATTGAATATTATTATCATAGGATAAAAAATGGTGTTATCTCATACTTTGAAATTGGAGGGGAATAGAATAAACGGTTTTGGATGGAATGGATTCAGATTCCATTTCATTGTGTCCTATTTTAAGTAATGTAAACAATGAAATATTACATTTTCATTCCATTTCACTTCATCCCTTTCACCAATCCAATTCAATTTGCATGGCCTAGACATCTGACTGATTGTACTATTATATTTATCATATGCTTGGCATAACTGCTTTAGGAATATAGTTTGTTACTGTCTAGTGTATCATGCACTTTAAGTCCGACATGAACGTCTCGAAGTAATTACAAACATGATGGCAAAGAATATCAAACATGGTAGATCAGGTAGTCAATTGAGCTCGTATTTAGATGCATTTCTGCTACCCATCTATGTGAAAGAACGTGTGAATTAGTAAATCTATCAAATTTTGTCAAGCCTCCAAAGAGGGGGAGAGGAAAATTCATTGGTTAAGCTGGAACAGGCTGTTCAGAGCTAAGAACAAAGGGGGAATGGGCTTTAGAAGAATCAGTGATTTCAATAAGGCACTGCTTGGAAAACATGGATGGAGACTTGTTAATGGGGAGCACACTTTGATGGGGAAAGTATTTAAGGCTCGATAATATCTTAGGGGAAATTTTATGGAGGCAGAGGCTGGTTTTCTCCCTAGTTATGCCTGGAGAAGTATGTTGAATGCTAGAGAGGTCTTATCTGAAGGTAGTGGAGAATAGGGAACGGAGAAAATTTGAGGATATGGCAACATAACTGACTACCATCACAATCAGGTTTCAAAGTCCGAAGCCCAGTCAGAATTCTCGATCATAATGCTACTGTTGCTGAACTGATTGATACGGATCTAAGACAATAGAAGAGAGATTTCATTTTCTCCTGTTTCAACCCTTTAGAGGCTAAGCTAATTGTTAGCAAACCACTCTCCCTTGGGCTCCCTGAAGACAGATCGGCGTACCAGTTACTGGGTGAAGGTAGGAACAGGGTGCTGCCAAACTCTTCTTCAGGGCAGAATAATGATTCTTGGAAGGAAATTTGGCATATCTCTCTCCCAAATTCCATCATAAGTTTTCTTTTGAGGCTAGCTAAGAACATACCCATCTAGGTGCAATCTGAGGAAAAAAACGGTATGATAATTGACATCACTTGCCCTGTCTATAACTCTAATTCAGAAACGGATGACCATTAATTTATGCATTACAGTTACACTGCTGCAAAACTAGTGTGGTTTGCCTTACCATTAGGAGTTCATGTCCCGATTGATGTTGATTTAAGAACTTGGCTAAAGAGGTGGCTAACTTGCAAGGAACTACTTGGATCTCAATTATTCTGTGCAACTTTGTGGAAGATTTGGGCTGAGAGAAACCAGATTCTGTTCAAGCAAAAAAGTAACCAACTCGGTGGAGGTAGCCAGGAGTGCAAGCAACTTTGTTTCAGAGATCAACCAGGGAAATCTGAGGACACAAATGATTGAAACTCTGCAGCAAAACCGACTGCTGTCCAATTCTGTTTCTGCCGAGTTTACTGCACAAGTGGATGCTGGGTGCCATAAGAGGGGCTGACCACGTGGCGTTGTGTCTTTAAGGACCAGACTGGTGGTGTTTCTATGGCAGCTTGTAGAAGGAATGTATTGTTACAGATTCATGCTTAGCATAAGCACTCGGGGTGTGTTGGTGCTTTCAATTGGCAGCGCAATAAAACATCCCAAGCGTAGAAATTCAAACAGATGCGTTGGTGGTGGTGGTGGAATGCGTTGCAAGGAAAAAGATGCATTGCCTCTTTTGATCCAATAATTAAGGACTGTAGTGATCTTTTGTGTAATTTTGGGACTGCTTCTGTTTGTTTTATTTGTAGGCGAAGTAATATTGAAGCTCATAGTTTGGCTAAGTTAGCAAAATCTGTAGGCACAAGAACATGGCTGGATCATATCCCAGATGTTTCAGTTGCTGTTCCCATTGTAATCTTTCTGTTTTTATCTAATGGAAATGAGTTACCGTACAAAAATAAATAAAATAATAGTTATCTTTATGGTTTTGTTGCTATCATGTTTTATGTTACTACTAGTAAAACGTATTAGCTTCTCAAATTTTTCCTAAAACTTCAAAAAATGTAGCTCAGTCGGTCTCCATTGTGTCGTTGACCTTTAGTTTAATTGCATTAACAAAAAGCCTCATTCTCTAGGGTTGTATGTGTAGGTAAGGAAGAAAGTGTGAAATGGAGAGCACTTACGGAGGAGCATGCACGGGACAGCTTCGAAAATCTTCTATTTAGTGTTTGTCGATTCCGAGAGCTTACTGGAACCTATCCTCAAAATATCACTGTAAGTAAGCCTTAACTTTTGTGAGTTCTGATTTCTGAAGCATTCTGTTTCTCTCTGTATAAAGACATATGTCAATATTTTTGTGGCCATACTTCTGTTCTATCACAAATCAAATACTCAAAGTTTTGTAGTGGCTGCTGAGAAATACTCTGAATGAATTGGTGAACAATGTTATTAGTGTGCATGCAGATTTTCGTAGTGATTTCTGTTTTGAAAATCATTTTCTAACCAAGTATCATGCTTCAATACAAATATAAATTGAATGGTGATTTTCATAGTTTTTTCAGTTGCATCATAATGAGTTAATTCTGATTTGCTAATTCTGGGAATCAGGTTGTAAGTTATGATTTCAAAGAAGACAGATTTGCAAATCTACATCGATCTGCGATTGGCTTTCCAGAGTCGAGGTTCTTCTATGCTGGCACTCCTGCGACATCCAATGCAAAAGAAGCTGCTCTAAAAGGCGAGGAATTGGTGAGAACGCAATTCTCAAGAGATCCATATGGATGTCAAGGTTCGCTTTATTATAAGAAATTAAAGCGCGACCCTTTTCATCGGTCCATTCCATATCCTAATGGATGTCCAGAAATTGAATCGTTGTTCAGATATTGTGGACCAACTCCATATCCTGGTGTACTACCGTGGGCATAGTAACGGTGGTTTGTGAAATTATACTAATACACTTGTATACTAACAACATAGAGAGAGATTAGATACAATGCAACTACTTGATCTTGCATAAATTTGTTGATACAAGATATGAAGATTAAAATTTTGTAGATGAATCATGAAACGGTTGTTGCATCTTGGGTAGAAAAAGTCTATCGAAGTTTTTGTAAGGTGGATTTATTAAAATTGCTATTGTTCTCAACACGAGAGTTTAATATGAGAGTCTAAATTTTGTATTTTAATAAATACATGAAACAGTAAACTTTATTTTCAGGGAGCTGATACAAGACTTTCTTATCTGCTTTTGTTGCTTCGGAACATAAAATGTATGATAATTGACCAAGCTTGTTATATGAGCTGAGAAAAAAGGGCATGCAATGAAAGTCATACTACACCCTTAATATTCTCCACCTCTTTTCCAAGTGTTTCCCATCATGGGAAGCTAATATCTTATTTAATTCTTTAAACAAAATGGATAACATGAAAAAAAATATCTACATAAAGTCATGCAAGATATGCCCTTTTGATAGAACAGGTGAATTCAAGAGAACGAACTGTAGTTTTTTTAACAAAAGAGGGCCAAAGGCCCAATAGAAACTGTATATTATTCAATAAAAGAAGATGAGAGCTCAAGAACTCACAATGATGGAAATGATAAACCAGAGTCAAAGGACTCCTAATCGGCACACAATGGCTCCTATCAGTGAATGAGATTATCCTAAACAGACTTCACAATATTCATGTCTGCTTCCATTACAAACTACCCATGTAATATCACAATAATGTTACCCTTTGACCATTTGATTGAAAGTTTATTTTATATAAATCGTATATATCATTTTTTTATATAAATTTAAAATCATGTGTCAAAATAACTTCTTAAACAGTTTTACTATAGCATGTTAATCTCGATGCACATCTATAATATATAGAATAATTATGATTATAATTTCATGTAAAAATTCATAATATATGGCTTTGATATATATAAAAGATTCTGCCATCTTTAATTGGTAGAATCCTAACCACTCACAACTAATGCCACTTAGATAGAAAGGACTAATTTGACTAAAAAAAAAGTGTGGATATTAAAACCAAACAACGAAACAGTTATAGTAATAAAGTGAAATCAAAAAATAAATTAAAGGAGCAAATGTATAATTTAGCCAAAAGCTAGTAACAACAGAACACTAATTGTTACAACAGAATACTAATTGTTGCAAACATAATATGCTACTCAAACGAATATTGTACAATAAGCATGAAGCTTAAATCACAATATGTTCCACTTTGACTCAAGGGAACCACAAATCCTTGTAATACAATAAGCAGCACTTAAAGGGTATGCAGAAATAGCTAGATAGTCATCAATGTAATCTACCTCAACCTTCCCATGTGCCATTGCTCCAACCACAAAGACAAGATCCAAATTACTTGGAATTGTTGAAACATAATCTTTCATATGCACAAGCTTCTTTGAACTAAAAGAAAAACCAACTTTTCGCGAGTCGATAGGCAAATACTGGGTTACAGGGTTTTTTACCATCCGGAGAAGTTTCTCGCGCTTGCCAGCAGCAGATATACTCAATTTTTGAAGCAGTTCCACCATGATACCAGCGAACCGTTTGAATGTTCGTGGAAGACGAACATAGGGCTTAACCTCTATAAGATCGCCTTTTTCAGTCTTTATGTATACAGCTTTCAACCTTCCAGCTTTATTTAGTGGGCTATCTAAAATAGATAGAAGTGCCTGATGAGTAATGTCGGGTCTGTAATCGCCGGGACTCTTCTTACCTTTGAGGAGGAAATTAGCATGATCGTCCGAGTTCAAAAGCTTATAAGTCTTGCCAACTTTAGCGATCTCCAAAGAAGCTCTTTCGAGAATGAAAATGACACCAGGTTTCTCACTGTTTTTTATATCAATTGGAGGAGCAATTGGGATACCATCAAGTTCATTTAACTCAGTTATTGTTGATGTCCGTGTTGATTCTTCGTTCTGTAGCATTGGTTTATCGACTAAAATACCATCAGCTTTGCCTTTCTCTGGTATTGTTGGTGTTGGTTCTTCGCTTTGAAGAAAAGGTTTCTTTGGTTGGATATGCTGTTCTTCATCTTCCTCTCTCGCTACAACGTCCTTGGTCTTACGCTTCTTCCCCTTCACACTATAAGCCCGCGTCATTTTCAACTCAATTCACTATACCAAATAATTTAAATTGAATCAATATATAAATTGAAAAATATATCAAAACGAAATTAAAAATGATACTCCAATATTCAAGAAAAACAATAATTCAAATAAAATCATATAATCTAAATCCAAGCAGTAATTCAGTAAAACAAAACAAAACAAATCTTAGAAGTAACTAATAATATAATTTATTAAAAAAATAAAAATAACTGAATTGAGAAGGATAAATAAATTAAAAACTTTAGGAAAAAGTAAAACAAACCATCTTCAAACCCCATTATTCTGTCTTTGTTTGTCAGTCTAAAATGCCACAAAATTAGAAAATCAAACTCAAATGACATGTCATAATATGCCCCTCGTTTCTTAACGAGGCAAATTTTACTTAACAAAATTGTTACAACGAATAATTAAATGAAAGTAGGGAGGATAAATAATGAAAACCAATCTTAATCTAATTTGAATGTTATGCTGTAAACGTATACTAATTTGAATGAGAGACAACTCTGGGTTTGTATCCCTGGGTTTGTATGCTATGCTGTGAAATTATAAATTTAAGTGGTCCATCATGTAATGAAAGATTCCATCATGCACAATTTCATTTGACCAATCTTTTAAACTTCAATAAAATTGAACCATATTTCGTACCACATTCCCATCATATTCCATCAATCCAAACAAAACATTTAAAAAAAATAAAAACAAATTAATTGAGGATAAAAAAGGAACCATCAGAAACCAAAAATTATCCCCAGAAGCTTTAAAGCTGTACGGTCCGCATCATGGTTAGGGTTTTAAAACCCCGCATCACATGGTTCCTCAATTTGAAATAAAAAAATTAAAAAATAAATGATAATGAATAGGAAAGGGCTCAGATATATAATGGGTATGAGAAAATTATCAGCACTGTAAAATCAGAGTGGTGCATGACATCTCTATCATCATAGCCAATGGAACTCAACGTAACGTGTGATTGAGAAACATAAAAATGATATTAAAAAAAAAAAAAAAAGCAAACCTCAGAGATTGGAAAAATTACTGAGAAGCCGATGGAGAGAGAAGAGGCGGCGTGGGCAATACAAGGGTAAGGCAATGAAACCCTAATATATCTTAGCTACTTGATGAAACAATAACAAGGCCCGGCCCAATTCTCCTTAGTAGTAGTAGTAGTAATAATAATAATAATAATAATAATAATAATAATAATAATAATAATAATAATAATAATAATAATAATAATAATAATAATAATAATAATAATAAATAATAATAATAATAATAATAATAATAATAATAAATAATAATAATAATAATAAATAATAATAATAAATAATAATAATAATAATAATAATAAAAATAAAATATTAAAATAATGTTTGATGTAGTAGTTTGCCTTGTACGTGACTACTCATTTCAGTCTGTTCCCTTGTGCCCAATTCAAATGTTTTATTACTTTTATGTTTACTTTGTTTGATTTTAAATATCCTAGCTCAATTGTAGTAATTAAGTGTTAAGTTTGTAACCTTAAAATTGTTTGACCAAAATAATCCTAAACTGCAAAATGAAAAAAATGTGCAATTAGGGATAACAATTAAACTCAGACCAAGTGGGTACCCGCAATAGAGAAATGAGTAATTATATGTAAAAATTGAACGGATATGAGTACCCACCTCGCCTCACACTTATATATTATTATTATTATTGGTTGCGTTTATTTGAACTTAAATAAAAATGATTTTTGTTTTAAATAATTTAGAGATTTTTGTAAAATGATTTTTAACTTGTTTGTAAACAATTTTATAAAAATAATTTTCAAGAAAACATGTTTGTTTGAAAAAATATTTTTTAAATTCATGATTTTTCTAAATATACATATATCTCTATACTCTGTTGTACATTTCTATCTCCCATTCCAATCTCTATCTACTATATCTCTCACTCTCTATTATCTCATTTCTTTCTACCTCTCATTTTTATTGCAAGCAAATTTAGGTCTTCCATTTCATAATTTTCGTATCATTCTAAAAAATAAACATATAAATAAATCATTACGAAAATATGCTAGTAATAGATTTTGGAGGTCCTGTTCTAATCTTAAAAATAGGACCCTTAATAAAAAAAGTGCAATTTAAATAATTAAAAAAATTGGAAAAATAAATTTTAGTCCGTATACACATATCAAGCTACATGATGCTCTATCCATACCAATTTACATGATGCTCTACCCATACCAATTTTTTAAATTTAATCACAACAATAGCGATTATTTATCAATATATTTTTGTTAAAGTGCGGGTAATGGATATAGGTACGAGCACTTAAGTACCCAAATGGCAAGAGTACGGGTATTAAAGTTGATACCACGAGGGTACGGGTACACACGAGTATTTTTTTAAATTGCGGGTACGGGGACGGATACTATACTACCTTACCCAAACCCTATCCATTGACATTCCTAAGTGCCACCAAACGTTCTCTATTTTCAAAATAACCCTAGCTTGAGGTGTTACATTTTTTGTATCAGAGTCGGTCGAACTGACTATACTTTGAGTTGTTAGGGTCATTGATCTTGTTTGATGACTATATATTCCAATTATCAATTAATTGAGTATTAAGTTTGATCAACTTAATATTTGTGATTGATATGTGGAACTATATGGAACCAAATTAAAGATCACATGTAGGGTGAGAATAAGCCAAGTTAGTCTAGGCTTTGAAATGCCTGAGCTTGCCCTACCATTATTTTTTAGGCTTAAGTCTGACCTACGGTCTATCATAGGCTTTTTTTCCGCCCTGGTCTAATCTTTATAAAAGTTTGTCCTAGTCTGAAAGCCTATTTCACATTAAATCATTTAAATAGAATATTTTATATTTTTTTAAATAGGCTAAACTAGACTTTTATATATAACGAAAGCAAATAAAATAATAAATATAAGAAAAACTAGTAAAGTTATAACCAAATCTAATAAAATTATAATCAACAAGTCTGCAATAACGTTTCAAAAATAACAAAGAAACAAAATGAACCTCATAATTAGCAAACTAACAAATCCTTAAAAAATATTACAAATAAACAAAATAAACTTCATAATTAATAACAAACAAAAGACATTGTCATCCTCTAGAAATAAATATTAAATTACTAACAAATAACAATGTTAATAAATAATATAGGTTTTAAAAAAAGTCTGAACGTAGTCTTTTTATTAAATAAATCAGGCTAAATCTGGTTTTAAGTAGGTCAGACCATGTGCCCCTGACAAACGACTTAACCTATCTTCACATTTAATTACGCTCTAGGGCTCGTGGAGGACAAGCTAGGGATGAGCATTGGTAGAAAATGGTGCAACAACAACAACCCTCGACTACCACATTATGCATCACCACGCTTAGGCAACCATAGTTGCTCAACCTCCACCACCACCAGAAGTCACTAATAGATGAGATCACCAATATTTTTGCTCAACCTCCACCACCACCTCCATGACAAGTTGAAACCTCCTACTTTTCTGGAAAGCACGATACCTTTCGAAGCTCAAACTTGATTGGATGAGATCACCAATATTTTTGTTGTGGTACCTTGCATTAAAGAACATAATGTAGCCTTTGCTACTCATATACTGCAATGAGATGTATATATTTGGTGGAAAGTTGCAAAGGCACGCATGATGAACATAGATACAATATTAAATTGAGAGAGCTTCTATGCTATTTTTCTAGATAAACACTTCCCCGTGAGTGTGAGGAGGCAATTGGAATTTGAGTTCACTCACTTTCAACAAGGAGATATGTCTATTGCAACATATGTGATGAAGTTTGAAAAACTAGCAAGGTTATGTATTCAAGTGAATAAGCTTTAACTGATCCATGGAAAATAAACTTGTTTGAGTGGAATTTGAATCCTAAAATCAAGAATAACATGGCTCAATTAGAAATCACTTCATATGCTACCTTGGTTCATAAGAACTACATCATTGAAGAAAGTTTACGAGGTCTTAGGAAAAATAGGTAGTACACATGGTAGTAGAGGAATGATAAATCGAAGAATAGTCAACAATTGAAGATCAAGATGCCTCCCATCAAAGGGAAGCAACATCAGAGTTCATTCATGCTTTGACTAAAAGACTTAAAGGATTGTCTTAAGTGTAGAATGTCAGCACCAAGGAGAATGCTTATACGAGAAGAATACTTGCTATTGGTGCAAGCAACATAGAGCACATGACCCATGATTGAATACAATCATTTAAAAAATTTAAAAGTTTAAGTACGATTTAAACTTCTTTCGTTCCCGTAACGACTAAAATTGATTTAAGGATAACTTTAATAGGAACTAAAAAATATTTATTTTACAACAATCAAAACAAAAATTTGAAATTTTATTGTAACAAATTTTTTTGTAAAATTATATTTATTTTCAAGAATTTGAAATTGATTATCTAGGAATAGAAATCAAATTTATTAAAATTGATTTAAATTATATTAATCATAATAGAATTTTAAATTTCAACTAAATTTGACACATATAATTTTAAATAAATTATAATAATAAATAATTAAAATTAAATATATTAAAGATAAATTATATTTATCTTAAAACGTTTCAAACAAATAATTTAAATAAATTATGTTAATCAAAATTCAAAAATATATTTATAATTTAAAATTTTCATTATTTTTTAGAGATTCATACTTTTCCTTTTCGACGTATAGTGCTTTTTTTTTTCAATGAATTTATATTTCAAAAACTATTAGATGTGTGTGGGTGTTGAAGAATGATAACACATGTATACAATTGTTAAACATTGTAATGTTAAACAAAGTTTACTATATCAATCGTATTAATTTAATGAATTTCATTTAATTTATATAAATAAATGGATTTTTATGGTAAAAAAAGAAAGATTTGTTCCGTATGAGAGTAGAGTTTTTTAATTTTTAATATTGCACATGATTTGATGTCTGCTGTCGTCAATTAGTACGTCATATCTCTCTCTTATTTGATTTTATATTGTTGAGTATTTAAAGATGAGATTTTTAACGAGACACTTGTACATTTCAAATTTCATTGTTATCTTGGGGATTAGTCTCTCAAGTTTTGTTTTGTTATCATTATTAATACAATTAATTGTGATGTTGCAAATAATAAGTGTCTCTATAAGGTGTCAACAAAGTTGAGATATCTAAGTAGTTATGTGATGATGTTGCACTTTAATTTTTTATTATAACGAATTACATTTAATTAAATTTGATTTTTTTCTTTCAAAAAATTTGATTGATTTATTTATTTTTTAATATTAAAATTATCAATTTATTTGTTGAATGATTTAATGTTTAACATGTGTCATGTGGTTACTTTCGCGTTGAATTATTCGGAAGAACCTGAATTTAAATTCTAAGTGAAATATTTATTGATCATTCTTTATTTACTTCCGAGTGAAACTCTAGACTATTAGGATCTCGATAGCCTAAGAAGTCACATTAATTGCATAATGATTTAGGAGATGGCATATGGAATTTAAATAGTTGCATTAACTTTTACTCATTTCTTGGATTTATTTTTCACTTTAAAATTTGTGTATTATTTTTTTCTTACTGTATCAATCATATTAATTTGATTTATTTTTTAAAATTAAAATATTATCAAATCATTATTTGTTTTTGTATGAAAAATTAATTTATATTTAGATTTTAATTTGTATATTCAACAAACTATATATATATATATATATATATATATATATATATATATATATATATATATATATATATATATATATAAAAGCAAAGATTCGTTAACTCCAAGAGTAACAATATGATAAACTATTCCGCTTAATAAATCAATATAAACGATACATTTTATCAATCCAACGTCAAATCAAAAGTTTTTATTGAATAGATAAACTCTACAGTTTTTTTAAAAATATTTTAAAATTATTTGAAAAACATAAGTAAATATCAATGACTAGATTAAATAGATATGAATTTTAAATTTATATAAATTTTGTATATTTGATCATAAATATATTATGTGAATAATCAACAGTTAGATTTGTTGAAGAAAAAATATTTTTGATATATCTTTTAATTACAACAAACCTTATGAAATAAATGATTAAGTTTTATGAATGGTGGTATACTAATGATTTCACTTAAGTTTTGTTTAAGGAACATGAATGCATAAGTGAACAAGCAAGAATCGATTCACTTCATCAAAATGCACAAGTATCTCCTCAATAATGAAATAATCTCAAAAGGAATGTATCGTACATCAAATCATTCAATAGAATGATTATTACATCTTCAAGATAACATCTTCATGAAGAAAGATGATCAAATACATTCATACAACAAATCAATGATCAAACTATGCTAGAAACTCAAACATGATCATTGTTAGAGAAGCAAGATCAAAACAGAAGATCCAAGAACATTCTGGACAACACGTCGCCAGGGATTATGTCACCAGAGGATGACGTCATCAGAGAATGTCACCAGAGGATGACGTCGTCACCAGAGGATGATGACGTCACCAAAGGATACCTCCAGAAGACGTCACCAAAGGATTCCAGAGGATACCTCAAGAAGACGTCACCAGAGGATTCCATAGGATACCTCCAGAAGACGTCACCAGAGGATACCTCAAGAAGACGTCACCAGAGGATACCTCCAGAAGATGTCACCAGAGGATACCTCAAGAAGACGTCACCAGAGGATACCTCTAGTAGACGTCACCAGAGGATACCTCCAGAAGACGTCACCAGAGGATACCTCCAGAAAACGTCACCAGAGGATACTAGAGGATACCTTCATAAGACGTCACTAGAGGATACTAGAGGATACCTCCAGAAGACGTCACCAGAGGATACCTCAAGAAGACGTCACCAGAGGATACCTCAAGAAGACGTCACAAGAGGATACCTCTAGAAGATGTCACCAGAGGATACCTCAAGAAGACGTCACCAAAGGATACCTCCAGAAGACGTCACCAGAGGATACCTCTAGAAGACGTCACCAGAGGATACCTCCAGAAGACGTCACCAGAGGATACTAGAGGATACCTTCATAAGACGTCACTAGAGGATACTAGAGGATACCTCCAGAAGACGTCACCAGAGGATTCCAGAGGATACCTCAAGAAGACGTCACCAGAGGATTCCATGGGATACCTCCAGAAGACGTCACCAGAGGATACCTCAAGAAGACGTCACTAGAGGATACCTCCAGAAGATGTCACCAGAGGATACCTCAAGAAGACGTCACCAGAGGATACCTCCAGAAGACATCACCAGAGGATACCTCCATAAGACTGAAGGTGCAAACACGAGAAGGGGGGTTGAATTGTGTTTGTCAAACTTAATTTCTTTTGCTGTTTTATTAAATATTGATTTGAATTATTCGATAAATAATTAATCAGATTGAGCAGCGGATAATAATAACATAATAACACAACAATTTATACTGGTTCACCGTTAACTAGGCTACGTCCAGTCCCTTCCTCCAGAAGGCCTTTTACTAATTCAAACTCCTTTGAATTACAACACCACTGACCCTTCAAGTTAGTCTTCCCAAACAGCCTGACAACCCCAGACTTTTGAGGAACAACAACACCTTAACTAAACCAGCTAAGTCTTCTCCTACCAATCTGACAACCCCAGATTGAAGAAGGAATCTACACCACTATAATAAAGATTTAGAACTTTGCAACATTGCTTCTGGAAAGCTGTTTGTTGCACTGTATTTCTCTCTTGAAAACACTTAGAAAATATTGCTCTTGTTCATTTGTGTTTCTCTCTTTTGAACTCTCAGATATCTTTGAATTGAAGCTTGAGTTCTTGTGTTTTTCAATACTTTATTCTTCAGCATCAAGTCTCTATTTATAGTTGAACTTTAGAACTTCACTGATGCTTTACTTCTGCAGTATATTTAGATTAATCTGTTTTGAGAATATTCTGGAGTAATTTGCTCAGATTCTGTTTTGAACCTTTTTCTCCAATTCTGTTTTGAACGTTTTTTTTCAGATTCTTTAATCCTCATGATCAAATCTGCACCCTTGGATCTTCATGCAATATTCCACAACTGGACCAGCCGAATTGATATGCTGTAATCCTCTGATTTCGGCCTTTGCTGGACTGCACAATCTGTCCCTCTGATTTCGGCCACCACTGGGCCATGGTCTGATTTTCTGATCTGGACCATCACTGGACCAAATAATTATTTCTGAACCATTGATCTGAAAGTTTTTACTCTGATCTGGACAGATTCTGGACTTTGGTCTGGAACAAGCTGAAATTAACTTGAACAAAAAATATTTCAGTCTGGACATTTTACCTTTAATTTTGGACCAGGTCTGGATTGATTCTGGAACTCATTTCTTTTGGTCTGGACTTAGTTCCATGTTCTGAATCATGCTATCTTATGGTCTTGGCCAAATCTGGATTGATCCTCTTGTTCTGGACTCATAAACATACCTTCTGGTCAAGTCTGGACTGTGTAATTTTTCACTGCCAGGCCATCTTCTGGTCAGAATAACTTCTGGAATAAAATTGATATTCGACTCCTGTTTGTCTGGAACAACTCTCCTTCGGGCAGGCTTTCCAATGGTATGATCCATGTTTCATTATAATTTTTATTCCTTCTGTTCTGGGCCACCAAACATATCCTCTGGTGATGTTTTGACATCCTGGAACATCTTCTGGAAATTCCAGAATTCATTTTCCTTTGATCTCTGCTTCTGTTTCCTTCAGTTTCTGGGGCATTTAACTTAACAATTCAAAGTACAAAATAAGTTTATATTGAGTACATTTGTAAGCATCAAAATCCTAAGTACTTAGAACCAACTTGGTTCCAACAATCTCCCCCTTTTTGATGATGACAAAACCTTAACTTATTTTGCTAACTTATGACTTGAAAACTTTGAATTACTCCCCCTCAGACCAATCTCTCCCCCTAAGTCTGATACTCTCCTTTTCAACTCCTTCTTTGTTCTCTCTTTCTTTTCTTCTCTTCTCCTCTCCTTTTCAACTCCTTCTTTTTGCTCTCTTTCTTTATTTTTTCTCTTCACATTTCCTCTCCTTTTCAACTCCTTCTGTTTTCACTCTTTCTTTTTCTTTCTTTGTTTTTCTCTCTCCCTGTTTCCTTTCCTTTTCAACTCCTTCTATTTTCTCTCTTTCTTTTTCTCTCCTTCTTTCTTTTTATCTCTCCTTTTCTACTTATTTCTCCTTTCTTTCTCTCTCTCTTTCTCCCCCTTTTTGTCATCAGCCAAAAAGTGGTCCTACTATTTTTGATTTTTTGTTTTTCTTTACAAAGTACATAACATAAATTAAAAGACAGAAAATAAAATAACAGGAAATTTAAAAAAAAAAACTCCTAAGATGACTACTTGAGCTAGTTAGGTATGGAGGTAATGCTGAGATGCTTCTTAATGAACTCGAACCTATCTTCTAGTAAAGCTTTGGTGAAGATATCAACCCATTGATGATCAGTGTTCACAAGCTGAATGTTGAGTACTCCTTTCTGAACATAATCTCTGATGAAGTGGTGTTTGATTTTTATGTGTTTGGCTCTAGAATTTAGGATAGGATTTTTGGTTAGGCAAATTGCAGAGGTGTTATCACAATAGATGGGTATGTTGGATTCTAATATTTTGTAGTCTTCAAGTTGATGCTTCATCCAGAGTAGTTGAGATCTGCAGCCAGCTGCTGAAATGTATTCAGCCTCTACTGTTGACATGGCAATGTTGCTTTGTCTTTTGCTTGACCAAGAGATCAAGTTATCACCTAAAAATGTGCAGTTGCCACTGGTACTTTTCCTTTCCAACTTGTCTCCAGCATAGTCAGAATCACAAAAACCTTTGAGTTTGTAGGTGGGGGTTTTCTTGTATAACAGTGTAAGGTTGGTGGTTCCTTTAAGGTATCTTTGTATGTTCTCTGGTCTACCTTTTGGCTGGTTTCATCTTTCTCAAGTGAGCAGGTTGGGTGCATGGGGGTGTATTTAGATGAGTATACCTGATTTACCTTGATGAATCTGAATTCCCAGGAAGAACTTAAGTTCTTCCATCATGCTCATTTGAAACTCCTTCTGCCTTAGGTCAGAAAACTCTTTCTGTTGACTGTATCCTTGAGCTACAACTTCACCCTTTTCATTGAATTTGTTTATGAATACCTACTTGGTTCCAATAATGCTTCTGTTTGGTCTAGATACCAGATCCCAAACATCATTCCTTTGAATTTCATTCAGCTCTTCTTGCATTGCAAGTATTCAACCTTCCTCTGCCAAAACTTCATCAACAATGCTTGGTTCGCATCAGCTTCTGGTTCTGTAACAGCTTCTGATTCTGATGAATTAGCTTCTGGTTCTGGTGAATCTGTAACAGCTTTAGATTCTGGTAAATATCCAGATTTCTCTTATAACTTATCTTGGCTGTTTCTGACTTGATCAGATTTATCTTTTGAAGATTTGTCATGTGTTGCTGACTTGCTTGTATCCTTTACCTTTCCAGGTACTTCTGTTTCTTGTGCTTCTGCTCCATGCACTATTTTTATCTTGCTTTGATTTGTTAAGATCAAGCAGTTTGTCATTTTACATAATGCAAATCAAATAAGTTAAAATTTAACTCAATACAGCCAAACCATTCGTTCAGCTTCTGCTTCTGGTGGTTTCTATTTGTTTTTAAAACCATTGGAATGTTGTTTCTGCTGAGGTGTTCAATTCGTGTGAATCACTTGGTTCCTCTGACAATTTGAAAACCTGTAGAACAGTTATCTAGCTTTGATTTGTTAAGATCAAGCTTCTTGTTATCACAGTAGACATAAATATTAAATAATAATAGTATTAACAGCAAGATGTAGCCTCAGTTCTGAAAATCCTCTTGCTTCTGATTTGCAGATTCCTAATCTATATGTTCTGAGATTACATGGTTTGGATGAGGGAATTTGAATTCCCTTCCAGGTTTGTAGTTTTGATGAATCTCACTGGAGTGTTTGAAGAACTCTCCTGATTCTGATTCTGATTCATCTCTTTTGGCTGATACATCATGTTCCTCTGGTGATTATGGAATTTTAGGTGATTCTGGTAATTATACTGATTGTGATAATTAAAGTAGTTCTGATGATCATACCTCAACCTTTGATACTGATACCTGTTCAGGTTTTGGTTCTGGTACTGATTCTGATTTTGGTTCCAGTGTTGATTCTGGTTCCAGTTTATGTGCCTCCAGTTCTGGTTCCAGTATTGGTTCTGGTTCCAGTTCCTGTACCTCTGATACTGGTTCCAGTTCTGGTTCTGGTTCCAATTCTGGTTCTGGTTCCAGTTTCTGTGCTTCTGGTACTGGTTCCAGTTCTGGTTCTGGTTCGTGTGATATCTATGATATTTCCTGTTCCTCCTATAATTCTGGTTCTGGTTCTGATAGGTATTGTTTTGACCAGTTCTTCTTCTACCAGAGTCACTTGGCTTCTGTTTGGTAGATATTGGAACATAAACCTTCTTTTGCTTGTGCGTTGCCAACATCCATTGTCTAGGCACCATTGTTGGTGTCTCCTTCTGGTTGCTCAAAACATCTGCAACATAGACAATTTGATCTTTTGGTACTTAAAACTGATTGGGTCCAGGTTTGTTAGTCTTAACAGCTCTCTGATCTTGTTCAGATTTTACCATTGGGCTAGATAATTCAGAGTGACCTTTCTTAGCACAGACAATACATAAAACATCAGAATAAGTAGTTTTATTTTCAGTACTTGTTTCTTCAAATCCTATACCTCTATTTCCGTTCCTACTGACTCCATAAATCATAGAAGCATATTTGCTTCTTTCCATACCACTATCAATAAATTCTTGAAGAACTTGTTCATGCATATCAGAATTACTTGTGGTATTTTCAATTGCTGTTGAATTATGATCATTTTTCAGATTTAAACTTTCATCTTTAAGTTCAGCAAAACTGTTTTTCAAGCATACATTATCTGTTTTCAATTCTGCAATCTGATTTTTTAAAACATTAACTTCTTCTGTTACATTTGTATTTTCTTTCTTAAGAGTTTTCAGTTTTAAAGATAATTTGTAATTACAGTTTAAAAAATCATTCAGAACAGTAATCAAATCAGATCGAGTGAATTCAGAATATACCTCAGTTTCATCATCTTCTGATTCTCTTCCAGAATCAGATTCTGTGTTGGATCCAGAGTTGGTGTGAGCCATCATAGCCAAATCTGCTAGTTCATCTTCAGAAGATTCATCATAATCATCCCATGTAGCCATCATGCTTTTCTTCTTAGTTCTGAAATCTTTCCTCTGGTAATTCCCTTTCTCCATATTTGGACATTCTGACTTGATATGTCCAGATTCATTGCATCCGTAGCAGATGATACCTTTCTTGTTATGTGTATCATCACTTCTTTTGTTAGACTGATTGGAATATCTCTCGGGAAATTTATTCCTTCTGTTATGCCACATCTTTCTGAACTTCCTGGATAAGAAAGCAATTTCTTCTTCCTCTGAGTTCAGACTTTGATCGTCTGAATCACTATTTTCTGATGTTGCTTTCAAAACCTTCTTCTGCTTGGATTTCAGGGCTAGAGTTTTGTTCTTCTTCTTGGGTTCATCTTCTTCCAATTCAATTTCATGTGATCTGAGGGAGCTGATTAATTCTTCCAGCTTTAGAGTATTCAGATCTTTAGCTTCCTGAATAGCAGTAATCTTTGGTCTCCACTTGATTGTCAGACTTCTAAGTATTTTCCTTACATGATCAGCAGTAGTGTAGCTCTTTTCTAGTACCCTTAATCCTAATACAAGAGTCTGAAATTTGGAAAACATAGTTTCAATGTCTTCATCTTCTTCCATCTTGAATAACTCGTACTTCTTGACTAGAATGTTAGCCTTTGCTTCTTGGACTTGCTTATTGCCTTCGTAAGTCAGAATCAGACTATCATAGATGCTCTTTGGTGTTTCTCTGTTAGTGCATTTGTCGAACTCTTTGAACGTGATTGCATTGATCATGAACGTTCTGGATTTGTGATGCAACTTGAACATCTTCTTCTGATCAGCATCCATATCTCTTCTGGAAATTTTAATACCATCAGCATCTTCTGGAGCAGTATAACCATCTTCCACCAAGTCCCAAAGTTCAGGATCTTGTGAAATAAAAAAACTTCTCAGCATGTCCTTCCAGTATTCAAATCGTTCTCCATCAAACAGAGGTGGTCTGTTGATGTTTCCTCCAGTAGCTTCTTCATTGAATCCGGACATGTTGATCCCTTGGATCTTTCCTCAAACACTGTAAAGTGCTCAGCCTTGAGACCGAGCTCTGATGCCAATTGAAGGTGCAAACACGAGAGGGGGGGTTGAATTGTGTTTGTCAAACTTAATTTCTTTTGCTGTTTTATTAAATATTGATTTGAATTATTCGATAAATAATTAATCAGATTGAGCAGCGGATAATAATAACATAATAACACAGCAATTTATACTGGTTCACCGTTAACTAGGCTACGTCCAGTCCCTTCCTCCAGAAGGCCTTTTACTAATTCAAACTCCTTTGAATTACAACACCACTAACCCTTCAAGTCAGTCTTCCCAAACAGCCTGACAACCCCAGACTTTTGAGGAACAACAACACCTTAACTAAACCAGCTAAGTCTTCTCCTACCAATCTAACAACCCCAGATTGAAGAAGGAATCTACACCACTATAATAAAGATTTAGAACTTTGCAACGTTGCTTCTAGAAAGCTGTTTGTTGCACTGTATTTCTCTCTTGAAAACACTTAGAAAATATTGCTCTTGTTCATTTGTGTTTCTCTCTTTTGAACTCTCAGATATCTTTGAATTGAAGCTTGAGTTCTTGTGTTTTTCAATACTTTATTCTTCAGCATCAAGTCTCTATTTATAGTTGAACTTTAGAACTTCACTGATGCTTTACTTCTGCAGTATATTTAGATTAATCTGTTTTGAGAATATTCTGGAGTAATTTGCTCAGATTCTGTTTTGAGTGTTTTTCTCCAATTCTGTTTTGAACGTTTTTCTCAGATTCTTTAATCCTCATGATCAAATCAGCACCCTTGGATCTTCATGCAATATTCCACAACTGGACCAGCTGAATTCATATGTTGTAATCCTCTGATTTTGGCCTTTGCTGGACTGCACAGTCTGTCTCTCTGATTTCGGCCACCACTGGGCCATGGTCTGATTTTCTGATCTGGACCATCACTGAACCAAATAATTATTTCTGAACCATTGATCTGAAAGTTTTTACTCTGATCTGGACAGATTCTGGAGTTTGGTCTGGAACAAGCTGAAATTAACTTGAACAAAAAATATTTCAGTCTGGACATTTTACCTTTAATTTTGGACCAGGTCTGGATTGATTCTGGAACTCATTTCTTTTGGTCTGGACTTAGTTCCATGTCCTGAATCATGCTATCTTATGGTCTTGGCCAAATCTGGATTGATCCTCTTGTTCTGGACTTATAAACATACCTTCTGGTTAAGTGTGGAACAAGTCTGGACTGTGTAATTTTTCACTGCCAGGCCATCTTCTGGTCAGAATAACTTCTGGAATAAAATTGATATTCGACTCCTGTTTGTGTGGAACAACTCTCCTTCGGGCCGGCTTTCCAATGGTATGATCCATGTTTCATTATGATTTTTATTCCTTCTATTCTGGGCCACCAAACATATCCTCTGGTGATGTTTTGACATCGTGGAACATCTTCTGGAAATTCCAGAATTCATTTTCCTTTGATCTCTGCTTCTGTTTCCTTCAGTTTCTGGGGCATTTAACTTAACAATTCGAAGTACAAAATAAGTTTACATTCAGTACATTTGTAAGCATCAAAATCCTAAGTACTTAGAACCAACTTGGTTCCAACAAAGACGTCACTAGAGGATACCTCCATAAGACGATACCAGAGGATACCTCCAAAATACTATCAAAGGATACCTCCAGAATACTATTAGAGGATACCTCCTGAATACTATCAGAAGATACCTCCAGAATACAATCAGAGGATACCTCCACAAAATACTATCAGAGGATACCTCCAAAAAATACTATCAGAGGATACCTCCAGAAAATACATTCAGAGGAAGAACCAAGTCTATTCTTGAACATCAGAATGATTAGATTAGTCTTCAGAATGATCTTCTGTCAAGAATGATCAAATCAGTCTCCAAAATGATCTTCTGCCCAGAATGATCAGATCAGTCTCCAGAAGGATCTTCTTTCAGGAATGATCAGATCAATCTCCATAATGATCTTCTGTCAAGAATGATCAGATCAATCTCCAGAATGATCTTCTATCAAGAATGATCATCAGTCTCCAGAAATGATCATCAATCTCCAGAATGAGTATCATTCTCCAGCATGTTAACATAAATCTCCAGCATGATTAACAACTATCTTCAAAATGATCAAACACCAGTCTCCAGTATGATAACATCAATCCAGAATGATACAATCATTCTCCAGCATACTGAACATCATTCTCCAGCCTTGTTACATCCTTCTCCAGCTTGACTGCCAAGAACGTTGAACGATCTTGAAGTATATTAACATCATAGAAGATCCAAGAAAAGATCTGGAAGACATCTAGAATGATCAAAACTGAACCTCCAGATTGATTATCAATCTCCAGAATTTTCGTTAACATTCTGCAGAAGTTCATCATCATTCTCCAAAGCTGTTTTGACATAATCAAAACTCAGTATCAAATCAAAGATATTAACAAATATATTTAATGTACAAAGGATCATTAAACAAAGGAATCTGATCAAGAATCGAAGAACTAAACTCATTCAAACAGAATGCAGAATGTTCAAAGACTTGAACATTTTTTAATCATAAAGTCTAGTCTTTGGTCAAACTGACACATGACAACAAAGCAATTTCCAACGGCTCTTTCTACTGTCATCAACCTTCCTAAAGCCTATAAAAAGGAAGGCAAAACTCAAGGAAAAATAAGAGCTTCAAGTTCAAAGCAAAACATCACTCACATACACTTACATACTTGAAAGCTTCTCAACCATAAACAAAATATTCAGTTATGTTTTTCTTCTTCATATCAGAATCATTCTACTAAATTCTTTTGTCAAGAATCTAATCTCAAACACGAGTTGAGCATACTCAGATTCTGTCCAAACTCAAAGACATTCAAGTGCCAAGATATATCATCAATCACTTACATTCATACTTGAAAAGTCTCACAAGAAATCAATAACATTCATTCATGAATTCTTTGTTATTAGCTTACTGAAATCTCTTGTAAAGAATCTTAACCTCAAACAAGAGTTGAGATTTAATCAGATTATGTAAAAACACTCTACATCATTATTGTGTAAACTCTCAAGACTATAAGATGTGTTTATAGCTTGAGTAGTTTGTTTAGAAAATCCTTTTAAGGTTAAAAGGTGAAGTGTAAAATCCTATCAAGGTTGATAGGTAACCTGATTGAATTCCTTTCTGGGTGGAAAGGATTGAGGTTTGTAACATATCAAGGTTGATCTGAGCTAGGTGTTGTAAAACCAAGAAGGTTCTTTGTTTTGAACACTTAGTGGAAAATCTCACCGTTGTGAGGATTGGACGTAGCCTGGGTTGGGTGAATCAGGATATATCTGTGTGTGATATCTCTTCCTTTATCTCTATTTACTTTCAGTCTTTTAATTATCAATTTAAATAGATAAACTTAACTGTTGATTTTAACTAACCAAGAATGTTCTCTGTTTTCTGGTGAAAACGAAGAACATTCTCTGTTTTCTGTTTTCACAACCAAGATCAATCTTGAGTTATTTTCTTTAGTTTTTAACAGGAATTTTAAAAGGGCGAATTTAAAATTCAAACCCCCTTTCTTGTAAATAGACATTGCTACTTCAATTGGTATCAGAGCTCGGTCTCTAAAGATTGAGCACCTAACAAGTGTTAGAGGAAAAGATTCAGGAAGAAGAAGTAATGTCAGAAACCAACATGTGCTTAAAGGAAAACTTATAAAATAATGAGGTAACCATCTCTCAACTTTGTCCTTTTTGTGAAGAAATGGAAAAAAAAATTGATAATCTTTTATGTGATTCAAACCTTCTTGCTCAAAAATATGGTTTATTAAAAGAACAACTCCGTAAAGAAAAAGAAGAAAAAGAGAAAGCCCAAACTATGAATGACGAACTCAGAAAGGTCATTCAAAGTTTAGAGCAAACTCATTTACAAATGGTTGAACAACAAAAGACTCTCAATGAGATAACCATAAAAAATTATTTTCCAAAATATTTCGAAACTAAGGAAGAAAGTACCTCTTTAAAGATGGAAATTCCTGATTTAAAAAATGATTTAACCAACTTGGTAACAACAACTGAAACATTTCAAAAGAATATGATATCTGAAGAAAGGATATTTGAGAAAGATGATTTATGTTTCAAAACTTCTCAAAAAGAAAAGATTTATAAAAACTTTTTTGTTCCTAAAAGAAAAGAGGAAAATTGCAAAACCAACTGTTCATATTGTAGTAAAGTTGGACATCTAGAATTTGCATGTTATTTTAAGAAAAGAGATGAAAAAATCAAGAACAAAATGATCTTTAGAAAAGAAGAACGTTCTGAAACAAAAACAAAACATTCTCCAAGAAACTTAAAAAAGGGAGAACGTTCTCCAGATTGTTCTCAAAACGAAGAACGTTCTAGAACAAAACAGAACTTTCTCCAGAAAGTTTGAAAAAAGGAGAACGTTATGGAATTTCATCAAAATCAATTTCAAAGACTTTTAAAACTCAGAGTTTCAAACCTTCTTCAAAACCAACAACAAAGTGTTCCTATTATTCCAAGAATGGCTACTTCAAGTCAACTGGCTATTTTAAAAAGAGATCAAGTTTTAAAAAATCTTCTAAAAGAAGATATACTAACCATCAAGGACCCAAAAAAATATGGGTACCAAAGTCATTACTAACTTGTGATGCAGGAACACCATCCAACAATCAAGAAAGAACATTGATACATGAACAAGGCTTGCTCAATACACATGAATGGAAAAGTATGGTGCCACCTCTCATTACAAAAATTTGGAGTGTCTATAACCTTTGGAAACATTAACAAATCAAAGGTACATGTATCATTTGTTGAAATAATTTTGCATAGATTAAGGATGTTTGATATGTGAAAGATAACTTTGTAAAATTGCTTTTAAAGTTATTTTTTAAATCTCAAATGGCTGAAGTAAAACAAACATCCTCGTGTTTCATTTTAAAGAAAAATTCTTGTGTTTTATACTTAGATGAATTTCCAACCGAATCATGTTTTTAAGTCTTTTAAAAAAAATTGTCATTTCCATAAATGATCAAAGAAAATATGAAATATTATTCTTCAAATAATTCTTTGATGAAAATGATATCTCACATAATTTGCTTGTCAAAGAATTTCCAACAATATGAAGTTGCAAGAAATTAGTTACAAGAAATGGCTAGAACAATTTTAAATAAATCAAGTGTTGAAAAATAATTTTGGAGATAAGCCACAAAAATTGTTTATCATATTCTTAATCTTGGCTTTAGTAGAAAATATCTTTGACATACCTTCATATCATTTTTTTAATAGAAAGCAAAACATATCATACTTTGACATTTTTGAATGTCATTACTATGTTTCACATGATAAAGAAAGTACGAGCAATTTGTTTTAAAATGCCATCAAAGTATATATTTTGAATGCTCTACATTCCATAAATATTATAGAATCTCAAGGCCCACATTATAGATGATATTATGCATATTATGTTTGATGAATATGTTGATTTTTCTGATGAAAGATAGAATGGTGAAGAAAAATAATTACAATGTTAAATTTAGATAAATCACAAAGTTGATAGATAATGTTCAAATATCATCCATGGAAACTCCAAAGTATGATCATGAAGTGGAAAAAACAAAAAGGATCTAAGAGAAAAATCAAATTAAGCAAGAAGGTACGCAACAGAACAATCTGCACGAAATCGAGATTGATAAACAGTCTTCGTTTCAGTCTCCACCTAAAAGTTGGAGAACGATATGTGATCATCCTCAAACTCAAATAATTGGAGACACAACTGATGAAATTCGAACAAGAATGTCATTCAAAGATGATGTTAACAATAACATGGAAATGATCTCCCAAGCTGAACCAAAATCAATTAAAGAAGTCATAGTTGATCAATCTTGGATTGAAGCAATGAAGGAAGAACTTCTCAAATTTGACAAGAATAAAGTCTAGACTCTTGTTCTAGATCCACAAGATCAATCTATCATTGGAACAAGATGGGTATTCAGTAACAAGCTAGATGAAGAAGAATCTAAGAAAATGATCAAATTAAGCAAGAAGGTACACACCAGATCATTCTCCACATGAGCAGAACGTTCTCCACAAAAGCAGAATGTTCTTAACTGTTTATATGAAACATCCAATCAAAACTGATGTTTCCTATTATGATGATACAGTTGAAGAACATCAACAACTTCTAAATGAACTTGAACCATTTGCTCCTATACCTACCTCGCTATTAACCTTTCCTGCAAATCATTTCCTCATCATCAAATTATTGGAAGAACTAATTGGGAGGAATTTGCTGCTGGAGGTCCAAAGTTGCTGCTGCTGGAGATGTAACTATAATGGTTAACATGCCTCTGAACAACGTAAGTGATATTCAAGTTTCACTAAAGAATAAGTATAATGACACGTTCAAAATATCCAAACATCTCTTAAGCAGAAATGAGTGGCTCTGCCATCAAGCATTCCAAGCTTTAAAAATCAAGCAGCAGGGTGTTGTATATGGCATAAATTTGAGCAATCACCCTATTGAATAAACGCTTGTGTGAAGAAAGGAATAAAGCATTAATTACAAAGTGGTTAAGAAGACCCTTAAGAGTGTATTACAATTTTGATTCATCACTGGAAGAACTAAAACTATTCCTTAAGAATGCCCAGGAGCCGTATTGTATGAATACAGTGCATGCCACACATAATTTGTACTTAAATGTGATGGTGTCCAAAATAAGGATGAAAATATGAGGTTCACAAGAAAGAAAAGTGAGAAACTGAACTAGTCTAGTAATGGAGGAACTCTCTCAACAACAAAAGATAAATTGTTCCACTTTGACCATCAATTAAGATGAATAAAAGAGAATGAAGAGAAGCTCCAAAATATTCAAAGATCTCTCATCGTTGAACTAGACCACTAAAGGAGGTACACTCAATCTCAAATTCTTCTGATATTTGCATCATGATAAGTATGAATATTTTTTTTTTATATATATTATGTGATTGATTGGGTGCTTTTAAAATTAAGAATGCATGTTATTTTTTATGCAAGTATGACTTTAAAGTTTAAATGGATTACATTACTCTTTGTCATTACTTGTATGTGCATATGCCTATTTCCTATCCTAAATTCTAACATGCTTTCACTCTTTGTTCATACACTTTTTATGATGGTATAAACAAGTGTGCAAACCCAGTTTGACATTCAAAATTATTGTTCTGGTTATAAAGACATTTAAAATAAATTAGTGTCTTTAATAATTAGACAAATGGCTGTTTTGTCAAGTATACTTCATTGAATCTTTTTTTTTTTTGCACAATAACATCTTTCAAATTATTATGTTAAATGAATTAACTGTTGAGGAAAAAACCTTTTTGATATATGTTTTAATGACAACAAACCTTTTAAATTAAATGATTAAGTTTTATGAATGATGGTCTACTAATGATTTCACTTAAGTTTTGTTTAAGGAACATGAATTCATAAGTGAACAAAGCAAGAAACCATTCACTTCATCAAAATGCACAAATGTGATCAATTACAATCAGAAGACGCCATTTGAATCACAAAGAAAAAGGTCATGAATCAAGCTGCCAAAGCAATACTGAACAGTCTCTAGAATGTCCAGAATTAACAGCATGTTAATGATTCAAGGAAAGCCAAGAAATCAGCATAAAGTACACTCTTGACACAATCTGGAAAAACAGAAGATGTTACCCGATAACATCACCAGAAGATACCTCCAGAGGATACCAGAAGATGCCTCCAGAGGATGAAGTCATTACCAGAGGATGACATCATCAGAGGATGATGACGTCACTAGAAGATAACATCACCAGAGGATGACATCACCAGATGATAACGTCACCAGAGGATGATGATGTCACCAGAGGATACCTCAAGAAGAGGATACCTCAAGAATACTATCAGAGGATACCTCCAGAAAATGATATCAGAGGATATCTCCAAAAAATACATTCAGAGGAAGAACCAAGTCTGTTCTTGGACATCAGAATGTCTAGAATGATCAGAACAGTCTCCAGAATGATCTTCTATCAAGAATGATCATCAGTCTCTAGGAATGATCATTAGTCTCTAGAAATGATCATCAATCTCCAGAATGATTACCATTCTCCAGCATGATTAACAACTATCTTCAGAATGATCAAGCATTAATCTCCTACATGTTAACAATCAAATCTCCAGCATGTTTAACATCATTCTCCAACAGTGTATCATCAGTCCAAAATGATACAATCATTCTCCAGCATACTGAACATCATTCTCCAGCTTTACTGCCAAGAACGTTGAACGATCTTGAAGTATATTTACATCAAAGCAGATCCAAGAAAATAATAGGAAGACATCTAGAATGATCAAAGCTGAACCTCCAAATTGATTATCAATCTCCAGAAAGTTCAAATACTAGGACTCCAGATTGATTATCAATCTCTAGAATTTTCATTAACATTCTGCAGAAGTTCATCATCATTCTCCAAGCTATTTTGACATAACCAAAACTCCAGATCAAATCAAAGATATTAACAAATATATTTGAAGTACAAATGATCATTAAACAAAGGAAATCTGATCAAGAATCAAAGGTTTCAGCCCAGTCAAAATAGAAATTAAAAATAGTCAAAAGCTGGATTATTTTTAATCAGAAATATTGCCTTTGGTCAAGCCTGACAAGAGCACTACCAATGGCTCTATTTGACCATCATTAAATGTTCTCACGCCTATAAAAGGAAGGCCAAAGCTCAGGAAGAAAAATAGCTTCAAGTACAGAGAAAAACATCATTCGCATACATCTACATACTTGAAAGCTTCTCAATCACAAACAAAAGATTCAGTTCTGTTTTTCTTCTTCATATCAGAATAATCTACCGAATTCTTTTGTCAAGAATCTAATCTCAAACATGAGTTGAGCATACTCAGATTATGTCCAAAAATCAAAGACATTCAAGTGCCAAGATATATCATCAATCACTCACATACATACTTGAAAATCTCTCATCACTTAAAAGAATCAGTTTGATTAAATTTGTTTTACTCTGATACATTTATACTGAATTCTTTGTAAAGAATCGAATCTCAAACAAGAGTTGAGACATCTCAGATTCTAACAAAACAATCTCTTCATTATTGTAAAACTCAAACTATAAGAGTTAAATATAGTTTGGGGTAGATTGTAAGAAATCACTATCAAGGTTGGTAGGTGATTTGATTAATCTCTTTCTGGGTGGAATTAGATTAAAGTCTGTAACAAATATCAAGGTTGATCTAAGCTAGGTGCTGTAAAACCAAGAAGGTTCTTGTTTTAAATACTTAGTGGAAAATCTCACCGTGGTGAGGACTGGACGTAGCCCGGGTTGGGTGAACCAGGATATATCTGTGTGTGATATCTCTTCCCTTATCTCTATTTACTTTCAGTCTGTTAATTATCAAGTTAAATAGATAAACTGAACTGTTGATTTTAACTAACCAAGAACGTTCTCTGTTATCTGTTTTCACAACCAAGATCAATCTTGAGTTATTTTCCTAAGTTTTTAACAGGAATTTTAAAAGGGCGAATTTACAATTGAAACCCCCATTTCTTGTAAATCGATATTGCTACTTCATTAACATCATTCACCTTCTTATGAATTTGAAAATATTCTTTATCATGCTCTCCAATTGTTTTGAATATATTGAATAGCCTATACATTGCTTGTTGTCTGAGTATAATATTTTGAATATGGCTTTTAAAAAAAAACCAAAAAATTGAGTTTATAATGTGACTTTTGAAAAAGATCCTTCTTCAACATATTTTAAATTTATACCCTTGTTTAGGATTCATTTTTGAAGGATTTCAACAAGAGAATGTGTTTGGTCTTCATGAAAATGATTTTTGTCTCTTGTGGCATTAAAACTCAAAACTAATCCAAAAAGATTATGCCATGAAAGTCAAAAATTGATATGTGAACATTTTGAAGCATATTAATATATGTCTTTGCAAATGAGTCTTATTTTTTGTTTACTTCTTTTGTGAAAATTGATCTCAAGTGTTTAAATTTATTTTAAACATGATAGATAAAAATAGCAACAATAAAAAAGCCTCATGATAGTAAGCTTCAACATATGCCTTATTGTTTATTTGTGTGTTTGCAAAAAATTTGGGAAAAACATTTCTTTAATGTGAGCAAATCCTTTGGCATACTTTTTATATCCATTTAAAAATTAGTTTTTGGAAAATACAAACATTTTTAGCATAAGAATGTTTTCTAAAAGAGAGAAATTATATTTGACATGATATCACAGTCATCTTATTTCGCTTCCTTGTTTGCGTTCATTTTCTCTAGTTATAAAAATGAAAAATGGATTTATTTCTAACAATAAGCTTGATCATGTTCAAATTGAAAGGTGATCTCTTGTGAAAGAGGACAAAGAGCAAAGTGACATTTTCCTTGTTTTATAGAACTTTGAATTATTTAAAAAATTAATTCAGGGGGAGTTTTTAGAAAATATTATTCTTCTTAAAACTGAAGTCTACTCATTGTTTTCCTTCTAAAAAATGAGAAGAATATATATACATTGACTATTTTTCAAAATGCGTTAAGATGCTTGCATACAATTATGTCGTATTGTTGTTGTTATCATTATCCATATCTTGATTGCAATATTGACTACAATGATATGATCATCATAGATATTATGTTCTTTAATGCTAAATGCAAACTTGACTAGTTTGATATATGAATGCATTGGTCAGCCACATGATTTCTATGTGTAGTGCTCTCTTGCTATTACTCCATTTTTTTTTCTATGTCTATTCCCTAACCTTTTTTATAGATGCCAAAAGGGGGAGAGAAATATATGATGGATATAGGATGAACAGTAATTAATGAAGAATATTAAGAAATAACCTTTTGCATATGTTTAGGGGAAGTTTAATGAAGATGCTAATAATTAAACTCTTGCATGTGTTTAGGGGGAGTTTAATTACATATCTATGAACATTCTTGCATTTTATTTATATCCATCCATAAAACTTATGATTTATTCAAAAGGTTTGTCATTATCAAAAAGGGGGAGATTGTTGAAGAAAAAATATTTTTTATATATGTTTTAATGACAACAAACCTTATGAAATAAATGATTAAGATTTATGAATGGTGATATACTAATGATTTCACTTAAGTTTTGTTTAAGGAACATGAATGCATAAGTGAACAAGCAAGAATCCATTCACTTCATCAAAATGCATAAGTATCCACTCAATAATGAAATAATCTCAAACGAAATGTATCATATATCAAACATTCAATAGAATGATTATTACATCTTCAAGATAACATCTTCATGAAGAAAGATGATCAAATACATTCATACAACAAATCAATGATCAAACTATGCTAGAAACTCAAACAAGATCATTGTTAAAGAAGCAAAATCAAAACTGAAGATCCAAGAACATTCTAGACAGCACATCACCAGAGGATGACAACACCAGAGGATAACTTCACCAGAGGATGATGATGTCACCAGAGGATACCTCCAGAAGACGTCACCAGAGGATACATCAAGAAGACGTCACTAGAGGATACCTCTAGAAGACGTCACCAGAGGATACCAGAGAATATCTCCAGAAGACATCACCAGAGTATACCTCCAAAAGACGTCACCAGAGGATACCTCCAGAATACTATCAAAGGATACCTCCAGAATACTATCAGAGGATACCTCCACAAAATACTATCAGAGGATACCTCCAGAAAATACTATCAGAGTATACCTCCAGAAAATACTATCAGAGGATACCTCCAGAAAATACATTCAGAGGAAGAACAAAGATTGTTCTTAAACATCAGAATGTCAAGAATGATCAGATCAGTCTCCAGAATGATCTTCTGTCAAGAATGATCAGATCAGTCTTCAAAATGATCTTCTGCCCAGAATGATCTTCTGTCAAGAATGATCAGATCAGTCTCCAGAATGATCTTCTATCAAGAATGATCATCAGTCTCTAGAAATGATCATCAATCTCCAGAGTGATTATCATTCTCCAGCATGTTAACATCAATCTCCAGCAAACATCTTTCTCCAGCAAGATTTACAATTATCTTCAGAAGGATCAAACATCAGTCTCCAGTATGATAACATCATTCCAGAATGATACAATCATTCTCCAGC
>JBBPBO010000001.1:70133344-70260919 GCA_037974295.1 Cicer cuneatum | reverse complement strand
TTTTGTGTATGTAAAAAATGTATGTCTTAATTTATATAAAATTAAACAACCCTTTACTTTTTTTTTAAAATTAAAAAATTTACCTTTTTTAAAATGTATGTAAAAAATGTATCAAATAAAAAATGTATGTCTTAATTTTATATAAAATTAAACAATTTACCTTTTTTAAAATGTATGTAAAAAATGTATCAAATAAAAAATGTATGTCTTAATTTATATAAAATTAAACAATTTACCTTTTTTTTTTCTTTTTAGAAAGAGAGAGGATTTTCTTTTTTATGGGGGAAGTGAGAGGATCTTAACTCATAAAATAAAATTTGGTCAAAAAGATTCATGGAAATTAAATGTATTTTTTAAAATATTTTTGGTCCAACTGAATTTTGAATGCAAAATCAATTTTATTTTATAACGGTAAAACATATACTATATTTGACTAAAATCTCACATTTCACACATTCTTGAATTTGCATTTAAAGTGATTTAAAGCTCAACTTTAATTTGTTAATTTGACTGAACTCAACTTTAATTATTTCTCATAATTAAAGTATTAGATATACAATTTCATTCAAATTCATAAGTTAAATGATAAAAATAATTCTCGAGTAAATATGATAAAAAATTTCTCTACATATGCACAAAGAAATACATGTAATGTGAATTGTAATTAATTCAAATATGATCGAAAATTATAAAATCTCAAATGATTTAGAATAGTTAGTATTTATTAATGTAAAAGAAACATTTGTCGTGAAAATTTAGAGACTTTAAATGTATCTTATCAAATATTTGACAAATTAATTTTTACTTCGACGTAGCCTTTTACGGATTTTAGGTTCAAATGATCAATCCAATATGCAACTTTGGAAGCTCAATCGAGTATTCAAAACAATCTAGGAACCAATCCAAAATTACTTTCTCAATAATTTACTTAAGATCCATGTCTCAAAATTTACCTCATCGTCATAAAGATTGAGTTTTCTACCTACTACTCCAACTGTACCTGCCATATTCAAGACACGTGAAAAAACAATTTTATTCTTTTAACTAAATATAAAACCTTGAAGTTTTTTTACCTCTCACTTTTTCACTCACTCTTTCGAAAATTTAGTCAAATTCCAGCAATTTTAAATCTTTCAAACTTCCGAAACGCAATTTTGAAAAAATTTCGAAATTTTCGAAATGAGAAATTTCCAAGATTTTCGAATCTTTCGAACAATTTCAAATTTTTGAAATAGAATAAATCCAGAAATTTCAAAACTTTCGAACAATTTGAAATGTTCAAAGTAGAATAAATCCAATAATTTCAAAACTTTCAAAATATGAAAAACTTTTGAAATTTTAAAAATTTTAAACTTTCGAAATTCTGATTTTTTTTTTTACCATTTGAAAGGTTTAAAAACTGAAACTTTCAAAACTTAAAATTTTAAAACATTTTAAGGATTTGAAACTTTCCAAAATTTTGAAATGTATCCTTATTTTGAAATTTTGATTTTTAAAAATTTACTTATTTCGAAACTTTGAAACTTCTGAAAATATAAGTTTCAAAAATTTAAACTTCTGAAACTATCAGTTTCAAAATAAACTTCCAAAACTATCAATTTCAAAACTTATTTTAAATGATTAAAAATATAAAGTTGTCTTTTCATGTGTCTTAGGGGGTAGGAGATGCAGCTAGGGGGTGTCAGTTAGAAAACTCTCGCATGTTTGTTTAGGATCAATTCAATAATGCAACTCATTAAAGGCCCAAATATCTAATGAATCGGCCCAAATTCCACGCTTAATAACTAACTTAAGACCATGTTTGGAAATTGATAATTTGATCTCCTCCTCTAACTTGGCACCATGATAACGATCATCACAAATAACATGTCATAGTTTATTTCTCCTCATTCTCATTAAAGTTATTAGACAACCATACTACTTTAGAGGGTGATCATAGATTATTGGCGGCATTATTCATGGGAGTGAAGGTTCCACTTTGCACACCACAATCGATTGATGTATCAAATGGAGCTTGAATCACCTCAATCAAAATCTGTTTCATTTAAAGTTTATATCGGTATAGATCATAAATATAAAATTTTATACAAATATAAAATTATTTAATATATTATTGAAACTCATAAAGATTAACATTGTTAAATAAAAATGCATAAGACGTTTAGTTTCATATATCTCAATAATATATCAAGTGATTTTAGATTTGTGTAAAACTTTAAATGCATGATTTAAATAATATAAATTTTCGACTCAACGAAAAAAAAAATGAAAATTAATTGAGATGGTTGACAGAGATTTAGAGAAGTTTGAATTGGAAGGATCCAAATTCTATTTAATGTGTAAAGGTTTTGAGTGAAAATGTGAAAACTAAAACATACATGTGATATTAGTGTATCAAGTTGTGAAATTATGTCATTCTCCATGATTAATTATGTAATTCTCATATTAATTTTCTCTCGCTAAAATCAACTAACCATGATTATAATATTAGGGATTTTATTGTCCATGCATATATATGTTTTGACATCAAGGTTTACATTAAAAAAACTATCATAATTATAAAATCTTAGAATCTATTATTTTCACATAATAATGACATTAAAGAAATACCTTCTTATATGATAGTATGATGAAGCATAAATGCGATAATACTCTAAATCTCAATCTATCACTTTCTTGTTCGTTTTTTCTCAATACATGTTCTTGATGACAATTGGTAGAGAAACTTTATGAAAGAGACAAAATCCTTAAACATTCATCGGTTGGTAACTTCCATCAAGTTACCAAATTTATAGAACTTATTTGTACCCTTTCATGGAAATTTATATACTTTCACATAAATCACCATAATAAATTTAATTATTTTTGAATTATTCTTACAGTGATGAGATAAAAGATAGTAAATTAAATATTTCATATATAACAAAAAAAAAGTAAGATACAAATAAAGAGACATTCAATATCACAAGGAAAGTGGTTTGAATTGTGACCCTTTTACCATAGATATGTTCTTAAAAATTAGTTCTCAAGTTTTACAACTTGAAATATTTAGAACTTCAAAATGTTAACCATAGTTAGTATTAAAACATAAGTGATTGAGCATGTGAGCAATGTAATAACAAATATGATGTAAAGAGTAAGGAAATCACACACGCAATTTATATTAGTTCACTCAAGCATTGGATTCGTTCGATTCTCACCCTTGGTGAGATTTTCCACTAAAATGTTTGTGATAACTTTTCAATTGCTCCACTTACAAAAGTCTGACAATCTAATTTATCCCTCCATTATGTTCTTAGCCATAACTAGCATCCTATAATTTCTTCTTAGTCACCCTAAACCTTACGACAATCACATCTTAAACTAAGTCTCTTTAATAAATCAAAAGATGTCTTCAGAAAGTTTACAAATTGATTATTTAATTTGCATCAAGTTCTCATGACTTGACTGAGATAAAATGAATCTTCACACTCTTGTATTCTTTAGTTTTGATGGTCTAGGATGAACACTGAGTGTGGTTGAACTTTAATCAAGTTTTGCTCTTTTTATAATAAGAGTGTTTGAATACTTAATGTAAGTTCTTATATATGCTTCAAGTTATGAGCTCTTCTCAATTTATAGATAAGATGTGGGGCTTCGAAAATATTTTCAGACCTTCATGTGACCATTGGGTTTAAGTCCCAACACATGATAACCTTAGATAAAGTTTTTCTTGAAGAGTTATGAACATTCTAAACTTTAAGTGGATTTTACAATATTTGTTGGGTATGTTCATGACTTGTGATGCAAGAGGAGAGAGAAGATACATGGTTAATCACACTTTTCCATGCTAATATTGTTTATTATAGTGACAAATGCAAGTGCAATGACTTTAACAACTTTTTTTGTCACAAAAGGGCTTTTGTACTCTTTTCTGATGTTCATAAAATTGTTGTTTGAATTTATTGATGTTGAGTTGTTTGAACCTTGTAGGACTCAATTTTCATTTATTTCTTCTTAAATCTTATTCATCATATCCAAAATGTTTATAACTTATCATGATGAGTGTTCCTTTTTGTCTCCAAAGTGTTTATAATTTTATCATGAATATTCCCTTTTGTCTTAAGTGAGATATGAGAGATTTGAAGATTCTTAATTCTTTAATTGATCATTTATTACATGTGTGTTTCTGATTTGATTCTTTTTTTTTTCTTGACAAAAATGTGAATTGATCAACTTCTTGATTCTTTTAACACATGCATAATCATTCTGATCTTTTAACACATAACTTTCTGAAATCTGTCAGAAAATTAGTTTTATCTTGTGAATCATTGATTTATGCTTTGATTCTTTTATTATTTTATGTCTTAAAAGAGTTACTCAATAACACATATTAGCTAGATAATAATAAGTATCAAAATATCTCAATCATTTAATCATTAATATTTGTTATTTTTAAAATATTATTAAAAAATTTGTCTCGACAACAAATATATGTCTAGATGGTGAAACATTGAGCTCTTGGACTTAGCATCATGTGGTCACAAGTTTATTTTGATACTTGAAAGTTTTGTTGTGAGCAAAAGCGTAAACTTTTAGGGTTTTCAACCTCTCAAAAATCTTAAGAAAAACACGAATGTTATCTACCACCATTCTAGTTGTTAGCAACACATAAATATATATTGGTATCTCAATTGGTATAGTTATCACAATATATATCCCTCAACATTCACACTAAATATCTTACCACACTTCGTTTAATAGATTAAGTAGTTCACATTAGATATTTTCAAAAAATATTTATGACCATATTTTTAATCAAACAAAGAACAAATGGTTTCCTGGCACAATTTCTCAAAAATTTAGAGTTTCATTTATAAGATACACAAATACAAAAGTAGAAATTGATTAATTAATTAATTAATTTTTTATTTAAAATAAATTATTTTACATATTTTGATCCATCTTAATGCTAAATGGAGCACTTTATTTTTTTATAAGAAATGAAGATCACACTAACATCCCAATTTTTTTAACCTTAATTAGGATTTATTGTGTTGATGGGTAATTAATGGATTAATAAGACAAAATAAGTATTTTTTAATCGAAGTCTAAGTAAGTCTTAGAAAAAAAATAATCCTAATTTGGATATGGTATACGGTGAGAGTTATTGGTTCAAATTTGAAATTAAAAGTTTGTAGGTTTGACTAATAGTGTAATTTTACACCGACTAAGAATTTTGTTATCATCCTCCGAGAGTGATCATATTTAGGATTAATATTAATTTTGTTTAAGATGTGTTTTATTATTTTTATGACAATAAAATAATATAGTAATTAATATATTTTCTAATGTCGTGTGTTGTTGGATTTATTGAAGAGTGATGCTATATAATAAAATTTTAAGTTAAAAAAATTAACTATACATTTCAATAGTAAATTAAAATAATCAAACAAATTAAAATGAAACATATATACTTTCTTTATTTTTATTTTTATCGTAATATTTAATATTTTTCTTTACCAAAAAACATAAAAGGTATATTATGATAACTAAGATACCTCTTTTGATATATTGCTGATTTGATGTAGTAATCGTAAGGAATATATAGTCTTGTAAGTCATTAATGAATGAGTTACATATTTGACCACCACAAACAATATTGATTTACCTTATCTCTTTTACCACATAATAACCAAATCCTGTTTTATATCTCAAAACCCACGGAATTATCACATGTAGTAGTAGAGATGAGTACACGATTATATTACTAATCACGAAGTGCCAAAATATCACCAAGACTGGAACACTAGTGAGTTAGTTTACAACTTAATTATAAGTTTATACGACAAAAAAAATACTTATTTGTTAATAGTCATTTGTCATGAATTTATAACTTTTTTCATTAGCTTTTATATCATTTTTTATTATCTACTTCAAATAACTTTTAAATATATAACTTATAGTTTATTATTTTTGTCAATTTTTCTCTTATTAGTAAAGATACATCATGGAGACACATCATGCTTGCTTCTCTTGCAGGGTTGTGCATACCTCTTTAAAGAGATCGAAATGCTTCAAAAAATTTATTGCTATCTATAGCCTAATTTCCTTATA
The DNA here is from genome assembly GCA_037974295.1 of Cicer cuneatum. NCBI lineage: Eukaryota > Viridiplantae > Streptophyta > Magnoliopsida > Fabales > Fabaceae > Cicer > Cicer cuneatum. The sequence goes on along the minus strand of JBBPBO010000001.1, from coordinate 70,254,823 downwards.
AAGCAACACATCAAGATAAGGTTATATAATTGTTTACGGAGTTTAAAAGTACTGGATTAGGGGTGTAGAGTTGTTTTACACCGATGTTTAATTAAAATTATTTAATTTATCATATTATATTAAAAAAAATTAAATCAAAGACAATTATAAATGTTTTGTGGATATGACGAGTTATTATTATTTATTAGTAGTCAATGTAAAATAAATTTGCACTCTTAGTGCTTCACATTTAAATCCTTGTTTATATAATTATTTCCATGTATTAAGGCAGCATTATTGACGTTGTAGCACAAATTAAAATGGTGTTTTGGGGATGGTTCATAAGTAGGGTCGGTAGAAACTCACATTTTAATAATGCCGATTGGTGTACCAGCCCTATTGGGTGTCTTGTAAACTTTTAAAAAATTGTACGACTGAGAATAGGTTAAGTTACACCAGACTTTAAAAGGTCTGAATTTGACTTACGATTAATTTTTTAGATTTGAGTCTGACTTACGATTAACTTTTTAGGCCTGAATCTAGTCTACGATTGATTTTTTAGGCCTAAGTCTGGCATACGGCCTATCATAGGCTTTTTTTCCGACCTGACATAACCTTTTTTAAAAGTCTAATACGAAAGTCTATTTAAAAGTATATTTCACATTAAAGAATTTAAATAGTATATTTTACATTTTTTTAAATAGGCTAAACTAGATCTTTATATATAAGAAAAATTAATAAAATAATAAACAAATAAAAACTAATAAAATTATAACTAGCAAGTCTGAAATAGGGGTGGGAATAGGCCAGGCCAGACCAGGCTTTGAAAGGCCTGAGCCTGGCCTACAATTAATTTTTTAGGCCTAAGCCTGGCATACGGCCTATCATAGGCTTTTTTTCCGGCCTGGCCTGGCCTGAAAGCCTATTTAAAAGCCTTATTCACATTAAAATATTTAAACGTTATATTTTATATTTTTTTTAAATAGGCTAAATTAGAAAGTTTTATATAAGGAAAACTAATAAAATTATAATCAAATCTAATATAATAAAATAATATTAAAATAGCCTAATTGACAGGCTTTAAAATAGGAAACAATAATATTAATAAATAACATTAATAAATAATAAGATATATATACTTTAAAATAGGAAACTATAATATTAATAAATAATAATAAAAAATAACATTAATAAATAATATATATATAGGCCGGCCTGTCAGGCCTAATAGGCTTTTATATAACCTGAACCTGACCTATGTAAAAAAACAGGCTTTAAAAATAGCCTGAACCTGGTCTTCTTATTAAACAGGCCAGACCAGGCCATGCCATAAGTAGGTCAGGTCATAGGCCCCTGTCGGATGGCCTAGCCTATTCCCATCTCTAGTCTGAAACAACCTTCCAAAAAAACAAAGAAACAAAATGAACCTATAATTAGCAAACTGCAAAAAGTCCTTCAAAAAATTACAAATAAAACAAAATGAACGGCAAATCGGCGTTGATCCCAATAGATTTTAAAATAACAAATACTGATATTAATAAATAATAATAACAAATTACAATGTTAATAAATAATAATAATAATAATAATAAAGATATATAGGTTGACCTATCATGCCTAATATGCTTTTTTATAAACATGAACTTGATCTATTTAAATTGATAGACTTTAAAAAATACTGAGCTTATCATTTTTATTAAATAAGTCAGATCAAATCATAAGTAGGTCAAACCATAGACACTTGATGGATGGCCTAACTTATTCCCACCCCAAGGTATAATGTAACGGATTGGAGTACTCTTTTAGGGGTGTTTAATCCAAATCAATATAAAAAGGAATTACAAATTAATTCAAAAAATTCGAAAAGCGCACAAAACCGAATATTTTAAGAAGTTATTTTGTAAAAATCGCACATATCGGATCATATTTTATATTTCTTTTTCAAAATTGACAAATTGCAATGATAAACTGTTGGTTTTTCATTTTTTTTTCTTAATAATACTTATTAGTTTAATTCAATTTATTTTATTACTATTTCATGTATTTCAAATATAATCGATTATTGTTATTATGTAATGTTAAATTTAAGTATATTATATGTATATATATATATTTTGCATAAAATCCAACGTTTTACTGTTTTATAATATTAATATATTTTATTACAGTTGTAATTTAGATATCTAAAAACGATCTCCATTAAATTGCTTAAAATTGGATCAGATCGAATTAGTCTCACAACCGATCCAAACGGTTAAATAATTTTTTCTTGTATAAAAATTGTAACTAATAGGTCCTTACTCTTTGAATTGCCTAAAGATTAATTTGAGTCACTAATTTGGTCATTGATTCAAAGCACTGATGCAGAATTCTACTTTTAAGCTTCCTGGTAAAATTATTGCAAATATTATATTGTACCAATATATTTGGTATCATTAGTAAAAAAAAATTCGTAATTTGCATATAATTAGAATAACGTTGTTGAAATATGAATTTGACACAAAATAGAATATAAATATAATATTGTATATATAGTAAGCCATGTTTTATTTTTCATAAAATGTGAAAATATTATATTTGTGTCATATTTCATGTCAAATTTTGTATTTAATAATTTTTTTATACAATCTTGAGTTGTAAAAGGGAATCTACTAGTTGGTTCATACACACAAGTCCTTAGTGTAATATGTCGTATAAATGGGGTTAGCTTATTTTGGGTGGTTCCTTTGCATTCAACAAGATATCACGTTTTTGGTTTCCTTTCACAAGTAACAATAAGTTCAAGCTATTGTTTTCCTTATGCCCTTAACTATTTATTGAGTTTCGTTCTAATCCAATGTCATTTTAGGGCTTTAGGTGCCGTGAGACATTTGTATGTGAATGGAGATTATCACGATTTCATTTTCGCACATGGAAGTAGTAAGGTAGTGATCACTACTTCTCTGTCTTGTACTATAAATATAAGTGAGTCAAAGAATATACATATATATGGCTTAAATTTTAAACTATATATATTTATTGTTACAATTATATTATGATACGGATGAAGTATTAGACATACTAATTATTTATTTATATAAATTAAATACAATAATCATTTATACTCAATTTTTTTAACTTATTTATATTATAAGACAAATAGAATATTAATTACTTATACAAGCTAAATATAATAGTTAGTTAGTATAATTAATTATACTAATTAATTGACACACGTCACACTTGCTATAAAGTTATTTTTTCCCTCTTTTTTAATGTATATTGGTAGTTGGTTGAACCAGAATTGTTGCCAAAAAACAATTGCTTTTGTTTTTCTTTTAGTACCAACCGAAATTCTTTTAAATTTAAATTAACAACTAAAAAAATTTATAAGAAATGCTCATTCAAAATAGCAACCGACAAAAACTAAGAATAAAATAAAATGTTGTAAAGCTTTCGATACATGCGCGACTTTTCAATAAGTTTTTAAATTTTTGATAAAAATAAATTAAATTGTCCTTAAAAAAAAGTTAAATATAAAAATAAATTAAAAAATTAATTAATGAAACAATGACAGAATCTTTATTATTAATAGAAAGTTTAAAAGAGTTAAGTACTTTATTTAAGCGACAGATGTCACACTTAATGTATACATTTTTCCTCTTTTTATGATGTTTGCCTTTGTTTTTCCGTGTATTATTTTGGAAAATTAGAGAAGACGGTGGACCAAATACTTAGATTTTTAGTAGTAGTAGTAGACACCTTGTTTTGTATCACAGCCATTCAAATTTCTATTTTCCTAAACTAATCTATTAACTATATTACAATATTTATTTCTTTTTTGCTTCAAAAGATTAAACAATAAAAATATCGAAAAGACAACAAACCATATTAATTGGAAATTGGAAGAATTTGAAAAGACAAAAACATTAGTTTAATTTGAAATTAAAAATAATCAAATTAAAGTTTTTTTATTTTTTTTTTTGTTAACAAAAATAGTTGATTATGTTTTTAGAGAAAAAATATTGCTTAAGATTAACATCATATTAAATGATTTGAGAGATGGAGGAAGTCTTAAAGTGGTACTAATATTAATTTGAGTCAATTATTTTGAAGTTTTGATTTTATTTACAAAATTACATAATTTTTTAACCAAAAAAATTACATAACTTTTTCCAATAATAAAATTAATTTGATGTATGTCAAAAAGTAAACACATCCCATGAAACAAAAAATACCTTTTTAAAGGGAGAGATAAAAAATATAATTACATTTAACAAGTTTTTTTGTTAAATGACTACAATTATGACTATTTATTTGAAAAAATTATGTATAACTTTAATCTAATTAATTAGTTAATTATTTAGCTTGAACACATATTAACCAAACTCTTCATTGTCTACGCAACAAAAATTTACATTTGCTATATTAATTATATTTTTTTCCTGATATAATAATTAGACTTTTAAAATTATAATAATTGATAAGAAAGATATAATATAATGTTTTTTATAAAATAGTATTATTAAAATTAAAAAAAGCTCATCTAAAAATTCATTCTATGGTTAATGAACCACCGCAATTGGTAATACATGTAACCTTAATTAATGCATAATCATATAACTTTGATTCACACATTGTTTGATTGATGACAATTAATACACTTATTCAATTGAGTAATATAGTCTTTGTTTATTTCAATATCACTATTGGTAATTCAAATTTGTCTTTGAGAATTTTAATTTTCATAGCCATGTAAAGTTTCGCCTAAATTCAAGACTTCATATTTGTTAGTTTTATATTAGTTAGTTTTATTACTTTTATTTTTGAGGTTGTTATAACTATTTTGTTAGTAGTCTTATTACAAAACTACTATTATAAATAGATACATATTGTATTATTTTCTTAATCAATATAGATGTATATTCAGAAAATAATTTCTATTATGGTATCAGAAGTTTCTTTTTCTTTCTCTAAAATTTCAAAATTCCAAAATTCCTAACCCTAAAATTCCAAAATCCTTTTCCAATCTTTACCAACCACGAATTCCCATTTTCAACAAAGCCGAAGAAACATGAGGGATTCTCCAGGGTCTGTGCTCTAACTTTGGGAAGAATCACTGCATTTCCTTTGCTTAGAACAAATTGCGAAACGCTTGCGAATCACGCTGAATCTTGAAAAAGGAATTTCAGTTTCTTTGAGTTGAAAACTTGCAACGTTGAACACGTTCGTACCCGCGATCAAAGCCATCACTTTTCACTTGTTTCTCTCGCTCGCTTACTCAGTCACAGAAACAGTCAAATTCACTGGAACTGCGGCGGCGCCGGATTCACCGGAACTTGGCGGAGGAGTTGTTTCTTTGAGCGCCATCTAGGAAGTTGCGACAACGACTTCATTGTTCTCTCATCATTCTTGCCTTTCTTTTTCTCTCTTTTCCTTCATCCAACTCTTTAATGGCAGATTCTGATGACAATTCATCCTCACCCACCTCTGCAACAGTTTCTCCAGATGAATCGCGAAATCCAGCATCGTAGTATTATCTTCATCCTGGAGAAAATCCGGGCGCATTACTTATAAATCTAACTTTACAAGGGCCAAATTATTACAACTGGAGCCATTTGATGAAACGTGCGTTGATCTCCAAGAACAAAGCGAAATTCATCAATGGCAAGTTATCGATGCCGGCAGAGAACGATGCGTTATTTGATGCTTGGGAGCGCTGCAATATGATGGTAATTTCTTGGATTACTCGTACTCTTTCTCCTTCTATTGCTCAAAGTACTATACACATTGAGAATTCAACAACTTTATGGGATCATCTAAAGAATCGATTTTCTAAAGGAGACCATTTTCGTTTTTCCGATCTTCTTCAAGATTTACATTCTATCAAACAGGGTGATAAATCAGTCTCTGATTTCTTTACTGAATGGAGTATTCTTTGGGAGGAGTTAGAGGTTTTACGGCCCATCACTGATTGTTCTTGCTCTAATTCTTCTGCGTGTAGTTTACACAAATTAGTCTTAGGTTATCGTTCCTCTGAAGCGCTTACGTGTTTTTTAAAGGGCCTCAATGACAATTTTAATATGGTAAAAACTCAGATTTTGATGATGGATCCTCTACCTGATATAACCACAACATTTTCTTTAATTTTACAGCAAGAACGACAAATTATGGGTCCTTCTGTTAATGCCAAGGTTCTAATGAACTCTTCCATCAATGGTACATCTAATGCTAATCCTAGAAATGGTTCAGGTCGTGGTAAGGGTCGCGGATCTGTTCGAGGTAGAGGTGGAGGTCCTCAACGACAATGTACTTTTTGCAACAGGCTAGGACACACTGTTGATCATTGCTATTTTAAACATGGTTTTCCGCCTGGATATTCTCCTAGATACAAGAACACCAAATCTATTAATTCTTCAATTACTGATGCTGATTATGGGACTGCTCCTCAAGATCATAGTTCTCCTAAATCCAATCCATCTGATGGTAATGTCTCTCAATTCACTGCTGACCAAATTATTCAACTCAAACATTTACTTCAATAATCTGTTTCCTCTACTGGAGATCAATCTCAACCCACAAGTTCAATTTCTCAAATTGGTGGAGTTTCCTCTAATCAACTGAATTCTGTTTTAGATAATATCTCTCCAAACTATTGGATTCTTGATACTGGTGCTACTGATCATGTCACTTGTAATTCCAAAAATTTTATTACCTTTCATGAAATTAAACCAATTCACGTTATATTACCAAATGGAAATACTGTTATGGCCACACATTTAGGAACTGTATATTTTACAAATGAATTTAAACTTTTCAATGTTTTATACATTCCTGATTTTACGTTGAACATTATTTCCGTTCAGCAATTAATTACTTCTTTGAATTGTAAATTAACTTTTGTTAACTCTCAATGTGACATTCAGGACCATACATCCAAGATGATTGGGCATGCTAAGCTTTTGAATGGTTTATATCATCTGCAACAACCTTTTCATGATGACAAATATTATGTGTTGTATTCTTTAAATTCTAGAACATCACATGCTACTATTGATCTATGGCATCTTAGATTAGGACACCCTTCTAATAATGTTCTTACTCATATTTGTAAACATTTTCCATATGTGAGTTTCCATTCTAATAACATTTGTGATTCTTGCTATCTTGCCAAACAATCTAGATTACCTTTTCATGCTAGTAATACTATTTCTGATAACGCTTTTGATTTAATTCATATGGATATTTGGGGACCCTTGTCCTATTCTTCTATTCATGGTCACAAATATTTTCTAACTATTGTTGATGATTGTACTAGACACACTTGGATTTATCTTATGAAAGCTAAATCTGAAAATCGAAAGTTAATGCATGATTTTGTTGTTTTAATTAAAAATCAGTTTGACAAAGTTGTCAAAGTTATTAGGACTGATAATGGTGTTGAGTTCTTGTATCCTGAATTTTATGCAAAATTTGGAATTCTACATCAAACATTATGTGTTGAAACTCCACAACAAAACTCTGTTGTGGAAAGAAAACATAGACATATTTTAAATGTTACTAGATGCTTGCTTTTTCATGCTAATCTTCCATAAATATTTTGGTCTTTTGCTGTTAAACATGCCATTTATCTTATTAATAGATTACCATCAGCATCCATTGATAATCATAGCCCTTATGAGTTGTTATATAAACATCTCCCTGATCTTAATGAATTGAAAGTTTTTGGATCTCTTTGCTTTGTTTCTACTTTGCAACAACATAGGACTAAATTAGATCATAGATCTAGAAAATGTCTATTTCTTGGATATAAATTTGGCACTAAAGGATTTATTTGTTATGATTTACATACTAGGGAAATTTTAGTTTCTAGACATGTTATTTTTCATGAAAATGTTTTTCCATACTTATCTAGTAATGATTCTTCTAAAAGTGATTTGTCCTCTTGCGGTGATTTCGGTATGTTTAATTTCCTTCTTGAACCTATAGAACTAGATTATGTCAATAGTAAATTGAATCATTCTAATTTGAATGATATTAAAATCATGCCTACTTGTGATGAAAATAATTCTGTACATGAAGAGCCTTTTATACCACCTAGTATTCGCAAATCAACAAGGACAAGAAATCCTCCTGTTTACCTTCAGGACTTTCATTGCAATCTTTTAAACACTTCAGGTACGGCTACTAACTCTACAGCTGATTCTGTTTTATATCCTTTGTCTTCTGTTTTGTCTTATAAATCTTTTTCTTCTACTCATTTAAAATACATTCATGCCATGACTAGTGCTGTTGAACCCCAAACTTATCATGAAGCTATTAAATCTAAGGATTGGGTCATTGCTATGCAACAAGAAATTACAGCTTTAGAATCTAATAACACTTGGGAATTAGTTGATTTGCCTAAAGATAAACATGTCATAGGATGTAGGTGGGTATATAAGATTAAGCATAGGGCTGATGGTACTATTGAAAGGCACAAGGCTAGACTTGTTGCCAAAGGTTTCACTCAATTAGAAGGTGTTGATTTTCTAGACACATTTTCTCCTGTGGCCAAATTAACTACTGTTAGATTACTTCTTGCTTTGGCTGCTACTAATAATTGGTTTTTAAAACAATTAGATGTTAGTAACACTTTTCTTCATGGTGATCTTCATGAGGAAGTTTATATGAAACTTCCTCCTGGTTATCTGAGTCATCATAGTAATAAGGTTTGTCGTTTAAAAAAATCTTTGTATGGTTTAAAACAAGCGAGTAGATAATGGTTTGCCAAAGTGTCTTTTGCTTTAATATCATTTGGTTTTCAACATTCACAACATGATCATTCCTTATTCATTCTCAAGAAATTAAATTCATTTACTGTTTTGTTGGTTTACGTAGATGATATTATTATTGCAGGTAATTCTGAATTGGAGATCGATATGATTAAAACTTTTTTAAATTCTTCTTTTCAGATTAGAGACCTTGGGGACTTAAAGTTTTTTCTTGGATTGGAGATCTCTCGTTCAAGGGAGGGTATTCACATATGTCAACGTAAATATGCTCTCGATATCTTGTCAGACGCTGTATTATTAGGCGCAAAACCTTGCAATACACCTATGATCAAGGATTGCAAATTTCTATACAACTCAAAGGCACAATCTCATGACCCAACCTCATTTAGAAGAATTATTGGACGTCTTATCTACTTGACCAACACACGGCCTGATATCACTTTCGCCGTACAACAACTTAGCCAATTTATGCAATCACCAACTGAAGACCATTACATGGCAGCCATGAGGATCCTCAAATACATAAAAACTGCACCAGCCCCAGGATTGTTTTACTCATCAGCATCCAGACCTCAACTGCGAGCGTTTAGCGATTCTGGATGGGCAACCTGTCCAGAAACAAGAAGGTCTGTAACTGGATTTTATATATTTCTTGGATCATCATTGATTTCGTGGAGGTCTAAGAAACAAAGCACTGTATCTCGTTCATCTTCAGAAGCAGAGTATAGAGCATTAGCATCAACAACTTGTGAAATTCAATGGATAACATTTCTTTTGCAAGAATTAAACATGGATTTTGCTGCCCCTACAACTCTTTATTGCGATAATCAATTAGCCAGGAACATTGCATCAAACCCAACATTCCATGAGAGAACAAAACATATCGAAATTGATTGTCACATTGTTCGAGACAAACTGCAAACTGGATTGTTCAAACTCTTGCCCATCTCTTCATCAAATATGTTGGCAGATTTCTTTACTAAGTCACTTGAACTTGCAGCATTCCATTCAATTCTTAACAAGTTGGGAATTCTTAACATACATTCTCCATCTTGAGGGGGGATGTTAGTTTTATATTAGTTAGTTTTATTTAGTTAGTTTTATTGCCTTTATTTTTGGGGTTGTTATAACTATTTTGTTAGTAGTCTTATTACAAAGCTACTATTATAAATAGACACATATTGTATTATTTTCTTAATCAATATAGATGTATATTTAGAAAATAATTTCTATTAATATTCGCTCTATTTAGTTTCCTCAATTTCTTTGTCAAGTTCTTTTTCCTGATATGTGACACATGCAACCAACATTTTAACGACTAGGATTAAAAAATTTGCCAATTTTATATTCCAAGCAAAATCAATTACGTTCTTTATGGTCACTCATCAGACCCCATTGAGACCCTAATTTTTTTTCAAAACTCCATCGCGTTGGCTATCCCTCTCTTAGTCTTTCTCAACTTCGTCGAGCCTCCTCTCTATATCGTCGTTGCCACCTCTATGACGTGTCGCTTCTCTGTTTGTTATGTTTTCTTCGTTGGATGTAGTTGATTCTAAAATGATTAATTGTGTTTGTAATTCAGCTAGGGTAGTTTAGAGGTTGTTAAGAAAGGTAGTTAGTTAGTTGAGGTGTAGTTATATACAAACTCTTTTATATAAATTTGTAAATAAAGAACATTCTAGTGTAGAGTGTTAAGATCAATAATCAAACTTCGTTTTTCTGCTTTACTCTCTTCTTTTCAATTTCAATTCCTCTTTGATTATACAATTTGTTCCAACAATGGTATCAAGAGCAAGGTTCTAATATTGGGAAACACGAGTGAAAGTGTGAGGGGATTTCAAATTGGGAAACACAAGTGAAAGAGAGAAAGAAACCATGAATAGAGGAGGATTTCCATCGTATCTGCCAGTTCTTGATGGGAAGAATTAGAAGAGGTGGTCTGCATCAATGAGGTCATTGCTGGGAGCTCAAGAAGTGTTTGAGATTTTTTCAAGATGGCTATGAACAGCTGGGCGTGAATCCTATAGAAAGGCAACAAGCCACTTTCAAAGATTGCCAGAAAAAGGATTACAAGGCATTGTTTAACATTCAGCAAAGTTTGGATGCAAACAAATTTGAAAGGATCTCAAAGGTATCTACATCAAAAGAGGCATGAGATATCTTGGTGAAGTATTACACGGGTGGTGAAAAAACCAAGAAAGTGAAACTTCAAATGTTGAGAAGGCAATATGAATTGTTACAGATGGAGGAGGATGAAAGTGTGGCTGATTATTTCAATCGTGTGCAGGAAATTGTTAATCAGATGAGAACTAATGGTGAATCAATAACTGAAGTGGTGATTATTGAGAAGATCTTGAGAATATTGACACAAAGATATGATCACATAGTGGTGGCCATAGAGGAGTCAATGGATCTTGGAACATTGAAGGTAGAAGACTTGCAAGGTTCCCTAGAGTAAGGGAAATGTGTGCAGCAACAACTCCAGTGCAGGCATTGCAAGCTCATGTCAACAAGAAACTTGATTCTGATGAAGGGGCTGGAAATTCAAGAAATCAGCACAACAGTGACAATAACAACAAGAAATCAAATGGCAAGAACAAGTTTAACAAGAAGGGGATTCAATGTTACAATTGTCAAAAGTGGGGTCTTTTTGCTAATGAATGTAGATCCAAAAAGGTACAAAGAGAGGATGATGAAGCTCAGATGGCAGCTGATGACTCGGATTCAGATTCAAATAGTCTTGTTGATGGCTACCATAAATGAAGAACATTATTGGGTGTGTTCAAATGAAGAACATTCTTTGTCCCAAGTTTGGCTTTCTGATACTAGTTGCTCTAATCAGATGATGGCTGGTGGATGTTGATACATCAAGAAGGAGTAAGATCAGGGGACATGTGGCAGAAGGAGAGTATGGTTGTGATGGAAGGAAGTGCCCAACACAGAAATCAAGTGAAAATGGCAAGCTTAGTGGAGAATAAAGGTTCTGCTACTGTAGATGCAGGTGCAGGTGTAGGGGAAAAACCTATGTAGATGAGAAAGTTGAAGGCCAATTGAAGGAGATGGAATCAGAAAAGGAACATTTGGAAAGCCGAGCGAAGGAGCTCGAATTAAAAGAGAAGCAATGTGAAGAACAATTGAAGGAGCATCAGTCAAAAGAAGAACAACTTAAAGACCAAGTGGAAAAGTTTCAATCAAAAGAGGAGGAATTCGAAAGCCGAGTGAAGGAGTTTGAATCGGAAAAGAATGAGTTTAGAGATCGAGTCAAAGAGCTTAAGCATTTTGTAAGCCAAATGGAGGATTTCACATCAGAAGATAAAAAATTTAAAGGGCAAGAGAAAGAGCTTGAGTCAAAAGAGAAGCGGTTTGATGATGATGAAACAGATGCGGTGGAGTCTGCTGATTCTGATGTGATGAAAGGCAGTGAGTCTAAGTCTAAAGATCATGAAATTGTGGAGAGCAAAAATATTGACGGTATAAATGTTGTTTTGGATGAGAAGAATGAAGTTGGTGCTAGCAGTAAAGCTGAAAGGGAAAGAATTCAAGTGGAGGAAGTGTTTGAGCAGCTGAAATATTCAAGAGGAGGAGTAACATCAGAGGAAGAATCAAATTGTTTCAGTTCTGTTTTTGTTTGGTTAATCCTTGTTGCAGATCCTACTTTTTTTGTTGGTACCGTTTCAGTAATTCCTTGTTTTCAAGTATTTGGATCAAAAAAATTGGAAGAGAAAAAAGAGAGCAAGTTTTTGAAGTTCTTAGGATGTATGTGGAACCTTTTATCATTGGTTATGGAAGCTATTGTATTAATGGAAATTGCTTTTGCTAATGGCAGTGGAAGACCTCCTGATTGGCAAGACTTTGTTGGCAAGATAAAGCTGGAGCATTGCAATACAAATAATCAAAGGGTTGATATTTTAACCAAAGAGCTTGAAGAGGGTGAAATTGAAGAAATTGTTGGTGGTACAATGCTGCCTACGCTTGTGGATAGGTTGATAGAGTTGGATGTGAGAATTGTTGGTGGTACACTCTTGCTATATAGCCATCTTGCCGCCTCACCATCATAGCGTGCTACCATGCTTGTTAGAGTTAGTCCTAGAGTCCAACAATTTTTCATTGGTTATTATTTGTATTAATTTTTCATTATGTGAATTTATTTAAAACATAATATAAAGTCCTTAGAATAATTAGTCTGTTTAATGGAACATTAAGTATGACTTAATCGTGAGACCCCATTGAATATAATGACACTATTCTTAAACTATATGTAGTCAAGTTTTGTTGTTTAATGGGACAACACTAATGCATAGAGAATATTATGTGAGTAGACTGATTATCACATCTCACAGGTCATGGATATGAGATATTAAGTATTCACATAGGTATAAATATTAAGAGTGATATTTGTATTAGTTTGATCCGCTATGAGAACATTACGTAATAATTATGAAGTGTCATTAATGACTCTCATGTGACCATAATGAATAGTCATTCGACTTGAAGTCATATGATCCCTACTTGGAGAGTTGTATACTTTGAGGCATCAAACATTATCTATAACAAGACAGTCATAACGGTGATTATTGGGTCTACAATAAATCATGTAGAGGGATGTGAGTGATGTAGATAAGATTCATCCCTCCTGCATAATACGAGTTGTGTCTTGGAACTCTTGATAGAGTGATATATAAAATGTGTGTGGGCCAAAATGGAACAACATAAGATATTGAGTACATTTGTGATTGCATGTATACGCGAGAATCAAAAACTATATTATTTGACCTAACAAGGATGACACTTTTTATGTTTTTCGTTCAATTAAGACATTTGAATGAAAAAACACTTACTCCACAGTAAACAGTGGTCACAGTAAGGTTAAATTCTTATCACCAATTTTCTCGTTAATTTGGTAGAAATGATGCATCACTAGATGTCACTTATTATCATTAGTGATTGCATGTATACTCGAGAATCGAAAAATGTATTATTTGACCTAACAAGGATGTCACTTTTTATGTTTTGTGTTCAATTAAGACATTTGAATGAAAGAACACTTACTCCACAGTAAACAGTGGTCACAGTAAAGTTAAATTCGTATCACCAATTTTCTCATTAATTTGGTAGAAATGATGCATCACTAGATGTCACTTATTGTTTATAATATATAATATTAATTTAATATTTTATAGATTTAAATATATTTTTGGTCCTTGCAAATATGCTTTATTTTGAATTTAGTCCTTGTAATTTTTTTTTGTTTGATTTAAACTCTTGCAAATTCTAACAAGTTTAAAAAAAGTCTTTTAAGAATTTTTTTTTTTTAGAAAAAAATGGTGACATGACTAATTTTAGATGAAATGGCACATGGTGACTATGTAATTGTTGACGACTAGACAATATTTAATATTTAATATTTATTTTATTAACTCATTTAATCATTTAATTAAAAACTTAAAACAAATTAATTAATCAATAAACCAATTAAATAATAAAAACTCAATAATCGTCATCTTCAACCCCAAATTTTTCAATAAAAATTCAATAATCTCCGTCTTCAACCCCAATTTCTTCATATTTAAATCGTAAATTCTCATATCTTAATCCAAAACTTAAAAATTCTAATCTCTCATTTTTCTCGCCCCACACTTATAATTGAAATATATTATTATCATACTTACTTATCCTGAATAGTGAAGAAGCAAGTAATAATATACAATGACTTGAGAACGAATATAAATTCTCTCATTTACTTGTATTTTACTTTCTTTATTGTTTTTATTATGACTTCATTCAAGCGTGCTTCTTGGCGGCTTCTTTCGTAACTGACTTCATTAATTTTTAATCAAACTCATAATAAAGTTTCTAAATATTTCATTCCTCGAAATGTAAGTATTTGAATTGTTGAACGGGCAACTATTGAAGGCAACCGACACCGCGCGCAATAGCGGAGTCTATGACCGTTTTAAGCCAACAATATATTGGAGGAATAAGTAACATGTTTTCCTTCATCTTCTTCTCTTTTATAACAATTTATGTATTTCAATTATGGGTGAGGTGCGAGAAAAATGAGAGATTAGAACTTTTAGAGTTTGGATCTAAATATGAGAATTTGTGATTTGAAGATGAAGAAATTGGAGTTGAAGATGAAGATTGTTGAGTTTTTATTAAAAAATTTGGGGTTGAAAATGAAGATTATTGAGTTTTTATTATTTAATTGATTTATTGATTAATTAATTAGTTTTAAGTTTTTAATTAAATGAGTTATAAAATGAATTTTAAATATTAATATTGTCTAGTCATCAACAATTACATAGTCATCATGTGCCACTTCATCCAAAATTACTCATATCACCATTTTTTTTACTAAAAAAGATTTATAAAACACTTTTTTAAAAATCATTAAAATTTGCAAGGGTATAAACCAAACAAAAAAATTACATAGACTATTAAAAATGAAGCATATTTGCAAGGATCAAAAATATATTTAAACTTATTTTATATTATTGTCAATTAAGTCAGAGCATATAGGATCACACGATAGAACTATTAAATCAGAAAAAAAATAATAAAAAAGTATTTAATTAAATAATAATTTAATTAAATAAAATAAATTGAGCTTGTAATATACAAGGTCAACTATGACAATAAGGTAGAAATGAGCACTATATATGATATATTTTGTCTTCTCTTAACTTAACCCTAGAATCATCTTATTGAGGTCGTCAGCTAGCACCGATGCATTCTGATACAACCATTCACATAGATTGAGTAGAGATGTAATACTCCGAGTTTTAAACAGCGCGAGTGTATTTTTTTTTAAACCAAAATAAATAACAAAATTTTCATAATTAATTCAAAAGAATTAAAATAAAATAAAATTTAGTCATCTCATAAAATAATACATGTTAAATTCAAATGATAAGAATAATTAAATAATTCCATCGTAAAGATAACTAAGTAATTAAATTTTGGGAATTAATACTTTTAATACAACAACGGTAATACGTCAACAAAAGTTAGTGTCATAATATCTCCAAAAACATCCAGATCGCGGCCCACCAAAATACTATCAGAGTACGGAAAAATATACAATTATCTCAAAATAAATAATTACATCCATTGAGCTCAAGACCTTATACAACAAGTCTAAACTGATCATGCACTAAAGCTAGAGTAGCAAGGGTTCCCTCCGCATCCTATACAAGTCTCGTCTGACTCCGCTGCTCGTCTCGATGTGACGTCCTCCTCCTCATCATACAGGGAATGATCAGTCTCCTCCAAAGTCAGATCTACCCATGATCTGGGTCGCTTCGGCGATGCCGGAATCTCAAAGCAATCATCTGCTGTCCTAGACGGTCCCATAATATCTTCTCTCCCGCCTCAGATTCACGCACAGCACTTCCAGTTACCGGGTTAGGAGTCACCACACCTACCGTGGCCTCCGTCTCAACCCCTACAGTTGGACCATCCGCGTCCGCAAAAACTCTGTACTCCTCCAATATCAGTTTGGAAGGTACCAGAAAGTCAATCCTCGCGTGAGTGTGCTCTACGTAAGCCACTGCCCTGTCGATCCTGCATGTCCTCGTCAATCTCCCCGTGTAAGTAGCCCTGCTTGAGACGGGGTCATACACCCAAGCAGTAGGAAAGTGACGGTCAATGAAATCTAGCGACGTTTCCGTCGTCTGTGTACCCATCGGTGGTACGGGTTTGGGGGTCATCTGAGGGCAAAGCCCAATTTCCACAATAACAGTAAAGGGTCACCGACCGAAATTAACAATTACTACATAGCAATTATTTCAAAGATCAAGTACTTTCATGGCATCTTTAAATGATATGACAAAAGTAATGATGAAGTATGCTTACTTATTAAATATATACATAATATATTTGCAAAATAGTCATTTTACATATTAATCATATTGCAAGTACAACCAAAATCAGCAATCACTAACACCTATTTGACACTTAGAATTCATAAGATACTTGCAACCCTCGGTTTCCACTCATCAACTCATTTTCAAATATGACTCACAGTCAACCATCCCAATGCAATATGTAAATGCCAATGTACACAACTCTTGGAATTACCAAGGTGCAGTCTCTCACGGACCAGCACACGTGTAGTCTCTCACGGACAAGCACAATTTTACAAATAGAATGGGCCGTCTAATACACGCGGAACCACTCCGTAGCCCAGATAGAATAGACCGTCTAATACACGCGGAACTACTTTAACCCGGATAGAATAGAACGTCCAATACACGCGGAACTATTCTACAACTCATCACGGTTACTACATTTACGTGTATTAGCCTTTCACGGGCCAAATACACAGAAGCTAAATCCTCGCACGGATAGAATGGACCGTCTAATACACGCGAAACCACTCCGTAGTCCGGATATAATAGATCGTCTAATACACGCGAAACTATTCTATAACCCATGGTTACTACTTAACTTCACGACCCATCATGGTAACCGCATCAACTCTGTGGCCCATTGCGGTCACCACCTGACTATGCAATGCATGGACATGCTATGTTTTCTCTTCACTGAAAACAGTATGCAAAACCAATCTGAAATCTAGACGCTCCATCACCACCTCAAACCATCTCAAATCATGTCAAACCATCTCAAAAACTTAACATAAGTTTGTCATATACATTCCAAATGTTTCCCTACTCTTTAAGTGCATAAACCAATGTTTAAAATAGAGTTTTTGAAACAAATCAATCTGTATTCGAATACAGTATCCTTGTATTCGAATACAGATGCCAAAATAGTGAAAAATTAGCATTTCTATATTCGAATACGAGGTTGTCGTAGTCAAATACAGATGCGAAAATAGTGGCAAAAATCATGTATTTGTATTCGAATACGGAGTGTCGTATTCGAATACGACATTCAAAATTTGAATAAAAACTGGAAATTTACAAGAATGTATTCGAATACACTAGTACCGTATTCGAATACACCTTCGAAAATAGTAAGATTTTCCAGAAAACTTCAACACGTTTTCAAACTCTTTTCTTTGAGAAACCAACACAAACACGAAACATAATCACAACTTCTTTAACCACAAAACCCAGAACATGCTCAACACATATAACTGATTCTACTCATCAACACAACAACAAAAACATCATCAATGCATCAACCAAAGCAGCAACAACACAGAGCATCAACAACATGCATTTTCATCATTCATAACAACATGCAAAGCAGTTTCAGTAACAAAAACAACAACAAAAACATCATCAATGCATCAACCAAAGCAGCAACAACATAGAGCATCAACAACAGCATCAACAACATGTATTTTCATAATTCATAACCACATGCAAGGCAATTTCAGTATAAAAAAAAACAACACCATTTTTAACACACATAACTCATAACAATCATCCATCAAACATGCATTTACAATCCTAAATGCAATCTAGAAAGTTGGAAGGTGCCCCTTACCTTAGTTACGTTTACTTGTCCGTTTACGTTACCGCGACAAAAGCCGGCGACACTTTCGCTCGCGTCGTCGCTACCAAAGTTAGTTCTTTAGCACCGTGAAGATGAGAGGAACGACTTTCCTTCTTGGCACTTTTTATTTCGACGCTTGGATTTCCAAGTAATTTGACTTTTGACTATCCCTCTTTTGTTACCACCAACACAAAACAGTTTGCAAAGAAGAGAAGGAAGGAGAAGAAAGTTCACGGCTAGTGAGGGAAGGAAAGGAAATGTTTCTGATTTCTTTTCTTGCCTTTCACTTCTATATATATATAAGCATATATCCTTGCCACCTCACACATAATACATATTAATATTATAATATTACTTGGCCATCAATTACCTAACTACTGCTGTCGTAATTAACAGATAACATCTTAATTAACTGTCCGATATTTAATTGCTCGTAATTAAATTAATTTATCCTTCGTCCAATAATTTTAATCCATCTCAAAATAAATATTTATATATATATGTAAAATATACATATATTAAATATTTTACAAACATTCCAAAATTACACTTGATATTAATCCATAATTTATTTTAAATTTAAGGGTCTTACAAGAGACACTACCAACACTTCAAGAAGTAAATACATAAAACTCATGTGAAATATTGTGCGTGCGTGATTTATGACAAAAAGTAATTTTCGTTCTTGAGAATGATTTTTAAATTGTTTTAAAATATATCCATTGATTTTCCAACCCCACCATCTTGAGCAAATTTCATCATAAGATTACCAATTTAGAGTCAATTTTGTGGCTGCAAGATATAACATGAAGATCTGTACTGATTTTTCTAGCTTATATTCTATTGATTGAAAAACTTTTGTGATTGTTCTATCACAAAGTGGTGGTGATTTTGCCCAAGTCATTAGCTCAATTAAATTGAAAGACATCTTGATATCAATTATGAGTTTTTTTTTCAATTATACTTCGTATTCTCACGATGTAATATGGAATTTTTGGTGCACAAATTATGGTAACATTTATAATTGAAATTACTTCAACTTTAGCAATGAGATATTTTAGTTGTGTATTGTTGTGAGTTATACTATTGCAAGTTTTGAACAAAAATTATACTATGTGATTAAATTGCATAATTAACGATCTTTATATTCAAGTTTTTAATCTCAGGTGATGTGAAAAAAGAGTTTTTGTTTTTTAATTTGATGATCGCTTTACACCATATGAGAATGGTGCATTATAAGGTCATGGAATCAATTGAATAACAATTTTCAGTTTAATTCTATTAAGAAGCAAAAACTCCATGTGAAGTGTTGTTTGTGGCAACTTGTGTATCTTCTCTTTATTTGTTACAAACATGGGAAGAGATTAAAAGTGATGGTAATTTTCACGGTGAGATTGACATAAAATGTAACAAATTGATTCACATGCCTTAGATCATTTTGTCTTATATGACAAGTGCACAATCCATGAAATAGTCTTATCAATAGCGTCATCTTGCTATGTTAGAATGATTTTAGGCTTTTATCCATCCATTGCTTTGAGAAAAGTTTCAAATAATCGCTCAAAAGAAGGGATTGTTTCACCATATAACAATATTGTCCCAAAAATGATTGTTTGTATGTGATTATTAAGTCCAACAAAAACTCATAACGATCAATAATCCTTATTTGCCTTGTATATGGAGCATGTGATTCAATTCAAACACTAATTAATGGAGCATGTGATTAATGCATACATTTGATGGAGTATTCATTCATGCATTTGTAGTTAATGTAAATTTGTATGTTAAATGCAAATAGTTATTACCAGATAGACTTTGATCCACACATCTTGTTTGGTGGAAGATTCATTTATTGCATTTAATATTGTGTATAATTACCAATAACAACTTTGATTCACTCATGCATTTGATGGATGACAATTTCAAAAGAGGACATTTAATTTTGATGTTCATATTCATGTGTGTGACTTTGACTAAGTAAATATACGGGAAAATTATATTTGTATAAGTGATTTGGTGGTGTTAGCTTGGATTAAGGTTAGAGCTTGTTGCACATAGACTTAATAGGTTTGATGCTAACTCTAGGTAACATCTTCATGTCTTGATTCACTTAATTGTGATTAATGCACATCGTTTGTTCATGCAATTGTGATTAATGCACAACTATACTTTGTATTACACACAACATTAGATTAATTAAAGCATAGTCATGCAACTTTGATTAATGCATTTTTTTAATGGAAGATAATTAATACATGTATCCTATTAAGTAATGCAACTCTTGATTATTATAATATCACTCTTGATAATTTACACGTAGATTAATTGTGTCTAAAGAATTTGTATAGCAACACAATGTTTTGTCTAAATTTAAACAAAGCAACACAATGTTTGTCTAAATTTAAACAAAGCAATTAGTAGAAGGCACGTGATTTCATTCACACATTAATTAATTGAGCATGTGACTCCCACATACATTCCATGAAATAATACAAAACAACATATTTAATGCTAATAGTTATGATCAAGATGATATTTGATTCACACGTACCATTTGATTGAGTGTTCATTCACTGCATTTAAATTTATATCACGTGTCATTACCAGTGACAACTTTGATTCATTTTATGCATTTGAGGGATGATACATTTGATGAAAGATATTTAATTTTGATGTTGATAACCATGAGTGAGGCTTAGACCAAGTAAATGAGAGAAAAATTTATATTTATGTGTTTCGATAGTGTTAATTAACTTGAATTAGAGTTAGAGTTTGTTGACTTAATAAGAATTAATATTATATTTTATAGATATACTCCTAAAATAAATTATTAAAAAAAATGTCTAAATTATGCATATTAAAAAAAATAACTGATTACATATAATTTATCCAATCTCAATAAAATTTAAATCTATTGTCAAATGGAAATCTTAAGGGCCGTATATTTTGTGAAAATATTTTATGTTATCATTTCTCAAAATGTGAGTTCATTTTATCAAGAATGTGATCAGAAATAAAAATTAATTTTACTTTTAAAATAAGATGAAATGTTGATTAATGAATATACATTTCTAAAAATAATAAAAATATATATTTTTTTCATTATTTCTAAAAATATAGACAATTATTAATATAAAAGCCACTCACATTTTTATTAATGAATAAATTTAATATAATTTTTTAAAAATTAAAATAAAAAATATTTTTATAAAGTAAATGATCCCTTTATATTCTCATGTTTGTTGCAAGTTTTATTCACAAATAGAATCTATTCATACCTTTTCTATTTTTTATTCCCATAATAAAGGATGAAAATTTTACATTACCATGAGAATAGAAAGACAACCAACCATAAGCAGACCTGATGTGTGTCATCATTGCTGTTTCTGCCTCTTCTTCATCAGATGATTCTTCTTCTGATTCTGATACATCCCAGGCAGCCATCAGACCTTTCTTTCTGTATCTGGAACTCTTCTTGTGCTATTTTCCTTTTTCCAGATTTGGACATTCTGACTTGATATGTCCAGGTTCATTTCATCCATAACAGATGATGTTCTTCTTGTTAGATTCTTCCTTGCTGTTATGTTTCTTCTGGGAACCTCTCCTCTTTCTGTTTTCCCAGATCTTAACCATCTTTTTGGTTAAGTAAGCCATATTATCACAGTCACTGTCACTATCCTCTGATTCTGATACTGCCTTTGCAGCTTTCTTCTGTTTCGACTTCAAAGCCAGATTTTTCTTCTTCTTAGGTTCATCTTCTTCCAGTTCTATTTCATGAGACCTGAGTGAGCTGATCAGATCTTCCAGCCTCAAGGTACTCAGATCCTTAGCTTCCTGAATTGCAGTAACCTTTGGTCTCCACCTTTTTGGTAGACTTCTCAGAATTTTCCAGACATGATCTTCAGTGGTATAGCTTTTGTTTAATACTTTCAGTGCTGATACCAAAGTCTGGAATCTGCAGAACATTGTGTTAATGTCTTCATCCTCTTCCATCTTGAACAGCTCATACTTTCTGACCAATATGTTAGCCTTTGTTTGTTGAACCTGCTTGGTTCCTTCATAGGTCAGAACCAGACTATCGAATATACTCTTTGCTGTTTCTTTATTTGTGCATCTATCAAATTCCTTGAATGTGGTTGCACTGACCATGATGGTTTTGGACTTGTGATGAAGTTTGTGTAATCTGCTCTGATCTCGTGTCATATCATCCAAGTCTAATTCTTTAGTTGGATCTTCTGGATCAGTTGGTGCAATGTATCCGTTAACTATCATCTTCCATAGTTCAGGATCTTGAGATATGACAAAACTTCTCAGTATGTCCTTCCAATACTCAAACCTTTCTCCATCAAATATTGGTGGTCTGTTGATGTTGCCTCCCAATTCTTCTGACATATTGAACCCCTTGGACCTTTCCTCAAACACTGTTAGGTGCTCAGCCTTGAAACCAGGCTCTGATACCAATTGAAGGTGCAAACACGAGAAGGGGGAGTTGAATTGTGTTTGACTTAACTTAAATACTTTTCTTGTTTTAATACTTTCAATACAAAACTTGATGTATAATTAAAACAGAGTTAGCAGCGGATAAAAATAAAAATAAAAACTCACAGATTTTATACTGGTTCACCGTTAACGAGGCTACGTCCAGTCCCTTCGCCTTGAAGGATTTCACTAATTTAATCTTGAATTACAACCTTACTACTGACCCTCCAAGTCAGTCTTCTCAATAGTCTAACAATCCTAGACTTCTTGAGGAAAACAACCTTGTCTTCAGCCAATCTGACAACCCCAGATTGTAGAAGAAATCACAACACTATGAATCTAATTGCTAAGTACCTTGCTACCCTTTCTGATTCCCTTAGTTTGTAGACTCTACTTCAACAACTTAGATACAACCCTATCTAATTGCCAAGTACCCTGCTACCTCTACTGACTCCCTCAGATTGTAGACTCTACTTCAACAACTTAGATTTGCCACAGTGGAAAGAAAATAACACGAGTACTTGCCTCTTGAAAGCTGAAACTCACAATTGACTTATATGAAAATTTGTAAGCGTTTGCTTTGGAAGTGTATGACTCTTTTGTGATTTTCGATACTTTATTCTTCAGCATTAAGTCTCTATTTATAGTTGAACTTTAGAACTTCAGTGATGCTTTACTTCTGCAGTATATTTCGATTAATATGTTTTGAAAATATTCTGGAGTAGTTTGCTCATATTCTGTTTTGAGCCTTTTGCTCACTGATCTGTTTTGAACATTTTGCTCCGCTTCTGTTTTGAGCATTTTTCTCATAATCTGTTTTGAGCCTTTTTCTCCAATTCTGTTTTGAGCATTTTTCTCAGATTCTTTAATCCTCATGATCAAATTTGCACCTTCATTTTATTCTTTTCACATCTAGAATGTGAATATGTCCTATACACCCAAAGATTCTAAAGTGCTCTGCAAAAGGCTTTTCACCACTCAACGCTTCTTTAAGTGTCATGTCTTTCACAGCCAATGTAGGATATATGTTAAGAACATGGTTTGTCTATTGCATAGCTTCTGCCCAGAACTTTTCTGGAACCCTCTTCTCTGTTAAAACAGCTCTCACCATGTTCATAATGGTTAGATTTTTGCGCTCAACAACTTCGTTCTGTTGAGGGGTGTAGGAGGTGGTCAGCTGCCTTTTGATCCCATGTTACTTGCAATACTCCTTGAATTCTCCAGAATTGTATTCTCCCCCTCCATCTATTCTTAAACATTTGATAAACACACCTGTTTGTTTTTCTACAAGTTGTTTGAACAATTTGAAATAATAGAAATTTCTGATTTCTCTAGTACAAAATATATCTAAGCTTTCCTAAAAAAATCATCAATGAAACTTAACAGGTACCTCTTATGGCTTTTTGATGAAGGCGTAATTGGACCACATAGATCAGAATGGATGAGCTGCAATCTTTCAGTTGTTCTCCACGTGCTCTTCTTTGGAAACGATACTCGGTGTTGCTTCCCTTTCATACATGATTCACATGTGGTCTTTGCTTGTCCAATTTCTGGTAAACCAGTGACCATCTCCTTTTTGTGCAAGGTGAGAAGACCCTTGTAGCCAAGATGCCCATATCGATGATGCCACAATTTTGATTTGTCCGAGACATCAACCTGAAAGCATTTTTCTTCATCTGTTTTACTACAAGATTCAACAAGTAAAACATACATTCGATTTGCACTCATAACAGACTCAGTTATTTTTCCCTTCGTAGGGTGAAATATACTACATGTGCTACGTACTCCTCCGTTAAACAACTCATCTAATCCCTTCTTCTGAAGTTGCCCAACACTAAGCAAGTTGTTCCTTAGCTTAGGAACATAATACACATCACTCATCATGTAGCTTACTCCCTTTAGCATAATTTTCACCACGCCTTTACCATTTACAATCAATTAGTGATCAATCCCAAGCTTGACATTATGAGAAAAAATAGTATCCAAGCTTGATAACATACCTCGATCTCCGCACATATGATTTGAACATCCAAAGTCTACAAACTAGGCATCATTTCGCTTTGCTCCTTGAAGTTCCACATATGCCATGAGTAGAACTTCATCTTCCTCCTCCACCTCTGCACAGTGAGCTTCTTTATTCCATTTTGGGCACTCATACTGAAAATGTCCAAGGTTGTGACATTTATAGCTTTCGATCGATGCCTTGTTGAAAAACCACCCTATACTCCTACCTCTGCCTCTGTAGGAACCTCCACCTCTGCCTCGAACATTGAGAGTTTGATCTTCCTCTTCATAACTGGTTCTCCTAAACTTTTGCTCATGAACAGCAAAAGAGCTTTGCAACTCATTGACATACATACTTCTGGTGTCTTTGGATTCCTCAATAGAAACCACCACATATGTGAATTTTTCTGTCAGTGTTCGAAGGATCTTCTCAACGATCTTTGAATATGACATGTATTCCCCATTACTCCTCATTTTGTTTGAAACTGTCATTACTCTTGCACAGTAATCGTCAATTTTCTCGTCCGTCTTCATGGCAAGTAGCTCGAATTCTCTTCTCAGAGTATTGAGAAGAAATCGCTTCACCCTCTCATTTCCTCCAAACTTCCTCTTCATTGAATCCCAAACAATCTTAGATGTTTGAGGATCCAAGATTTGTTCAAACACTGTATGATCAATCGCCTGGAATAGGTAGTGCTTCACCTGATGATCCTTTAATTCGGCAATCAAACTCCATAAGCCTTTTGCTCGCAAAAGATTCTCCATCAATTCACTCCAATGATCATAATGGCCATCAAAGTATGGAATTTTTGTGAGTGTTTTGCATCGCTCATGTTTTTCTCTCTCATATCACTTTAGCTCTGATACCAAATGTTAAATTAAGCTCAATAATTTTACATATAGCACAGGAATCTGATGTTTTATTGATCAATCTCAAGTGCCTTTTATAGGACTTACAAAAAACTAACTCTCCTAAAATAAAGGACATAACCTACAAATCAGCTAATGACTACAACAGACTTTGATTCTAATTAGAAACCCATAAGCATAGGTCAATTATTCCTTAATTAAAGCAAACTAATTAACAGATATGGCCCCTATAATTTTTTCAAATCTATAATTTTGATCTTATATGTTTCAAAATTTACATATTAGTCTTTCTATTTTCTATTTTTTTGTAAATTGGTCCCTGAATATTTACAAAAAGTCCCTCAACTTTTTCAAAATTCAATTTTGTTCCAAATTAAATTTTTTTGCCCCATTTTTTTTAAATTTATAAAAATAGCCCAATTTTAAAAGAACAATTCATTTATCCAAACAATATAATTTATAAATGAAAGAAATTTCAATTGAAACATTGAATTGCCTATAATTCTAATTTCTCTAGAATTTCTAATTACCTCATCCAAACACACTCTTAGAGAATCTTAAGAAAATGAGTAATTTATGTGTGTTTGTTTGTCGTAGTGAAAATCATTTATAAAAAATGACTTTTTTCAGAAGCTACTAAAAACAACTTATCATTTTAAGTATTTTTAAAAGTATCTTCATATTTATCATTTTTTTAAAGTTGTAACAAATAGACAGAAACTTTCAAAAGTAATTATTTAATGAAAATAACAATAACAAACACACCATAAATAAGATATGAGGTAATGTGTGCAAAACTTTGAGAAAGCCTAGCATGTGTTTGCCATCTGCCTTCCTATTATTCTATTTTTCTTTTCTTTGATTAAGATGGGTGGTTTAGAGCTATTTTTTTTCTTTCAAAATCACCGCTCTAATTTTCTCTCTTTTATATAAATAAATAATTTTCATACATATTTATTTTTTCTTTTATGATTTTGTGCGGCGTTATTTTTGTTCGTCGTCTTAGCGCGACGTTGTTTTGATTTCTCATCTTGATGCTGAAGTGAAATGAGTAGTCCAAAAAAAAAGGGGTTTGAATTGTGACCAATTTAAAATTTAGTTTCTGCACTTTAATTAATGCTTTACTCAAGATTATACTTGGTAATCAAAAGTTAATTAGTAAGCTCTTAACTGACTAGAATGTTATGCACACTTTATATGAAATTAAGAGGTTGTAAATAAAAACAATGATAGTGAAGTGTGATATGTGTGTGCAAATAATTAAAGATAAAGATAGAAAAAACATACAAAAAAGTATACTAGTTCACCCAACTTGGGCTAGTCTAATCCTTACAACCGTTAGATTCACTATGTGCTTCAGAATCAAAATGTTCTTCTTCATACATTTTCTCTTGATCAATTATAATCTTCACCTCTCAACCTAGAAAGAATTTTTGCACACACCTCTTTCAACCTTGACAAGATTTTCATAGCCATCTTTCAACCAATAAAGGATTTTTACAACCACCTTTCAATCTAGAAAGGATTTTTACAAACACACTCAATCTAATATAAAAGATAGATTTGAGTCAATTATAATGTGTATGATAAAAGTGTTTGGGATATAATGATTCTCAACTATTTGTTTGAGAATAAATGAAAACAAAACTCGATAAGGATGATCCAAAGATATAATGAAGATAGTTGAAGTTTGCTTGAAGAGTTATTGAGTTGAACAAATGAATATTGATTGTATGTCAAACTCATTTCTTCATCTTTCAAATGTTCTTCTGTTTATAGATGATGAGAGACTTGAATATTCAGTTTAAACTAAAAAGATTCATTGGACACACTTTCCAATGTGTCAACAATATTCTAAATCAATCATTTTTAAGTGTAGTATACTTATGCCTAGAATGTTCTAAATCAACCCATAACATTCTTACTTTGAGTTTGAAAGAAAACGTGAACAAGTGTGAGAATGAGCTGTCAAAAAATTACAAATAAAACAAAATGAACCCCATAATTAACAATAAAAAAAAGATATTGCTCGCTAAGTATTGGGAAGCCCATGGGCAAAATGCCAACTGAGTTATTGCATATCGGTCTTTCAAAAAAGATCATTTTGGTCGTTTTCTCTTTAATAGAATAATCAGAACATTATGTTGAATGTTATTCTATCATTCTTTTAATACATGACTCAATCTTGAAATGAATTCGTCATCAAAGTTAATTCTTGTTATTTTGCTAAATTGATAGGAATATTAACGAGTGCAATGAACTTATTCATCATGAGAATGTTCTTTTGAAGATTCAATAATCATTCTCTTGAATGGATGATGTAGTATATGATATATTCCTTTTGAGATTCTTTCATAAATATGTTATTTAACTTCTTTATTTATCTTCAAGTATGTTTGGATCTATAATATATCTATTGGACATATTTCCCTAGGTATCAAATGATTATTTTGATCATTCTCCTTATTATTTGGTTCAAAACATTTTGAACACTTGTTGCATTTAATTCTTTAGACAACTTTTGACTTGTTTGATTCTCATAGGTTCATAAACCTGCTTGGAAAAGTGCTAACACAATGTAGGCACAATAACCATGAACTCTTAGGCTAACATTCATTTTTGGAAAAGAAGAACATTATCTTGTCTTGCAAGAAACATTCTGTTGGAATATAGAGTATGTTAGTGTGTGAATTTAAAAATTGTTGAAGTCGCACATTGGAAAACTCTCATATATTGAGAAGTTTTCAACTTCATAAATACTAAAGTCCCACAAATTTATAGAACACATATGTGAGTTTGTTTCCATCACTATATAAAGAGTGGCAATCTCTTGTGAAAAACACACCAAAGTTGAATACATTTTCCAACTTTTTCTTTTCTCCCTCTTTTCAACTCGATGTATTTCTGAGCCACTTCTCCACTTTCTTTGTGTCCCTTCGAATTTTAGTGGTTTTAATACTACTTTCTTTTAGAGCGGTTTTTGTGCCGTAGTCCTTTTGATTTTTGAGTGGTCATAATACCACTGTCCTTTTAAAGTGGTTTTTATGTCGTAGTCCTTTCGATTGTGAGTGGTCATAATACCATATTGCGAGTGGCTTTAACCATCATATTGAGAGTGACTTTAACCGTTATATTGAGAGTGACTTTAACAGCCATATTGAGGGTGTAATTCTAGAATGGTTTTCTACGGTGCAGTAGAACTCTGATACAGTTTATCTGAGCTGTTTTATCCTGAAGACTTCGTGGTTGATAGTCTGTCTTGCACAATTTGGACAATGTCGCAAAACGTCTTAAAGAGAGCGGCTTAGTCTGCGACTCAATCCATTAATACATTCGCTGACATAAATTTATTTTGAAACAATTTTTCGAAACTCAAAAACAACACATTCTTATCAATTAATAATAACGTAGTTGAATTAACTATTTTGAGGTTCAATCAATACTCTTCTAAAATCTCAATGAAACTTCTGATATTATTGTTGTAATATTCTGATACTACTTTGATTCTTTTATTATTGAGTAGATATTTATGCATTTGTTGATGTAAATGACTTCTAGCTTGTCCACTTGATTCTTGTTCCTTAAATAAAAATTCAAGTGCAACAATCAGTAGATCACCATTCATAAAACTTAACATTTATTTTATAAGGTTTGTTTTCATTAAAACATATATATATATATATATATATATATATATATATATATATATATATATATATATATATATATATATATATATATATATAAAATGTTTGATCTCAACCGTTGTAGTATTTATTTGGTTCAGGTTGATAGATCAAATTCAATTCAATGTAAATTCAATTAATTCAAAGACATGGATATTCCAAACACTTCAACATTGTCATATTTATATGTTGTGTTACATTTGTATGCATTTTGCATTTTATACTATTAATTTAGATGTCCTCGCATTTTCATCTTTATCAGTTTTTATAACTTTAAATTATATTCTCAATTAATATAATTTCTACTATTAATTTTTTTTATATAAAAGAATAAGATTAGAGATAGTAATATTATATATATATATATATATATTGGTCTAAGCCTATAAGGAAGTAGTATTAATTTTTGTTGACAAAACAACAAATAATAATGCTTAGTCAAAATCACATAAAAAGACATTACTAAAATAAATAAATAATAATGCAATATATTATTTATTTGTAATTTCTCTCTCTAAAATATATTTAATACAATTTGACGGTGACAACAAAAAAGTCATAGTTCTTTCCTACAAGTTTAGTTGTTCTCGTCAGCGTGACTTATAACCGTTCCCAAGTAATGGTTGTTTCCACTACTCTTCACCACTCTCATTCTTGATCCAATCTACTTCAACCTTCTCTCTTCAACCCTATTTCCCTTCATTTTTCAAACACCTTTTTCTTCCCTCTCCCTTCCATTCTCATCAAAATTTTCTCTCTTTTTTTTGGTATCTTTTTTTCTCGTTTCTTTCTGTGTATTTGACTCCGCATTCTGTTCAACACTGGTTTGACCTAAATCGAAGATGAGGGGTCCCGCCCCGAGCACCATCGAGCCACGTCACCGATTGTCGACTTCATTCAGGTAGCTTATATTGATTCAAAATCAAATAATCCTGATTTGCATTTTGGTTTGTGTTTTCAGTCTTTATCTTAGTTGGAATTACTTTGTATTTTTCAATATGGTTCATTTTAGCTTCCTAATTTTGTGTTTATTGCTATGAATCACTAACACAACACATGGATACCGATAATCATCAGTTTAAGACTAACACTTCTGATTAAAGGCGAGTCCAAGTGTCACCGATACAACAATTATATTTAATTTATTTATTTTTTCAAATTATTACTGGTATTGATGTGACAATGGCGTGTACTATGAAACCCAGACACTATTGACACGACACCGGGAATAATTTGAGAAAATGATTTAATTAAATATAATCAAAGTATCGGACACCAGACTGCCTATTTGATTAGATTAGAGGTGTCGGTGCTACAGAGGTCGTGTACGGTGGCTGTGTTAGTGATTCGTATAGCTAATCATTTAAGAAAATGGAAATTGAAGTGATTGAATATAATTACAGTGCTACAGAGGTGGTGTACGGTGGCTGTGTTAGTGATTCGTATAGCTAATCATTTAAGAAAATGGAAATTGAAGTGATTGAATATAATTACATTTGTCGGTGTAGTGTTAGACACTTGATACACTTTCAATTTGAAGTGTTGGTGTTTCTTGTAATGGTTTTGTCTGTCAAGCTAAACTCCTTATATTAGATGAGTTATTTTATGAACTTTAGTTATATAGAATATTAAAATTATGTTTTAGTAATTTGAGATGCTAAATGCTTGTCGTTTTCGGTATTGCTTTATTTGTGTATTTTTCATTTATGTATATTATTGTTAATTTATTTGTGTAATTTTAATTTATGTATATTATTGTTTGGAACCTAATGCTATTATTGTTAATTAGTAGTATTTGGCAATTTGTAGTAAGTGGAAATTATTAATCAATTAACTTAAATTTTGATGGAGGTTGTTGGATCGAATGAATCTCGAGATTCGTCTGAATATTAAGATTAAGCATGGCAAATACAAATTTTTGGTTGTAAATGGTTCTAGGATGCAAGAACAAAGCTGTTTTTGTTTAATAGTCATAGAGATTCTGAAGAGCAAGAGATTCTATACCTTGTTATATGAAGCAATATCAATTGATTTTGATTCAATTATATATTTGAAGAGGCTGAGATTCTGAATCAATTATCAATGAAAAGAAAGGTGTAGAAATTGTGTTTATAAGGGGATATGGACACTGTTGTCTAATTATTTGGGATTCGGTTTTCTTTTTTGGTATACATATTTTTATTGAGTAACGATGAAGAAATTTACTTTTTGTCTAATATTTTGGTGTTTTGGTATACGTAATTTATATGTATCTGTTAATGAAGGCACAGAATTGAACATAGTATTATCAATATAAAGTATTTATTTTGTCTATTTCGATTGCAGTGAAGATACTAGCAAGAGAAGGTCTCAAAGAAATAAGGATTTCAAAGATGTTGAGAAAGCATTGCATTTTCCGTTCCAAGATAGGAGTATAAATTGCAGGCCAAATTGGAAAATTGTTCTGGTTATTATTATATTGGGAACCTTGCTTACAATTTTCCATCCTCCAGCTGTTTATAATACCGATCATATAGCAAACTCTATATCACGGTATGCCTGTTTTCTTTTCACCATGTTTTCACATTTTGTTACATCATCATAAGCTTTGTTTGTTTCATGCCATTGTATTACTTTCGTTTCTAAACTTGGTCTTTTCTTGAAAGATGTAGTTTATCACGCATTCCTTCTCTTAAGTTAAAAATCATTTGTCCCTTCCGAGCATTACTTTACAATTATTAGTAGAATATATCTGTCTCTTTACTTACAATTCTTGAAAGCATCCATCTCTTTCTGAGATAATATCTTATTATGGAGATTTTCTTTTGGGTTGCAGGTCAACATTTGTAAACAACTGGAATGGAGAGGTTGATGGAACTGATCCTCGTTATGCATCATTTCTAAATATCGATTGGAACCAAATAACTAATGTTCTTGAAAATTTGAAGGATAAGGACACATATCAGGGTGTTGGCTTGTTAAACTTCAATGACAGTGAGATTGACCACTGGAAGCAGCTGATACCAGAAGCCGAACATGTAGTTCTTCACCTGCACTATGCATCCAGTAACATCACTTGGGAAGTCTTGTATCCAGAATGGATAGATGAAGAAGAAGAATACGAGTTTCCTACTTGTCCGACAGTACCTAGGATTCAGGTACCAGGAAAACCACGGCTTGATCTTATTGCTATTAAGCTTCCCTGCGACAAGTCAGAGCGCTGGTCAAGAGATGTAGCTCGTTTGCACCTGCAGATTGAAGCGGCTAGACTTGCTGCCTCTTCCAAAGGGTTTCGTCCAGTGCGCGTGCTTTTTGTGACGGAGTGTTTCCCAATTCCAAATCTCTTCACTTGCAAGGATATTATACAGCGTGAAGGGAATGCCTGGCTTTATGAACCCGGCTTGCATAAACTCAGAGAGAAGCTGCAGTTACCAATTGGTTCATGTGAACTAGCTGTTCCCTTGAAAGCTAAAGGTCAGGTTCATATGAACTTCTTGTATTTCTATGTTGTGTTTACTTTGTGTCCTTATGTTTTTTCTTCCCTCACCCAAAAAGAAGCTTGTTTTCATCTTCTTGTTCCTTAAGCAATGACTAGGTTGAGTTTCTATGTGCTGTGCTCTAGTACATTTTCTTCTAGTGAAGAATAAAATGAAAATTTCCTTCTAGCGAAGAATAAAATGAAAAAAATAACATTGTACCTATTGCAATTACGTTACCTATTAATGTTTTGTTCAAAAGACTAATATACCTTGAGTAATACTCTTTTAAATTTTAATGAATACCAGAGATACTTGTCAAGGTGTCTATTAAGTACCAGATCTGAATATTGAAGAAAATAATGTATTATTGGTGAGTATTTTCCGGTGTTATCTATCAATCACGGATAGCGGTTTGTCAAATTGTTCTACGTAACCATGCTATAGCACCGCTATAGACATAATTTGACAATATTTTGTACTCAATGATTCCTTTATTGCGGAACAAATGAACAAATATTTTGCGGAACAATATTTTGCTACTATTTAACAATGGTATTTTTCCGACTCAGAGGTGTTGCTAATTGAGAAATCGACCAGTGATGGGGGGGTATTCATTCAAGATATCAGGACTCTACCTCCCAAATTTTTAAAAATCCTAAAAGCTGCACACTGTTCTTTTCTGTTTATTATGTATATACACCACACATCCCACATCGATAATTAAACTACCTCAACTAACCGATTACCTTATAGTATCTCAACAAATTTAGTGCTTAATGCAAGAGAAAGCATGAACATTAAAATTAATTGAATGCTACTGTTTGGTATATTTAAGCATGAAAATCATGTCTTAGGTTAGTACATTTAAATCTTGATCATGTATTTAAAAAATCCAATATAGCTTTTAAAAGTTATTATTTCATTTCCTTTGAAATTCTAGTTAGTACACATGAAGTTAAATGGATATATTGATCAGAGACTAACTTTCTGTCTACCTTTAACAGAAAATTTTCACTCAGAAAGGGCACACCGAGAAGCTTATGCAACGATCCTGCACTCTGCAAATTTATATGTTTGTGGAGCCATTACTGCAGCTCAAAGTATTCGAATGTCCGGTTCAACACGGGATCTTGTGATTTTGGTTGATGAAACAATCAGTGATTATCATAGGGGTGGCTTGGAAGCGGCGGGATGGAAGATCCATACGATCAAAAGAATCAGGAATCCGAAAGCAGAACCGGAAGCATATAATGAGTGGAACTACAGCAAGTTCCGTCTCTGGCAGTTAACAGATTACGACAAAATCATTTTCATTGACGCTGACCTGCTTATACTCAGAAATATCGATTTCCTTTTCGAGATGCCTGAAATATCAGCCATAGGAAACAATGCTACACTGTTCAACTCAGGTGTAATGGTGGTTGAGCCGTCAAATTGTACATTTCAACTGCTCATGGATCATATTAATGAGATTGTGTCCTACAATGGTGGCGACCAGGGTTATCTAAACGAAATCTTCACGTGGTGGCATCGGATTCCGAAACACATGAACTTCTTGAAGCACTTCTGGGAAGGTGACGAAGAAGAGAAAAAGGCGATGAAAACCCATCTCTTTGGAGCTGATCCACCTATCCTTTATGTAATCCACTATCTTGGTAATAAACCATGGCTTTGTTTCCGAGACTATGACTGCAACTGGAACGTGGACATTCTGCAGGAGTTTGCGAGCAATGTTGCTCATGCGAGGTGGTGGAAGGTCCACGACGCCATGCCAGAAAACTTGCAGAAGTTCTGTTTGCTTAGGTCGAAACAGAAGGCTGCGTTAGAGTGGGATCGTAGACAAGCGGAGAAAGGAAACTTCAGCGATGGTCACTGGAAAATTAAGATAAAAGACCCGCGTTTGGAAATGTGCTTCGAGAATTTCTGCTTCTGGGAGAGTATGTTATGGCATTGGGGTGAAAAGAATTGGACTGATAATTCTACTGTTAACAATTTGCCACCTGCTGTCAAAACCAAATCTTTATCTTCTTTATGAGTATACTTTTCCTCATACTTCCCATATACATTCACATATTTGCACAATGTGATTTCTAAACTATGATGATTGCTAAATTGTAGGTGGGCCAATATTATGTAGCAGCTCCTCATAATTCTTGTTCATAGATTTATAACTCATAGTCATGCGCAAATATGGGTACACTATTTTTAGTTTTGTAACTAATCAATGATATTTTTTAAGATTTTATATTCAGAAGTGTGAATAAAGATTATAGTGTTGGTATTGACACCACTGTTTTCGTTAGTCCACTTGCCTCCGTTTACTTTGTGATTATACTGTGTTTTAATTTTTTTTTAAAAGTATATTTATTTTATTTTTATGAAATATTCTTGATGTGGGCCATTATTAAGAAGACAATATGCATTTTGGAAAATAATAAAAATGATTTTTTAATATTTTTATTGTTTCAAAAAAATATAGATAATTGTTCATTGAAAGAGAATCTCTTATCTTTGCTACCGTAACCTCGCCGCCTGAACCTATGATGGTATTTTTGGGTTGCTACCCATACCCCATTTTTTTAATAATGATGCACTTTTTTTTAAACAACCAACCGTTAGTATTATTAAACCAAAAAAAAAAAAAAAATAGGGCACCACTTATCTGCAGTTTGCAAATTTCACATCAATATTTTATCAAAATTAAACTAGTTATACATTGCCCAAGAAACACATAATTTTCCATCGTCACGCACAGCTCAAATCCAACCATTTTTATTTTAAAAAAACTTATGAGCAAGTATTACAAGCAAAATAAACTAAGTCTGAAAAATAAGTACAAGCAATACAAGTAAAATAAGCTAAGGAAGTCCAATGAGAAGTGTTTTTCACTACAAACAACGCTTTTGAAACTTTGCATGAGAGTCAAGTTATCACTAACATAAAACAATTTCATATTTTCCTACCAACATTTTTTTCCTTATAAATCGTCACTTCAATATACACTCAAATCACATCATATTCCAAAACAAAACATCAACTTTTTTACAACATCGTCAAATTGTACCGAACAAACATGGTCTCAACTCAACCCAATTTCTACTTTCCACACCCCCTCAATCCTCCACCATCACCTTTCCACCCTTTTAACCCTCCACCACCTTCCCATTTCTTCAAACCTCCACCACCACCATCTCACTCATTTCCACCACCACCACCACCACCACATGGACACCCTCCACCACCACAACCACCGCCGCCGCCATCTCATCCATTTTCTCCTCCACCACCACACGCCCATCCACCACCGTCTCCACACCACCCCATTGCACCCCCTCTACCACCGCACATCCTCCCATCTCCACCATCACCACTTCCACCCTCTCCCTCTCCATACCACCCGACAGTCATCGTCATTGTGATAATCTCATTTGGCGGCATCGCATTGTTTTCCATGCTTGCTTTTGCATTATTTTGCTGCATTCAGAAGAGGAAGAAGAAGAAGACTCAAGAAAGTGATATCGTTCATATCGATGAACATAAAAAGGTAACGGAAACAGTTGTGCCTGGTCCTTTTGGAAAACCAACGGTTGTGATTTCAGTTGAAGATGATGTTCATGTTGATGAAGTAATCAAGAAGAATGGACAACTTGGTCATGGTTTGCATGGTCAAGCATCAAAAGCTCATGAACAAGATCAAGGAAATTCTAGTAACATTGAAGTGGCAAGTGAACATAATCATCCACAAATTGAGAACAAGACTTGATGGGAAGTGTTGTGTGTATATTCCCAGAGATATTATAAATCCTCGTACATGGAATCCAAAAAGGATTCTATTTCACCTAAATTAATTTTATGAATAAATATATTTTTTTATAAGCAAAATATTATTAAAGAAACTACAAAAATACTTTAACTCTTACATCATAAAAAATAATAGAAATCTAACATCATAACAGAAACCATCCACCTACCTATAAATAAATATATTTAAATTGTTTTTGTTCGTTTTGGTTTGATAAAACCTTCATTTGATGAATTTTTTTCTACACAAGTTAGCAAAAGTAAGCTAATTTGAATTTAAATATATCCGACCATTGCAAAAAAATTAAAACTAATTAAAAAGCTGTACAGTTAAAATATATCTTCTTTTTTTTCTTTTTTTATAGATAAGAATATAACTCGTATTTCAGGATTTACAACACTCACAATTAAGTGGAGGCGGACCTAGGAATTAGTAATTGGAGGGATATTATCTTTCTATTTGGGTTGTGATATGGCTAATGAAAAGTGCTTTGAGATATTTTTTCTAAATATAATTATCAAAAACAAAATATATTAAAATATGAGGAATATTATCTTTCTATTTATTTGTCACGAGTGTTGAATGGGCGAGAATTATGGCTATGTCTAATAGCCTATAACTTGTGTATAGTTTAATATAAAGTCAACGTGAAAATAAGAATAGCCATAAGTAGGTTATTAATAATTATGTCAATTAAATTTGGCAGGAGGGGTCAGGCCTCTGTAACAATGCATGTAGTTCCACCACTGGTACAATTACAATGTAATACTACAGTCTTGAATATAACAAAATACATATTTTGTGTCGAAATTAATTTTTTATAGTGCACACTTTACGTCAATATATTAAAGATTATACTATATTTTTTATAGCGTTTTTTGTGTAAGCGCTATTAGAATTAAATCTTTGTTTTTCTCAAAACAAAGAAACTAATTGTCTCAATAAAAAATCCATTGAACTCAAACTCGATTGTTGTTTCAACCCAAACTCAATCGTGTACTATTTACATTCAAACTTGATTGTCTCCATCGCTCTCACATTTAAAGTTTATCGCCTTTGTCAACGTAATCGTGTTTGTCAACCTCTTCGCCTCCACCATCATCAATCGTTCATATTGTTGGACATTCGGTTACTGTGAGATCATGTTGTTGGACAACTCACTACTGTGACAATCTTAGATATTTTTCTCCATTTGTTTATCCTATGTTTGTTCGTGTTGTTGGACAATCTCAAGTTTCTTTCATATGCATGTCTTATGGTTTAATGCTAATATTATTAGGTTTAAGCCAAAAATTGATGTCTCCCCATTGACGACTTTCATTAAAAATTAAATGTCGCACATTCTTCTCTATCGTCGTGTTCATTTACGTCGTCGCGGTGTTTCCTTGTGAGGACCTTCATTGACAATGTCGTGCAGATTTTTCTCAGTCAACGATTCTCTTCGACAATGTATCTTAAATTTCCTTCCTTTTAATGTCTTGTAATTATTTCAACCAACATTTTCATTGCCATCATAGATTTAACTAAAAATAATAGTATATAATGAAAGTAAGTGACGGAGTGATTCAAATGCTGTCATGGGAGAGATAGGTGTTTGGAGGTAAAGCCGATGAGAGTGGGAGTGGGAGTTGGATTTCGTCAACATGGGCAACGACAAATGGGGCTGATTGCATAACTGTAGGGTATTTTGATAAGGTATTATGTTACATAATATGTTGTCCTAATATTCTTAGGGACGAAGAATACTTTATAATAGAAAAATTTAAGAAAAATTTATATATGATTTTTGTATGAATGATACTCCCTTGATTTTTGTATGAAAAATTTATATATGTTTCCGGTGTTTGGATTGGTTTGATTTGCCGTTTTTTTAAGGTTATATATTTATATGATTTATTTTATATTTCATGACTATGATTCTTTTGATATTACAAGGACCTATTTTTAATATCTAACTATAATAAGATCACAAAACTATGAATCAGAGATGAACGTCTACTAAACGACTGTAATAAAATATGAAGATGGAGTGGAAGAGTTTGTTAAGTTTGATGTTGCTCATGCAAGACCCTAGTAAAATCACATGCCCGTACTTAGGTTGTTGTTATGGAAAAGATGTTATGCAAGTGAGTTGCACAATCATATAGTCTCGTATGAAATTGATTAAAATTATACATGTTGGACAATGCATGGGGAAGTTGAAACTAAGTCTACTTATTCGTTGAGCAATGTGAGAAATATATCAAATGATTTCGACACAGGTACAAATGAGTGTTGATCGAGTTGATGAAGTCAACCAAACTTTATGTTCCATTGGCATCAGTTATGAAAGGATACTTGCTTGTCCTAATAATTGTATTTAATTTCGTAATGAATATGCATAATCAAATATGTGTCCCAAATGTAGTGTGTTGCAGTATGAGAAGAAAGCAACAACTTCAGCCAAAGTTTTATGGTATTTTTTTATAATAATAAGATTTAGGCGTATGTATCGTAATGCGGAAGACACAAAACACTTAAGATAACATGCAAATTAAATGATTATTGATGAAATGCTTCGATATCTTTCAGACTCTCCTAGATGGGTGAAAATTGATAATGATTATCCTGATTTTGGCCAAAAATCAAGAAACCTGCGTTTTGCATTGTCTATTGATAGAATAAACTCACATGGTATCCAAAGTAGTTCTCACAATACTTGGTCGATGATTATGTTGATTTATAACATACTTCTTTGGTTATGTGTGAAAAACAAGTTTATGATGTTGTCTATGCTAATTACTAGGTCCAAGCAACTGTCAAATGATATAGATATATACTTGACTCCATTAATTGAAGACTTAAAGCTTATGTGAGAGACATGTGTAGAGATATATGATGGGTATAGAAAAAAAATCTTCAAATTGAGAGCAATGGTATTTAGAACGATGAATGATTTTCCTGCTAATGGTAATTTATCGGGCTATAGTTTCAAAGGAAAATGTGTATGCCCCATATGTGAGGATAATAAAAGTTGGATGCAGTTCAAGCATTGTAATAAAAATGCTTTTCCTGGTCATGTAGATTCTTAAACCCCAAACATCATATCAAAAGTGGATGAAAGCATTTGAGCAATAAATTTAGAAAGCATTTTATTTGGGAATTTGTCATAAGTGGCTAGGAAAAAAAATCAATTTTCTTTGGTTTATCATATTGGAAGTCATTGTATATAATACATTTCCTTGATTTGATGCATGTTGAAAAAAATGTTTATGATAGTGTCATTGGTACATTACTCAATGTGCCAGAAAAGTATAAGGATGACATCAATGCAAGGTTAGACTTGGTAAGTATGAAATTAAGAACTGAATTGTGACAAGTAAAGAAAGGGAAACATATATTTCTACCTTCAACAACTTATACTCTATCAAGGAAAGAGAATTGTTTTTTGTAATTTTCTTGATAGAGTTATTAACCATATGAAGCTGCCGACACTGTAGAAGGAAATTGTTGTCACCTTATGTGAACTTGAGATTTATTTTCCACCCTCATTTTTTGACATAATGGTCCATCTTACAATTCTCCTTGTCAAAGAAACACAATATCGTGGATCGGCTTATATGAGGTGGATGTACCCAATTGAGCATTACATGAAGCTATTAAAAGGGTACATTAAGATTCCTAATCGAACAGAGGGTTGTATTGTTGAACGATATATAGTTGAAGAAGCTGTTGAGTTCTGTACTGACTACGTCTCCACTGTTGAATCTATAGGACTTCCAAATTCATGTCACTTAGTAAGAACAATAGGAGAAAGGGTTAGTCAAAATGATGTAGACCATGTCAAACATTGAATGTGAGCAAGCACATTTTATGTTTTACACAATGTCAATGAGGTGGAACCCTAATAAGAATACCAATTGCATAACAAGCATACACAATCGGACATTTACATCTTGGCTAAAAGACCACTTTTTGTTTTTAGAATTAGCTGAGATGGCTAGCAGTTGGTCCAAATGTATATGTTCTTCCTTATTTTGGTTATGTAATTAATAAGTACACATTTCATACAAGAGAACATGATCATCATAGTATTATGCATAAT
Source organism: Cicer cuneatum (assembly GCA_037974295.1). Taxonomy (NCBI): domain Eukaryota; kingdom Viridiplantae; phylum Streptophyta; class Magnoliopsida; order Fabales; family Fabaceae; genus Cicer; species Cicer cuneatum. Next base: position 70,214,243 of record JBBPBO010000001.1, on the reverse strand, counting down.
AGCGGCGTCACACCCGTAGCTCAGTATGTGCATGTCTCAAGTGCCAAAGATAGCAATCCCTCATTTGTCGATTGGTTGCAAGTGAGTTGACAACAACAATGGCGTTCAAATTGATAAGTGTGAGTTTATGAAGGTGGACATTAATAAAGTGGGGGTACAAAGATGAACATTTTATTTTAGCATCACAAACTCAACAAGTGTTCTATGTTACTGATTAGGTTGTTGAAAAGTGGTCAATTGTGCTTCTAATTAACAAAATAAATTATCACTACAAACAAGAACATGAAGTGATATATACTGAGAATGGTCCTTTCTTTAATACATCACAACTGCTTGAAGTTGATCCAACTTAGATGACATTCGTTGTATGAGAAACGACCACAATGAAGGTATTTGGATCAATCCCATCCATTGTGTTGATAAAAATCAGAAAAGTAAGAATCCAATAAGGTAGAGAAAAATATTGATTGTGCATGGTAGAGTAATTTTTTTTAACAAGTGTTATTATTTATCATTTTTATTCTAATTTTTATTACCATTGGTATTGATTCTCATTATTATTTTTATTGTTTTAGTTGAATGACTTCTCCTCATGATGATGATTGTGCTTCTAATAGTGGAGAAAACATTCGACACGTGGTGTGACTATAATGAAGAATTGTATCACCGTGAAAAACAAATGAACGAAATACGAAATAAGCTATATTGTACTTTAAGAGTATTAGAGAATAAACTCTAAGGTATATTGTTTCTTTTATATACACATGTAATTACTCTTTCATTTTTTAAGGTTTCATGGAATGAAAGGGGTCAACTAATTGGACCTAACGAAAACAGTTTTGTTAGTTTCATTGGAGTTACGTTCTATCGTATAGTTAAAATTACTTGCTATAAAAATGTTATTTACAATGATAGTATATTGAAAATAAATTTAAATAAATCTGCAATATTTAAACCTTGAATGTAGGTGTAGACATTGAGTGTTGATTGTCATTAATCCCATGATTGAGATAATATACTGAAGTAACAATGTCGATTTACAAGAAAAGGGGGGTTTGAATTGTAAATTCGCCCTTTTAAAATTCTTGTTAAAAACTTAAGAAAATAACTCAAGATTGATCTTGGTTGTGAAAACAGAAAACGGAGAATGTTCTTGGTTAGTTAAAATCAACAGTTTAGTTTATCTATTTAACTTGATAATTAAAAGACTGAAAGTAAATAGAGATAAGGGAAGATATATCACACACAGATGTATCCTGGTTCACCCAACCCGGGCTACGTCTAGTCCTCACAACCGTGAGATTTTCCACTAAGTGTTCAAAACAAATAACCTTCTTGGTTTTACAGCACCTAGCTCAGATCAACCTTGATCTGTTACAAACTTCAATCTTTTCCACCCAAAAAGGAATTCAATCAGGTCACCTATCAACCTTGATAGCATTTTACACTTCACCTTTTAACCTTAAAAGGATTTTCTAAACAAACTACTCAAGCTATAAACACCTCTTATAGTCTTGAGTTTACACAATAACGATGTAGAGTGTTTTTACAGAATCTGATTAAATCTCAACTCTTGTTTAAGGTTTAGATTCTTTACAAGAGATTTCAGTAATCTAATAACAATGAATTTGTGAATGAATGTTACTGATTTCTTGTGAGACTTTTCAAGTATGAATGTGAGTGATTGATGATATATCATGGCACTTGAATGTCTTTGATTTTGGACAGAATCTGAGTATGCTCAACTCGTGTTTGAGATTAGATTCTTGACAAAAGAATTCAGTAGAATGATTTTGATATGAAGAAGAAAAACAGAACTAAATCTTTTGTTTGTGATTGAGAAGCTTTCAAGTATGTAAGTGTATCTGAGCGATGTTTTGCTTTGTACTTGAAGCTCTTATTTTCCTTGAGTATTGGCCTTCCTTTTATAGGCTTTTAGGACATTTAATGATGGTCAAATAGAGCTGTTGGTAGTGCTCTGTCAGTCTTGACCAAAGACCAATTTATATGATTAAAAAAATGTTCCAGCTTTTGAACACTTTTGAATTCTGTTGAATGAGTTGAGTTCTTCGATTCTTGATCAGATTTCCTTTGTTTAATGATCCTTTGTACTTTAAATATATTTGTTAATATCTTTGATTTGATTTGGAGTTTTGATTATGTCAAAACAACTTTGGAGAATGATGATGAACTTCTGCAGAATGTTAATGAAAATTCTGGAGATTGATAATCAATCTAGAGTCCTATTATATGAACTTTCTGGAGATTGATAATCAATCTGGAGGTTTAGTTTTGATCATTCTGGATGTCTTCCTGATCTTTTCTTGGATTTGCTATGATGTTAATATACTTCAAGATCATTCAGCGTTCTTCAGAATGATCAAACATCAAATCTAGCATGTTAACAATCAAATCTCCAGCATGTTTAACATCATTCTCCAACAGTGTATCATCAGTCCAAAATGATACAATCATTCTCCAACATACTGAACATCATTCTTCAGCCTTGTTACATCCTTCTTCAGCCTTGTTACATCCTTATCTAGCTTGACTGCCAAGAATGTTGAACGATCTTAAAGTATATTTACATCAAAGCAGATCCAAGAAAAGATCAGGAAGACATCCAGAATGATCAAAGCTGAACCTCCAGATTGATTATCAATCTCCAGAAAGTTCAGATACTAGGACTCCAGCTTGATTATAAATCTCCAGAATTTTCATTAACATTCTATAGAAGTTCATCATCATTCTCCAAGCTGTTTTGACATAATCAAAATTCCAGATCAAATCAAAGATATTAACAAATATATTTTAAGCACAAAGGATCATTAAACAAAGGAAATCTGATCAAGAATCAAAGGATTCAGCCCAGTCAAAACAGAAATTAAAAATAGTCAAAAGCTGGATTATTTTTAATCAGAAATATTGTCTTTGGTCAAGCCTGACAAGAGCACTACCAACGGCTCTATTTGACCATCATTAAATGCTCTCACGCCTATAAAAGGAAGGCAAAAGCTCAGGAAGAATCAAGAGCTTCAAGTCAAAAGAAAAACATCACTCACATACACTTACATACTTGAAAGCTTCTGAATCACAAACAAAAGATTCAGTTCTGTTTTTCTTCTTCATATCAGAATCATCTACTGAATTCTTATGTCAAGAATCTAATCTCCAACACGAGTTGAGCATACTCAGATTTTATCCAAAAATCAAAGACATTCAAGTGCCAAGATATATCATCAATCACTCACATACATACTTGAAAATCCTCAATCACTTACAAGAATCAGTCTGATTAAGTTTTTATTTACTCTGATACATTTGTACTGAATTCTTTGTAAAAAATCGTATCTCAAACAAGAGTTGAGACATCTCAGATTCTAACAAAACAATCTCATCACTATTGTAAAACTCAAACTATAAGAGTTAAGTATAGTTTGGGGTAGATTGTAAGAAATCCTATCAAGGTTGGTAGGTGATTTGATTAATCTCTTTCTGGGTGGAATTAGATTAAAGTCTGTAACAAAGATCAAGGTTGATCTAAGATAGGTGCTGTAAAACCAAGAAGGTTCTTGTTTTAAACACTTAGTGGAAAATCTCACTATTGTGAGGACTGGACGTAGCCCGGGTTGGGTGAACCAGGATATATCTGTGTGTGATATCTCTTCCCTTATCTCTATTTACTTTTAGTCTGTTAATTATCAAGTTATATAGATAAACTGAACTGTTGATTTTAACTAATCAATAACGTTCTCTGTTTTCTGGTAAAAACCAAGAACGTTCTCCGTTTTCTATTTTCACAACCAAGATCAATCTTGAGTTATTTTCGTAAGTATTTAACAGGAATTTTAAAAGGAAAAATTTACAATTCAAACCCCCTTTCTTGTAAATCGATTTTGCTACTTCACCAGAACTGAAAAATTGCATTGTTTCGAAGTTGTATTCGAATACAGCCTCAGCGTATTCGAATACACTTCTGTAACGTTCAGTTTTTATTCAAAATTTGAACTTTGTATTCGAATACGATACCTCGTAGTCGAATACAAGTATGTATTTTTTGCCACTGACTTGAGTTGTATTCGAATACGCGAAGCTGTAGTCGAATACAAAAGTTCAATTTTAGCTACTAACTTGACATCTGTATTCGGCTACAACACTTCGTATTCTAATAAAGATCTTCAGTTTTAGCTACTGACTTGCTATATGTATTCGGCTACGACACTTCGTATTTGAATACAGATCTTCAGTTTTTGCTACTGACTTACTGTTTGTATTCGGCGACGAGAGGCTTTAGTCGAATACATCTTTGAGTTTTGTCAAAAACTTTATTTTTAAACATATGTTTATGTATTTAAATATTTTAGAAAATACTTTAATGCATATGCTTAACTATAGAAGGTTCTAATAATATTGTATTTTGAAATGTAATTTGAATTAATATCAAGTACCTTAAGACCTAAGTTACCTAATATGAATTGAAGGATGAGTTGAATTAATATCCTTTGAGTTTGCTTTTTGATCAATACACATAATCTTTTTGTCTTCATCAAAAATGTAGATCTTATTCTTTTTCATTCTCCCCCTTTTTGATGATGACAAAACCTTGTTGCTTGAAATTTCAAAGACTTGATTTCTCCCCCTTGATATAAGCTTACTCCCCCTTGATATATGGTTTCTCCCTCTTTGTTTTTGAATTTATGTGTTGGAAGATCTGTAAAAATTTCAATGCTAGCAACCAACAATATACACTTTTTCTCCCCATTTTGACATGATAAAAAAGGAGGATTGCAAGGAAAAAGTAAGTTACAGAACCATGACTAGTAATACATTTACTAAAAAACAAATAAGAGTTTGAAAGGAAATTTTTTAGCAAAGCGGAAACAAATAGCAAATACTTGTACTAGCCAATCTACTCATCAAATTCTGGTGGAAGATGAAGATGATCAATTTTGTCGGATAGATTGTTGAGTTCTTGATGAAATGAGGCATGATGTTGAATGATGGTTGTTTCAATATGTTGAAATCGGTTGTTGAAGGATGTGGTCATGGTTTGAAATTGATTAGTGAAATAATTATTCATGTGTTGAAATTGTTCTGTGACGAAGGATTGAATTGAGTTGAGTTTATCCATGATCATTCTATTTGAAATGATGTCTTCAGCAGCTGCTATGTTTTCTGCTTCTGGTTCTGCTGCTGGTCCGGCTACTTGTTCTGCTGCTGGTTCTGCTTCTTATGCAGTGTCATCTTGGGAATTTGATGGAGTTTGTCCAAGATCACCCTTATGAACATAAGTTTGAAGTGGTTCACTCCATTATTTTCATGCTGGGCAGGACACCTAAATCTAACAAATTGTCTTTGGTTGTTTGGTACAAAACTTCGCCTGAGAAATCTACCTTAAAATGTTCCAAAATTCTTGTAACTTCTCTTGCGTAGGGCAAACCTATAGAATCTTTGGAAGCAAACAGAACTGAGCGGACAAAGTAAGCCCAATTGAGATCAGCCCCTTCTATCATAAAAATCATGATTTGAAGTTCAAACTCAGATATTTGTGAATAGTTCCCGACTTTCGGTACCAAAATATAACTTAAGAAGTAATGTAGTAATCTGTTGTCAACTTTTAGATTACCAACACCATATTTCTGTCGAGCGAACTCCGAACCAACCTAAGTTCTTTTTCTTTCCATAGTATCCTTATCAAATCAACACAGTGAGATATAAGCATCGTATTTGGTAGTGTTTACCCATTCACACAAATGTCCTGGACACATTTTCTGACCTTCATATGGTATGTGCAGAATTTCTCCAATAATTTTAGTGTCTAAACTAATAAGCTTTTTTCTTAACCTTAGACACTAGCCTAGAACCATCTTTTTCAAGATTGTAGAAGAATACCCTAACAAGGTCAGGATAGATGGGACCATTGTAACCAATGAAATCTTCTAATTATTGAGCTTTCAGTAACTCATGGAATTTAAACTGAGAAAAGAAATCTAGCGTACCAATTTTTGGAGTTATCAATTTTTTCTCGGAGAAGTGGGTTCTGAATCTGTCGATTTCTTCTGGTGAAGGAAGTAACCGGGATAGGTCAGCCATATTATCATTTATTCTTTTCTTTGAAGGACCCACTGCAGCAACCTTCGTTCTTGGACCTCTTTTTCGTGCATCCATATTGAGAAGATGTAATGGTTTTTGGAAAAATTTGGGGTTTGGGTTTGATTTTAAAACAATCTTAGATGTAATGGATGATGAGATGAAGGTTTAGAGATGATTGCATGTAAATTTAGATGAAAATTTTGAAGAAAGGAAACCAGAGATTTTGATGGTATTCGGATACTAACAGTTTTGTATTCGTGAAAAACCTAAAATCTATTAAAAACATTTTTATATGCTGAAAAACTCGAATATGTATTCGACTACAGGTTTGATGTATTCGAATACAAATTTTTCTAGGAACGTGTATTCGAATACAGACAGTGTGTATTTGAATACGACAGTAAAAATTTTGTTTTAAATAAAAACTTTAACTAAAGAAATAATTTTAAACATGTATTTGATATTTATTAAAACACATAGATACCAAATACTCATATATTAATAATTTAGTAAGAGAAGATGCAAAAATTTGAAAATTAAAAGTGACATGTCTTACAGAGCATTCAAACCTTTAGAGATCACTTTCATTCAGAATGCCCAGTTCTCTTCGGATTTTGTAGAATGATTCTCTAGGTAGTGGCTTTGTAAAAATATCCGTTAGTTGATTATGAGTGTCGACAAAAGTAACTTCAACATTGCTTTTGAGTACATGATCTCTCAGAAAATGATGACGTATGTCGATATGTTTAGTCTGAGAATGCATGACTGAATTCTTAGTGATGTTGATAGCACTAGTATTGTCACATTTCAGAGGAATACATCCGAGATCAAGTCCATAGTCACGTAGTTGTTGCTTAAGCCATAGTATTTGAGCACAACAACTGCCTGCTGCTATGTATTCTGCCTCAGCGGTACTAAGAGCCACGCATGCTTGTTTCTTACAAGACCGTGATACTAGTGCATTTCCTAAAATGTGACATGTGTCGCTTGTGCTTTTTCTGTCTGTCTTACATCCTGCATAGTCAGAGTCAGAATAACCAATTAGATTGCATATGCTACCTTTTGGATACCATAGGCCAACATTGGTCGTTCCTTTTAGATATTTCATTATTCTCTTAACTGCTACAAGATGTGATTCCTTCGGATCTGCTTGAAACCTTGCACACAAACAAACAGTAAACATAATATCTGGCCTACTGGCCGTTAGATATAAGATTGACCCAATCATACCTCTATACCTTGATATATCAATTGATTTACCAGTTTCATCTTTATCAACATACATTCCGGATCCCATATGAGTCGCACTTTCTTTGCTGTTGTCCATCTAAAATCTTTTTAATAATTCTTTACAATATTTTTCTTGATGAATAAAGATGCCATTCTTAGGTTGCTTGATTTGAAGTTCTAGGAAATAGTTTGATTTTCCCATCATGGACATTTCATATTCTCCTTGCATCATTAATGAGAATTCTTCACATATTTCATTTTTGGTTGATCCAAATATGATATCATCTACGTAGACTTGAACAAGTAAAGTATGATCATTTGTTATTTTAATGAAGAAGGTTTTATCAACTTTACTTTTTCAAATCCATGTTCACATAAAAATTTACTCAGCCTATCATACCAAACTCTTGGAGCTTGTTTCAAACCATACAACGCCTTCTTTAATTTGAAAACATGTGAAGGATTTTTGAAGTCTTCAAAGCCAGGTGGCTGTTTGACATAGACTTCCTCATTGATATAGCCATTTAGGAACACACTCTTTACATCCATCAGAAATAGTTCAAATTCCACAGAGCAAGCATAAGCAAGTTGTAATCAGATTGCTTCTAATCTTGCTACTGGAGGAAATGTTTCATCAAAATCAATCCCTTCTTCTTGGTTGTATCCTTGAGAGACCAACCTTGCCTTGTTTCGAATAACTATTCCATTTTCATCAAATTTTTTCTTAAACACCCATTTGGTACCAATGATATGTTTATTTCCTAGATTTGGAACAAGTTCCCAAACTTTGTTTCTTTCAAACTGATTTAGTTCTTCGTGCATGGCAAGTATCCATTGATCATCTTTGAGGGCTTCACCTATTTTGGAAGGTTCTATTTGGGAGACAAATGCCATATTTAAGCAAGCATATTTGAATTTAGCCTTGTAGTGACTCCTTTGTTGATATCACCTATTATGTTGTCAATCGGGTGATCACGATGGGTTCTCCATTCTTGAGGAAGATCAATGTGTTGATCTTGTTGTTCTATATTGATTTCGTCCTTTTGAGTTGTTTGATCAACTTGATTGTCTTTGCTTATCCCGTTACTTATAACATCATCATCATCACAAATAATTTTATCCTCTTTCGAGGGGTTAGATTCATAAAAAAATACATATATAGATTCTTCAACTATCAAAGTTCTTTTATTAAAAATTCTAAATGATTTACTAGTTAAGGAATAACCAATAAAAATACCTTCATCGGCCTTTTCATCGAATTTGCTGAGATTATCCTTACCATTATTTAACACAAAGCATTTGCATCCAAATATGTGAAAGTGAGAGATATTCGGCTTTCTTCCTTTATATAGTTCGTATGGAGTTTTCTTCAGCATTGGTCGAATTATTACTCGGTTGGATACGTAACAAGCTGTACTTACAGCATCTGCCCAAAAGTATTTTGGTAGACTTGAATCGCTTAGCATAGTTCTTGCAAGTTCTACCAATGATCTATTCTTTCTCTCAACAACTCCATTTTGTTGAGGTGTTCTTGGTGCAGAAAAATTATGGAAGATTCCATTTTCTTCATAGTATTCTACAAAGGAAGCATTTTGAAATTCTCCTCCATGATCACTTCTAATTGATACAATTTTGGTTTCTTGTTCATTTTGGACTAGTTTGGTATATTTCTTAAATGCTTTAAAAGCTTCATTTTTATTTCCAAAAATAAGGTCCATGTGAACCTTGAAAAATCATCAACTATTACTAGTCCATATGAATTTCCACCAAGACTTTTAGTTCTTGATGGACCAAACAAGTCCATATGTATTAATTGAAGTGGTCTTGAAGTTGATACAATATTCTTGGGTTTAAAGGAAACTTTAGTTTGTTTACCCTTTTTTCAAGCGTCACATAATTTATCCTTAATGAATTTCATTTTTGGTAAGCCTACAACAAGTTCATGCTTGACTAACTTGTTTAAGTGATCCATATGGATATGTGTAAATATTTTATGCCATAGCCATGCATCATTGTTGTCACTTACCATAAGACATTTCATTTTTAAGGATAAATCATCAAGATTAATTGTAAAAATATTTTTGAAACGCTTACCAACAAACTGAATTTCACTTGTTATCTCATTTTGAATAATACAATCATCTTTGTTGAAAGTGATTTTGTAACCTTTGTCACAAAGCTGGCTTATGTTTATGAGATTGTGCTTTAAACCATCAACATAGAGGACATCTTCAATTGAAGGAGATGGAGCAATACCAACCTTTCCAATGCCCAAAATTTTTCCTTTGTTGTTATCTCCATAGATCACATAACCATTTGACTCCAGAGTTAGTGCTGAAAATTTAGTTTTGTCATCGGTCATGTGCTTTGAACATCCGCTATCTAAGTACCACATATTTGATGTACTTTTTATGTATTCCTATTCTTCGTCATCAGAATGGTGGGATGCCATCAAAGCAACGTTTGCGCATTCGTCGTTTTTTGAATTTGAAGATGAACTTACTTCATTATCTTCCCATGCTATGTATGCCTTTTTGAACTCCTTCCTTTTGGTAGCATTCTTCTTGATAATGTTAGGACATTCTGCTTTCATGTGTCCTTGTTTTCCACATTCAAAGCAAGTAAAATTTTGATTTGTAGTGGAAACATCTTTCTTTCTAAAGTTTTTCTTTTTCTTGAATGTTCTATTGTTTTGAAGAAATTTACCGAACTTTTTAACAAGGAGGGTGATGTTTTCATCTTCATCTGAATTTTCTTCATTCATCAATTTTATTGATTCTATTTTTAATGAAATAATCTTTGTTTTCTTTTCTAAACTCTCATTCTTTTCCAATCTTTCGAGTTCTATTTCATGCTCTTGTAATTTTCCGAAAAGTGTAGAGAGTGACATTTTAGATAAACTTTTCTTTTCAGAAATTGTTGTCACTTTAGGCTGCCATGTTCTAGTTAATGATATCATAACCTTTAGGTTCAATTCATCATTAGTGAAACTTTTGCCAAGTGTTGTTAGGTGATTTATTAATGAGATAATCTTTTCTGCATGTCTAGAATTGGTTCTCCTAGTTGCATTCGAAACATTTTGTATTCTTGAGACAAAGTGTTTAGTTTTGAACGTTTTACCTCAATTGTTCCTTCGTGGGTTACTTCAAGAGTATCCCATATTTCTTTTGCTGTTTTGCAGTGGGATATACAAAACAATTCGTCCATTCCTAATGCTGATTGTAACATATTTTTGGCTTTCTTGACAAACAACACTTTTCTCTTTTCATCGTCTGTCCATGAGGCTTTTATTTTTATTTCTTCTTGATTGTTGATGACTGTTATTGGAATATATGGACCATTCTCTACAGCCTCCCATATGTCATCTCCTTGTGCCTCAAGGTATGCATGCATACGTATTTTCCAAAAATCATAATGCTCACTGACAAAGCAAGGTGGTTTGTTGCTGCTACCACCATCTCTAAAAACAGGTTGTGCGGAAGCCATGAATCGAGGAGCAAATTACCAGAACTTGCTCTAATGCCAATTGTAAGAACAGAGGCGCACCTAAGAGGGGGGAGGGTGAATTAGGTGTTAAAAGATTTTTCTAATTTTTAGAGTTTTGTGCGTTTGTTTAACTGATTGTGTTTAAGTATATGAAAGCTTTGTATAAGACTGAAGTAAATCACACAAAAATTTATCCTGATTCCCCTTACAATCAAGGGTACATCCAGTCCTCTTGCACACCACAAGAGATTTTCCACTAATTGTTTGAATAAGTTACAAGTCTAACACTAAGACTTCAGTTACAAATTCTTAACACTTAGCCAAAGATAGTACACCACTATCTCAGTTAACAACACTTGAAGAATCTACACTAAGTTCTTCAAATGATACAATAACTTCAATTGATTTTATAATTATGTTCTTAACTAAGCACAAGATTAAAACACTAAGTATAATGATACTAATCAAGCACACTTCCAAGTACAACTGAGAACCTTTCTTAATGATATGAAATTGAAAAGCATGTACTTGAAAATATGAAAATTAAGCTTTGAAAGTGTTTTGAAATTTCAGAAAATAATTCTAAGATTAGTAAGTAGGATCTCTCAGTAAGAATTGAAGCTATGAAGTATTTATACTCCATAGACAACACTTCATATCAGTGGCAATTGTTTCCATAAGTTTTGATGAACTTATGCAATTATCCAGAACTAAAAAGTTGCATTGTTTCGAAGTTGTATTCGAATACAGCCTCAGTGTGTTCGAATACACTTCTGTAACGTTCAATATTTATTCAAATTTTGAACTTAATATTCGAATACGATACCTCGTATCGAATACAAGTATGTAATTTTTCCACTGACTTGAGTTGTATTCGAATACGCGAAGCTGTAGTCGAATACAAAAGTTCAATTTTAGCTACTGATTAGACATCTGTATTCGGCTACGACACTTCGTATTCTAATACAGATCTTCAGTTTCAGCTATTGACTTGCTATCTGTATTCGGCTACGACACTTCGTATTTGAATACAGATCTTCAGTTTTTGCTACTGACTTACTGTTTGTATTCGGCTACGAGAGGCTGTAGTCGAATACATCTTTGAGTTTTGTCAAAAACTTTATTTTTAAACATATGTTTATGTATTTAAATATTTTAGAAAATACTTTAATGCATATGCTTAACTATAGAAAGTTCTCATAATATTGCATTTTGAAATGTAGTTTGAATTAATATCAAGTACCTTAAGACCTAAGTTACCTAATATGAATTGAAGGATGAGTTGAATTAATATCCTTTGAGTTTGCTTTTTGATCAATACACATAATCTTTTTGTCTTCATAAAAAATGTAGATCTTATTCTTTTTCAAAATTCAAGTATGATTGAAATGAGTAATGAATTGCTTAGTACTTGAAGCTCTGATTTTGGACAGAATCTGAGTATGCTCAACTTGCTTTTGAGATTAGATTCTTGACAAAAGATTCAGTAGAATGATTTTGATATGAAGAAGAAGAACATAACTGAATCTTTTTTTGTGATTGAGAAGCTTTCAAGTATGTAAGTGTATGTAAGTGATATATGTTGGAACCAAGTTGGTTCTAAGTACTTAGGATTTTGATGGTTACAAAAGCACTCAATGTAATCTTATTTTGTACCTTGAATTATTAAATTAAATACAATCAGAATATGAAGAAATCAGAAGCAGAAGATCAAAGGAAAATGAATTCTGGAATTTCCAGAAGATGTTCCAGGATGTCAAAACATCACCAGAAGATATGTTTGCTGGCCCAGAACAGAAGGAAGAAAAATCAGAAGGAAACATGGATCATACCAAAGGAAAGCATGCGAGAGGGAGAGTTAATCCAAACCAAGAGGAATCAAATATCAAATTTATTCTAGAAGTTATTGTGACCAGAAGATGGTCTGGCAGTGAAATATTAAACTGCCCAGACTTGTTCCAGACTCAACCAGAAGCTATGTTTAAGGGTCCAGAACAAGAGAATCAATCCAGATATGACCCAGACCATAAGATAGCATGATTCAGGGCATGAAACTAAGTCAAGACAAGAAGAAATGATTTCCAGAATGATCCAGACCTGATCTAAAATCAAAGGTAAAATGCCCAGACTGAAATATTTATTGTCCAGATTTAATTCAATTTAATCCAGACCAAGTCCAGATCAGAGGGAAGATTTCCAGATCAGTGGTTCAGAATTAATTATTTGGTCTAGTGATGGTCTAGATCAGAGAGATTGAATGTATAGTCCAGCAAAGGCCGAATTCAGAGGATTATAGCATATTAGGTGCGCATCCAAGATGGCCGAAATCAGAAGATCAGAGGATCAGGAAGTGTGGTCCAGGGAAGGCTGAAATCAGAGGATCACAGCATAACAATCAGTATGGTCCAGATGTGGACTAGCGCATGAAGATCCAATGGTCCAGATTTAATCAGGAAATTTATACGGTGGAGAATTGAATTTATTTTGATCAAAGGATTAAAAAGATTTATTACAAAAATAAAGTGAGGTGTTGTGGAATTCAGGAGTTGTGGCGGGAAGGAACCAACAGATTTAATTGGCCAGTTATTTTGAAAGGAAATCTAAATATATGTTTTTTATTTATATGAAGCCCAATTGGTCAAGTTATTTTTACAGAGAATCCAGCAAGATTCAGCTCGAATTTAAGCATTGGAAGAGGCCCAAATCTGCATCTATAAAAGGAGGCTCAAGGCAGAATACTCAAGCATCGAAAATCACAAAAGAGTCATACACTTCCAAAGCAAACACCCAAATTTTCATAGAAGTCAATTGTGAGTTCCAGCTTTCAAGAAGCAAGTACTCTTGTTATTTTCTTTCCACTGTGTGAAATCTAAGTTGTTGAAGTAGAGTCTACAATCTGAGGGAGTCAGAAGGGGTAGCATGTTACTTGGCAATTAGATTCATAGTGTTGTGTGTTAAATCTAAGTTGTTGAAGTAGAGTCTACAATCTGAGGGAGTCAGAAGGGGTAGCAAGTTACTTGGCAATTAGATTTATAGTGTTGTGATTTCTTCTACAATCTGGGATTGTCAGATTGGCTGAAGACAGGAGCTGCATTCCTCAAAGAAGTCTAGGATTGTTAGACTATTTGAGAAGACTGACTTGGAGGGTCAGTAGCAAGGTTGTAATTCAAGGTTTGAATTAGTGAAATCCTTTAAGGTGAAGGGACTCAACGTAGCCTCGTTAACGGTGAACCAGTATAAAAACTGAGTTTTATTTTTACTTTTTATCTGATGCTAACTTTGTTTTTAATTATACATCAAGTTTTGTTTTAAAAGTATAAAAACATGAAAAGTATTCAAGTTAAGTCAAACACAATTCAACCCCCCTTCTCGTGTTTGCACCTTCAATATATTGATTTGAACTTGAAGCTCTTGAATCTGATTATGAATGATGAAATAATTGCTTTCGTGAGTTCTGGTTATTGCCTTTATCTTGAGTTCTCTTTTATAGACTCAAAAGGTGCTTGTGATAGCTCATTTGCCCGTTGAGAACAGTTGGTTACTCTGTCAGTGATTAGGTGAGAGCAGGCCAAAAAGCAAGATTGTTCTTCATTCTGCTTCTGATGTTCAAGGATAGACTTGGTTCTTCTAGTATCCTCTCGAAGTATCATCTGGTGATATCCTCTGGTAACCTCTGAAGGTATCCTTTGGTGATAACCTCTGGTGATATCCTCTGGAGGTATCCTCTGGTAACGTCTTTTAGAGGTATCCTCTGGTGATATCCTCTGGTATCCTTTGGTGATGTCTTCTGAAGGTATCCTCTGGTGACATCCTTTGATGACGTCATCTTCTGGTGACACCATCCTCTGGTGGTATCCTCTGGTGACGTCATCTTCTGGTGACATCACCCTCTGGTGGTATCCTCTGGTGACGTCATCCTCTGATGTTTATATACTTCAAGATCATTCAACATTCTTGGCAGTCAAGCTGGAGAAGGATGTAACAAGGCTGGAGAATGATGTTCAGTATGCTGGAGAATTATTGTATCATTTTGCACTTATGTTATCATACTAGAGGATGATGTTTGATCATTCTGGAGATAGTTGTTAATCATGCTGGAGAAAGATGTTTACTGTTGGAGATTGTTTATCAATCTGGAGACTGATGATACACTGCTAGAGAATGATGTTAAACATGCTGGAGATTGATATTAACATGCTGGAGAATGGTAATCATTATAGACAGAAGATCATTTTTGACAGCAGATCATTCTGGACATTCTAGAGACTGATCTAATCATTCTGGAGATTGATCTGATCATTCTGGACATTTTTGGAGACTGATCTGTCTTGTTGGAAAAGTTTGATTCATAGCATTTTTCCTTAAACAAAACTCAAGTGCAATAATTAGTAGATCACCATTCATAAAACTCAATCATTTAATTCAAAAGTGTTGGAACCAAGTTGGTTCTTGCAATTAAAGTTTTGATGTTAACAAATGTATTTTATGAAAATAACATATTTGACTTAGAAGAAGAATGAAAAATGTCACCAGAAGAATAGATCAGAGGATGACGTTACCAGAAGCAGAAATCAGAGGATGACGTCACCAGAAGCAGAAATCAAGGGATGACGTCACCAGAGGATGATCATCAGAGGAATATGTTAGAGAAAAATGCTCAAAACAGAATTGGAGCAAAAGACTCGAGAAACAAAATCTAGCTAAAAATATGCTCAAAACAGAATCTGAGAAAAATGCTCAAAACAGAATTGGAGCAAAAGATTAGAGAAATAGAATCTAGTTGAAAATATGCTCAAAACAGAACCTGAGAAAAATGCTCAAAACAGAATTGGAGCAAAAGACTCGAGAAACAGAATCTAGCTAAAAGCATGCTCAAAACAGAAGCGGAGCAAAATGCTCAAAACAGATTAATTGAAATACACTCCAGAAGTAAAGCATCAGTGAGCAAAAGACTCAAAACAAAATCTGAGCAAACTACTCCAAAATATTCTCAAAACAGATTAATCGAAATACACTCCAGAAGTAAAGCATCAGTGAAGTCCTAATTTCAACTATAGATAGAGGTTTAATGCTAGAGAATAAAGCATAGAAAAATAGAAGAACTCAAGCAAAAATTCATATGTATTTAGAGAGTTCAAAGGAGAGAAACATTTGCTTAAAAGATAAATATTTTCTGAGTGTTCTTTTCTTAGAGTGTGAAGCTGATCGTCATCATAAATTGTTCAGAAGCAAACACTCTAGTTCACTTTAAGCATATTGTGAGTATCAACTTTTCAGAAGTAATTACTCAGTTCTAATTTTGATCCCTTATATTAAATCCTATAGTGTTGAAGTTTCTTCTAAAATCTAGAGTTGTCACATTGTTAGAAAAAGACTTAGCTTGCAGGTTTAAGGTTGTTAAGGTTCTCAAAAGTCTGGGGTTGTCAGACTGTTTGAGAAGACTTGGCTGGTATAGTCAAGGTGTTGTTGTTCCTCAAAAGTATAGGGTTGTCAGACTGTTTGAGAAGACTTGGCTGGTATAGACAAGGTGTTGTTGTTCCTCAAAAGTATGGTGTTGTCAGACTATTTGAGAAGACTTGGCTGGTATAGTCAAGGTGTTGTTGTTCCTCAAAAGTCTGAGTTGTCAGATTGTTTGAGAAGACTTGGCTGGTATAGTTAAGGTGTTGTTATTCCTTAAAAGTCTGGGGTTGTCAGGCTGTTTGGGAAGACTGGCTTGTAGGGTCAGTGGTGTTGTAATTCAAAGGAGTTTGAATTAGTGAAAAGGTCTTCTGGAGGAAGGGACTGGACGTAAACTAGTTATCGGTGAACCAGTATAAATTGCTGTGTTATTATGTTATTATTATCCGCTGCTGAATCTGATTACTTATTTATCAAATAATTCAAATCAACATTTAACAAAACAGCAAAAGTAATTAAGTTTGACAAACACAATTCTGAAGGTGCAAACACGAGAAAGGGGGTTGAATTGTGTTTGACTAACTTGATTACTTTTCCTGTTTTTACACTTTTAAAACAAAACTTGATGAATAAAAACAGAGTTAGCAGCGGATATAAAGTAAAAATAAAACTCATAATTTTTATACTGGTTCACCGTTAACGAGGCTACGTCCAGTCCCTTCACCTTGAAGGATTTCACTAATTCAAACCTTGAATTACAACCGTTCTACTGACCCTCCAAGTCAATCTTCTCAACCAGTCTAACAATCCTAGACTCTTGAGGAAGACAGCACTTGTCTTCTCCTGCCAATCTGACAATCCCAGATTGTAGAAGGAATTACAAAACTTTGAATCTAATTGCCAAGTAATCTGCTACCACTTTCTGACTCTCTCAGATTGTAGACTCTACTTCAACAACTTAGATCTAACACAAAGGAAAGAAAATAACACGAGTGCTTGCTTCTTGAAAGCAGGAACTCACAATTGACCTCACTGAAAACTTGAGTGTTTGCTTTGGAAGTGTATGACTCTTTTGTGATTTTCGATACTAAGTATTCTGCCTTGAGCCTCCTTTTATAGATGCAGATTTGGGCCTCTTCCAAGCTTAATTTCGAGCTGAATCTTGCTGGATTCTCTTGCAAAAATAACTTGACCAATTGGGCTTTATTTAAATAAAAAAACATATCTTTTATTAAGCTTTAGATTTTCTTTCAAAATAACTGGCCAATCAAGTCTTTAGTTCCTTCCTGCCAACAGCTCCCGAGTTCCACAATACTTCACTTTATTTTTGTAAAGGTTGGTATTCTTCTCTTTTCAACTCTTTCTATTCCTTTTCAACTCCTTCTCTTTTCACTCTTTCTATTCTTCTCTTCTCCTCTCCTTTTCAACTCCTTCTTTATTCTCTCTTTCTTTTCTCTCTTCACATTTCCTCTCCTTTTCAACTCTTTCTCTTTTCACTCTTTCTTTTCCTCTCTTTATTTTTCTCTCTCCCTATTTCCTCTCCTTTTCAACTCCGTCTCTTTTCACTCTTTCTTTTTATCTCTTTATTTTTCTCTCTCCCTGTTTCCTCTCCTTTTCAACTCCTTCTCTTTTCATCTCTTTCTTTTTCACTCATTCTTTCTTTTTATCTCTCCTTTTTCTCTCTCTCTCCCCCTTTTTGTCATCAGCCAAAAAAAGGTCCTACTATTTTTGTATTTTTTGTTTTTCTCTTTACAAATTACAGAAAGTAAAAACAGAAAATTAAAAAGCATAAAATAAAATTACAAGAAAATTAAAAAAAACTCCTAAGATGACTACTTGAGCTAGTCAGATATGGAGATAATGCTGAGATGCTTCTTGATGAACTCGAACCTATCTTCTGGTAATGCTTTGGTGAAGATGTCATCCCATTGATGATCAGTGTCCACAAACTGGATGTCATCCCATTGATGATCAGTTTCCAGCTTGTCTCCAGCATAGTCGGAATCACAAAAATCTTTGAGTTTGTAGGTGGGGGTTTTCTTGTATAACAAAGTAAGGTTGGTGGTTCCTTTAAGGTATCTCAAAATTCGTTTGACAGCAGTTAAATGGGATTCCCTAGGATCAGCTTGAAATCGGGCACAGACACAAACACTAAACAAGATGTCAGGTCTAGAAGCAGTTAAATATAGAAGGGATCCAATCATACCTCTGTATGTTTTCTGGTCTACCTTTTGGCTGGTTTCATCTTTCTCAAGTGAGCAGGTTGGGTGCATGGGGCTGGCCATAGGCTTACATTCACTCATTTTGAACTTTTTAAGAAGTTCTTTAGTATATTTAGATTGGTGAATGAGTATACCTGATTTACCTTGGTGAATCTGAATTCCCAAGAAGAATTTGAGTTCTCCCATCATGCTTATTTGGAACTCTTTCTGCATTAGGTCAGAAAACTCTTTGCACAAAGTGCCATTAGTCGATCCAAATATGATATCATCAACATAAACTTGAATAATCAAAATATCATTTTTAATGGATTTCCTAAATAGAGTATTATCAATCTGGCCTCTATTAAATTCATTCTTAAGCAAAAAGTTACTAAGTCTGTCATACCATGCCCTTGGTGCTTGTTTTAAACCATATAAGGATTTTTTAAGTTTAAAAACATGGTCTGGAAAATCAGAATCTTCAAATCCAGGGGGCTGTTTGACATAGACTTCCTCACTTATGTAGCCATTTAAGAATGCACTTTTAACATCCATTTGATACAGCATTATATCATGATTAACAGCAAAAGATAAGAGAATTCTAATTGCTTCTAACCTGGCCACTGGAGCAAAAGTCTCAGTGTAGTCTATACCTTCCTGTTGACTGTATCCTTGAGCTACAAGTCTAGCTTTGTTCCTTACCACTTCACCTTTTTCATTAAGTTTATTCCTGAAAACCCACTTGGTTCCAATAATGTTTTTGTTTGGTCTGGGTACCAGATCCCAAACATCATTCCTTTGGAATTCATTCAGCTCTTCTTTCATTGCAAGTATCCAACCTTCCTCTGCCAAAGCCTCATCAACATTGCTTGGTTCAATTGTTGATAGTAAACCAAACAAACTGGTTTCTCTACTTGATGATCTGGTCTTTAAAGGTTCTGCTGCACTGCCAATAATGAGAGATTCTGGATGTGAAGACTTGTACTTCCATCCATTCTTTCCCTCTGACTTGTTTTCAAATTCAACATGTTCTTCTTCATCTAGATCTTTCTCATATTCTGCTTCTGGTTCAGCTTCTGGTTCCTGTTCCTCTGGTTCACCTGCAATTTCCTCATCTTGCTTTGACTTTTCAGAGTCAAGCTCTTTATCATCAAACTTAATGTGGATTGATTCTTCCACAGTGTTAGTTTCTTTGTTAAACACTCTATAAGCTTTTGATCTCTCAGAGTAGCCAATAAATATACACTTTTGAGATCTAGAATCAAACTTAGCTACGTTATCTTTAGTGTTCAACATAAAACAGATGCAGCCAAATTGCTTAAAGTAGGAAATATTGGGTTTCTTACCTTTCCACAGTTCATAGGGAGTTTTATTTAAGATGGACCTGATGTAGACTCTATTCTGAATGTAGCAGGCTGTGTTGACAGCTTCTGCCCAAAGGTAGGTAGCTACCTTCATATCATTCAGCATGGTTCTGGCCATCTCCTGCAGTGATCTGTTCTTCCTTTCTACCACTCCATTCTGTTGAGGTGTTCTGGGGGATGAGAAGTTGTGAGAGATGCCATTCTCATCATAGAATTCTTCAAAATACTTGTTCTCAAATTCACCTCCATGATCACTTCTGATGGTTATGATCTTAATACCCTGTTCATTCATAACTTGCTTACAAAAAGAAATAAATACTTTGTGAGATTCATCTTTGTTCTTTAAAACTTTTACCAAAGTCCACCTTGAGTAATCATCAACAATCACAAAACCATATTTCTTACCACTGAGGGAAGCTATTTGAACAGGACCAAACAGATCTAAGTGAAGCAGTTCAAGTGGTTGAGAGGTAGAAACACATTTTTTAGTTTTAAAAGAGCTTTTAGTTTGTTTACCTCTTTGACATGCTTCACACAAAATCTCAGTTTTGGAACTTACCTTGGGAAGCCCTCTTACCAATTGGAGTTTGCTCAACTCGGATATAAGTCTAGGGTTTGCATGCCCTAGCCTCTTGTGCCAAATCTGATTCTGCTCACTTACAAATAATAGGCATTTAACCTATTGCTTAGCAAGACTAAAAAGATCAATTTTATAAACATTATCCTTCCTAGTGCTAGTAAATAAAACAGTCCCATCAAGTTGACTAACAGCTTTGCAAGTTTTTTGATTAAAGATAACATCATAATTGCAATCACTTAATTGACTTATGCCCAGAAGATTATGTTTTAGCCCTTTAACTAACAGAACATTTTTAATAGACGAGGGAGAAGAAGTGTTACCAACAGTTCCTGTACCAATAATCTGACCTTTCTGGTTTCCTCCAAAGGAAACTTTGCCTCCATTCTTCATAGTCAGATCCAGAAACATAGATTTATCTCCTGTCATGTGCTTGGAGCAGCCATTGTCAAGATACCTAGTTTTGTGTTGCTGATCAGACCTTGCCTTTTCTTTGTCAGAATCAGAGTCAGAGTCAGACTCAGATTCAGACTTAGCTTCTGTTCGAGCCATTAGGGCCAGTTCTTCTTCTGGCCTGTTTGAGCAGTTTCCTTGATTTTGCTTTGGTTTATAAACCATGTTCCTCTAATGATTCTGGAACATGTTTTGATTATGGTAATTTTGGTGAATCCAGTGATTCTGATAACCTTGATGATTCTGGTGATTTGGGTGAATCTAGTGGTTCTGATGAATTTGGTAATTCCTGATTTGATTCTGGTTCTAGTTCCAGTGTTGATTCTGATTCTGGTTCCAGCACTGACTCTGATTATGGTTCCAGTGTTGGTTCTGGTTCCAGTTTCTGTGCTTCTGATACTGGTTCCAGTTTTGATTCTGGTTCCAATTCCTGTTCTGGTTCCAGTTTTGATTCTGGTTCCAATTCCTGTTTTGGTTCCAGTTTATATTCTGGTTCCAGTTCTGGTTCTAATTCTGATTCTAGTTCTGGTTGAGTTGACCAGACCTTTTTCCATCAGACTCAGATTGCCTTTGTCTTGTTGTAGCAGGAACATAAACCTTCTTCTGCTTGTGCATTGCCAACATCCATTGTCCAGCCACCATTGTTGGTGTCTCCTTCTGGTTGCTCAGAACATCTGCAACATAGACAATTTGATCTTTTGGTACCCAGAACTGATTGGGTTCAGGTTTGTTACTCTCAAAAACTCTTTGATCTTGTTCAGATATTACCATTGGACAAGATAATTTAGAGTGACCTTTCTTAGCACAAACAATGCATAAAACATCAGAATGAACAGCTTTACTTTCAGTAATTGTTTATGTAAAACCAATACGTCTCTTTCCAGTGTTACTGTTTCCATAAATCATAGATGTATATTTACTTCTTTCCATTCAATTAGAAATAAAGTTTTGAAAAAATTGTTCATGCATATCAGATTCATAAACAGTTTTGGAAGTGGAACATATATTACTTTTGAGAGTTTGGTTTTCAGATTTGAGTCTTGCAACTTCAGTTTTAAAATCTTTGTTTTCAGTTGCATACTCAGAATTTCGATTCTTTAAAACTTGGACTCTTTGGTTAGCATTTTCTTATCTTCCATAAGAGTTTTTAGTTTTAAAGACATCTTATTGTTTGCATTTAACAAGTCTTTTAAAGTCTCAATTAATTCAGATTTAGAGAGATCGGAAAATACCTCACTGTCTTCATCTTTTGATTATGTTCCAGAGCCTGAGCTGTATCCAGAACTTGAGTTGGTATGAGCCCTCAGAGACAGAATTGCTTCCTCTGATGTGCTTCCAGACTTGCCTGAATGATTGCTTCAATCATTCTTCCTTCTGCCTGTTTTCCTTCTTGAATTCGTGCCTTTATGAGGTCCAGAAGTAGACCTGATGTGTGCCTTCATTGCTGTTTCTGCCTCTTCTTCATCAGACGATTCTTCTTCTGATTCTGATACATCCCAGGCTGCCATCAGACCCTTCTTTCTAAATCTGGAACTCTTCTTGTGTTGTTTGCCTTTTTCCAGATTTGGACATTCTGACTTGATATGTCCAGGTTTATTGCATCCATAACAAACAATACTCTTCTTGTCAGATTCTTCCTTTCCTTTGTTGTTATGTTTCTTCTTGAAGCATCTTCTCTTCCTGTTTTCCCAGATCTTAACCATCTTTTTGGTTAAGTGAGCCATATCATCATAGTCACTGTCACTATCCTCTGATTCTGATGCTGCCCTTGCAGCTTTCTTCTGTTTCGACTTCAGAGCCAGATTCTTCTTCTTCTTAGGTTCATCTGCTTCTAGTTCTATTTCATGAGACCTGAGTGAGCTGATCAGATCTTCAAGCTTCAAGGTATTCAGATCCCTAGCTTCTTGTACTGCAGTAACCTTTGGTCTCCATTTGGCTGGTAAGCTTCTGAGAATCTTCTTGACATGATCTGCTGTTGTGTAGCTTTTCTTCAAGACCTTCAGTCCAGATATCAGAGTCTGGAATCTGCAGAACATTCCATCAATGTTTTCATCATCTTCCATCTTGAACATTTCATACTGTTTGACCAGTATGTTAGCCCTTGCTTCTTGAACATGCTGGCTTCATTCATAGGTCAGAACCAGACTGTCGAATATGCTGTTTGCTGTTTCTTTATCTGTGCGTCTGTCAAATTCCTTGAATGTGATGGCACTGATCATGATGTTTCTAGACTTGTGATGAAGCTTGTGTAATCTGCTCTGGTCTGGTTTCATATCATCCATGTCTAGTTCTTTAGTTGGATCTTCTGGATCAGTAGGTGCAATGTATCCTTTGACTACCATCTTCCATAATTCAGGATCTTGAGATATGAAGAAACTTCTCATTCTGTCCTTCCAATACTCAAACCTTTCTCCATCAAACAGTGGTGGTCTGTTGATGTTGCCTCCCAGTTCATCTCTGGATTCTGCCATGTTGAACCCCTTGGACCTTTCCTCAAACACTGTTAAGTGCTCAGCCTTGAGACCGAGCTCTGATGCCAATTGAAGGTGCAAACACGAGAAGGGAGGTTGAATTGTGTTTGACTAACTTGATTACTTTTCCTATTTTTACACTTTTAAAACAAAACTTGATGAATAAAAACAGAGTTAGCAACGGATATAAAGTAAAAATAAAACTCATAATTTTTATACTGGTTCACCGTTAACGAGGCTACGTCCAGTCCCTTCACCTTGAAGGATTTCACTAATTCAAACCTTGAATTACAACCGTTCTACTGACCCTCCAAGTCAGTCTTCTCAACCAGTCTAACAATCCTAGACTCTAGAGGAATATGGCACCTGTCTTCTCCTGCCAATCTGACAATCCCGGATTGTAGAAGGAATTACAAAACTTTGAATCTAATTGCCAAGTAATCTGTTACCCCTTTCTGACTCCCTTAGATTGTAGACTCTACTTCAACAACTTAGATCTAACACAAAGGAAAGAAAATAACACGAGTGCTTGCTTCTTGAAAGCTAGAACTCACAATTGACCTCACTGAAAACTTGAGTGTTTGCTTTGGAAGTGTATGACTCTTTTGTGATTTTCGATACTAAGTATTCTGCCTTGAGCCTCCTTTTATAGATGCAGATTTGGACATATTCCAAGCTTAATTTCGAGCTGAATCTTGCTGGATTCTCTTGCAAAAATAACTTGACCAATTGGGCTTTATTTAAATAAAAAACATATCTTTTATTAAGCTTCAGATTTTCTTTCAAAATAACTCACCAATCAAGTCTTTAGTTCCTTCCCGAGAACAGCTCCTGAGTTCCACAATACTTCACTTTATTTTTGTAACAAATCTTTTTAATACTTTGATCAAAATAAATTAGAATCTCCACCGTTAATCCTCATGATTAAATTTGGACCATTTGATTTTCTGCGCTAGTCCACATCTGGACCATACTAGTTGATATGTTGTGATCCTCTGATTTCGGCCATCCCTGGACCACACTTCCTAACCTTCTGATCTTCTAATCTCGGCCATCCTAATCCAGCAAACTGATCTGCTGTGATCCTCTGATCTCGGCCACTACTGGACCACACATTCTGACCTTCTGATTTCGGCCAACACTGGGCCATGGTCTGATCTTCACATCTCAGCCAACACTGGGCCAAATATATAAAACTGAACCATTGATCTGGAAATCTTCCCTCTGATCTGGTCCAATTCTGGACTTGGTCTGGATTAAACTGAAATTAAATCTGGACAAGTAATATTTCAGTCTGGACATTTTATGTAACACCCCGAGTTTAAAACACAGTGCGGGTGCATTTTTTTTTTCAAATAAATAATTGAAATGAGTTTTTCCAAAATTAATTTCAAAAGAATTAAAATAAAATCAGTTCATTTCAAAGGTTATCACCCAATCAGTGTCAGAGTGCAGAATAATACAGCGGAAAAAGTATTACATTAACTCCCAAAGTAAAATTTACATTTCCCAAAACTCAAGACCCTATACAAAAGTCTAGACTGATCATGCACTAAGCTACAGTAGCACGATCTCCACCGTATCCTCTATAAGTCTCGTCCTCAGCCAACCATCTGACCCTCTGCATTGTCCACGTAGACTCCGTACGTAAAGATCAGGGGAAACTAACGACGCTTCCGTCGTTAGTGTATCCGTCTGTAGGACGGGTTCGGGTAACATCTGAGGGCAAAGCCCAAAGTCCACAATATAATAGCAAGGGTCACCGACCGAAATTAACAAATAAGCACATAGCATATATCTCACAACAACACATATATTCATGGCATATTGTATAATAATGATGAAAAGATGCTCATTTTGAAATTTCATGTTGTAAGTACAATCACCACTTCAGCAACGAATTAATATGGAGAAAACATGTTGTAAGTACAATCACCACTTCAGCAATCACAAACATTCATCAGAAAACTCATATTTCAACAAGTACTTACACACATCAATTTTCCAATCATCAACAATATCCAAAACTTGACCCACCGGTCAAACACCCAGATGCAATATGCATATGCTCATGTACTCAGCTTCTTGGAATTACCAAGGTGCAGTCGCTCACAGACCAGCACACTATGTTTGACTTTAACGGCCCTCAAGACCAAGGTGCAATCGCTCAACAGATCAACACCTAGTGCAGTCACTCAACAGACCAGCACTCGTGTAGTCACTCAACAGACCAGCACGTTTAACATATTTGAATGGACCACCACGAACATGCGGCCACTCTACAACCCATCACGGTTACTACATTCACGTGTATTAGCCTCTCACAGGCCAAATACACAGAAGTTAAATCCTCGCACGGATAGAATGGACCACCACGAACACGCGGCCATTCCGTAGCCCACTACTGTGGTTACTACTTAACTTCGCGGCCCATCACGGTCACCGCATCAACTCTGTGGCCCATCGCGGGTACAACCTGACTATGCAATGCATGAACATGCAATGTTTTCTCTTCACTGAAAATAGTATGCAAAATCATAAAAATTCATGCCTTTCCATCATATTTCAAAACATCTCAATATAATCAATATCATCATTAACACGTCAATGATTAAACATTCAAGTAATCGTTAACACTTTACATTATCACATAATTCCATTCTTAATCATCATAAGTCTTTCCCCCAACTCTTAAAATTCACAAAATAGTGTTTAAAACTGAGTTTTCTAGAAAATACGAACCTGTATTCGAATATAGCCTCTCTGTATTCGAATACAAGAGTCAAAACAGTGCAGAATTAACACTCTGTATTCGACTACAGCCCCCTGGTAGTCGAATACAGAGGCAGTCTCAGTGCACAAATCAATATTTTTCACTACATCAGTAAAGTCCCAAAAACTTCATCACCCCCACTTCAAACTATCACAAAAATTCCATTTTAATTCACCACAAACATTCCCAATATTCCCCAAAACTTAGGGTTTACAAAGCACTCTTAAAAACTTGGAATTTCTGAAAACTCGAATCTGTATTCGAATACAGATCCCTTGTATTCCAATACATGAGCTGAGACTGTAATTTCAACATTCTGTATTCGAATACAGCATGCCTGTAGTCGAATACATAAGTCAAAAACAGAACCAGAATGATCAACATCAGAACATCAGAAACAGAAACCAGAATCAGAATGTTTAACATCACAACATCAAAAACAGAACCAGAATCATCAACACCAGAATATCATAAAAACAGAACCAGAATCAGAATCATCAACACCAGAACATCAGAAAACAGAACCAGAATAATCAACTTCAGAAACAGAACCAGAATGATCAACATCAGAAACAGAACCAGAAGGATCAACATCAGAAAACAGAACCATAAGGATCAACATCAGAAACAGAACAGAATGATTCACACCAGAATCATCATAAGCAAAACAGAATGACTCACACCAGAAGTAAAACAGAATGATTCACACCAGAATCATCAGAGGCAAAACAGAATGGTTCAATCCAGAATCATCAGAAGCATAACAGAATGATTCGATCCAGAATCATCAGAGGCAAAACAGAATGACTATCAGAATCATCAGAAGCAGAAACAAGATGATTATCAGAATCATCAGAAGCAGAAACAGGATGATTAATATTAGAATCATCAGAAGGAAAACAGAATGATTATCAGAATCATCAAAAGCAGAAACAAGATGATTATCATAATCATCAGAAGCAGAAACAAGATGATTATCAGAATCATTAGAAGCAGAAACAGCATGATCAATATCAGAATCATCAGAAGCAGAAACAGAATGATTATCAAAATCATCAGAAGTAAAACAGAATGATTCACACAAGAATCATCAGAAGCAAAACAAAATGATTCACACAAGAATCATCAGAAGCAGAAACAAGATGATTATCAGAATCATCAGAAGCAGAAACAGGATGATTAATATCAGAATCATCAGAAGCAAAACAGAATGATTATCAGAATCATCAGAAGCAGAAACAGAATGATTATCAGAATCATCAGAAGTAAAACAGAATGATTCACACAAGAATCATCAGAAGCAAAATAGAATGATTCACACAAGAATCATCAGAAGCAAAACTGAATGATTCACACAAGAATCATCAGTAGCAGAAACAAGATGATTATCAAAATCATCAGAAGCAGAAACAGGATGATTAATATCAGAATCATCAGAAGCAAAACAGAATGATTATTAGAATCATCAGAAGTAAAACAGAATGATTCACACAAGAATCATCAGAAGCAAAACAGAATGATTCACACAAGAATCATCAGAAGCAAAACAGAATGATTCACACAAGAATCATCAGAAGCAAAATAAAATGATTATCAGAATCATCAGAAGCAGAAACAAGATGATTATCAGAATCATCAGAAGCAACACAGAATGATTCATCCAGAATCATCAGAAACAACACAGAGTGATGTTGGAACCAAGTTGGTTCTAAATAAACTGGATTTTGATGTGTACACATACACTTGATGGAATCTTATTTTGAACTTGAATTACTACGGTAAAAACCATCAAAAGATGAATGTATCAGAGGATACATTCTGAATTTACAGAAGATGCATTTCTAGAATTATCAGAAGATAAACCAAAATGTCCAAAACCGACCAGAAGATAACTTTGGAGGATTATATCAAACAGAAACAAAATCAGAAGAACATCTGGAAAACACCAGAGGGAAGCCTGCCATAATATGAATCGCTCCAAACAAGAATGATTCAACTATCAGAAGCAATCAAGAAGTTATACTGATCAAAACATAGTCTCGCAGTGTAATTTCAACACAGTCCATACTTGTCCAGAAGTGACCAGAAGATATCTTTGATGGATTATATCAGAGGGAATAAATATCAGAAGATTCTTTGGACCATACTATTGTGAAGCCTGCCATGTGGAGAGTTGTTCCATGCCATAAGTTGTCAAAAGCAAGAAGTAATCCAGAAGATAATTTGACCAGAACATGGCATGACAATCGAATTTTGAATAACCCAGACTTCGCCCAGACATCATCCAGAATTGATCAGAAGAAGCACAGAATGGTTCATACCAGAATCACCAGAAGTAGAAACAACAGAATGATTATCAGAATCATCAGAAGCAGAAAACAGGATGATGATCAGAATCATCAGAAACAGAAAACATGATGATTATCAGAATCATCAGAAGCAGAAAATAGGATGATGATCAGAATCATCAGAGGCAGGAAACAGGAAGATGATCAGAATCATCAGAAACAGAAAACATGATGATTATCAGAATCATCAAAAGCAGAAATAGAATGGTTCACATCAGAACCATCAGAAGCAGAAATAGACACAGAATGATCCACACAAGGATCATCAGAACCAGAAACAGAATGATCCACACAAGGATCATCAGAACCAGAAACAGAAACGAAATGATCCACACAAGGATCATCAGAACCAGAAACAGAAACAGAATGATCCACACAAGGATCATCAGAACCAGAAACAGAAACGAAATGATCCACACAAGGATCATCAGAACCAGAAACAGAAACAGAATGATCCACACAAGGATAATCAGAACCAGAAACATAAACGAAATGATCCACACAAGGATCATCAGAACCAGAAACAGAAACAGAATGATCCACACAAGGATCATAAGAACCAGAAACAGAAACAGAATGATCCACACAAGGATCATCAGAACCAGAAACAGAAATGAAATGATCCACACAAGGATCATCAGAACCAGAAACAGAAACGAAATGATCCACACAAGGATCATCAGAACCAGAAATAGAAATTCTTCTTCTAAATTCGACTACAGGGCTCGTAGTCGAATACAAGTTTGAAAACTTAAGTAAAACATAAATTTTACAGGTTGTAGTCGAATACACACATGTTGTATTCGAATACACCTTCGAAAACCAGTGAAAATTTCCTGAGATTCAACCCTTTTCAAACTATTTTCTTTTAAAACAACAACCAAACAACAGAAAAAATTCAACACTTTTTCCAGAAGACACTTCCCTCATTTAAAATCCCTTTTCCTTTTAAATCATCAACACCACCAGAATCACACAAAACAGAAATGGAATCAGGATCCAACCCCAATCATCCAGAACCAGAAAACAGAATGTTCACTCACCAGAATCATTCAGATTTTGAAACCATCAGAACAAACATGCAAGCATCACAGCTTTCTCAAAACATCAGAATAACATGTATAGCATTTCAGCTTTTCAAACAATTAGAACAATATGCAAAGCATTTCAGCTTCCTCAAACATCAGAATAACATGCATAGCATTTCAGCTTTCACAAACATCAGAACATGACCAATGTTTTCACCAAAACAGAAATCATCACACAACAGCAAAACACCAACAGAATGCATTTTTTGCATTTTTAAAACCATTTTCAAAACAGTTTTATGACATGTATTTTAATCATGTTTAAAATGACATGCAACCATTTTTCAGCTTTCACACATAAGCAAAACAGCATGTTATATCAGCAAAACAGCCAACAACATCCATCTCAAAATGATCACATATCAACAGAATGCATTCCTCATTTTTCAAAATGACATGCAAAACATTTTTTCCTCTAAATTAGAAATGAAACCACACACATTTATGGCCCTAATGCAGCTAAAAGGTGGAAGGCGCCCTTACCCTTGTTGCGTGTTCTGCTATTCCTCTCGTTTCTGATTCTGCTCCCGTTTGTGGGTCCAAAACCGGTGAAACTGCAGCTTGCGTTTGCTGCTACGAAACTGGGTTCTTTAGCTCCGTAATGGTGTGGGGATTAACTTTTGTACTGGGGTTTTGGTGTTTCAGTGTTTGGATGTTCCAGTAATGATACTTTGAAGAGTTCCCTCTCTTCCTCTTTGAACTCGTGAATGGAGATGGGAAGGCAGAAAACAGAGGCAGAATGGGAGGGAAAATGGGTTACTATTACATGCAGTATGGCAGCAAGGAAGGAGGGATGGTGTTCTGATTTCACCATCATGCTCACCCTTCTTATAGGCTTTTGGTGATGCCACCTCACCCCAAAATAATATTAAAATAAGGTTGGGTTCTTCAGCACTTATTTACCTTGTAATTAGCCACTAATCCTCAATTAATTGTCCAATTAATTTAATTACTCATAATTAAATTAATTAAATCTTCACCCAATAATTTTAATTCCTCCTCCAAAACAATTATTTATATATATATATATATATATAAATTCACTCAAACATACATATATTAAATATTTTAAAAAAATTCCCAAAATACACTTAATATTAATTCCAAAATTAATATTAAATTTAAGGGTCTTACATTTTACCTTTGATTTTGGATCAGGTCTGGATCAATTCTGGAAATTATTTCTTCTAGTCTGGACTTAGTTTCATACCCTGAACCATGCTATCTTCTGGTCTGGATCAAATCTGGATTAATTCCTTTGTTCTGGACCCATTAATTTACCCTCTGATTAAGTCTGGATCAATTCTAGGCTGTTTATCATTTCACTGCCAAACCATCTTCTGGTCAGAATAACTTCTGGAATAAATCTGACATTTCACATCTTCTGATCTAGAAAAACTCTCCCTATGGCAGGCTTCCTTTTGGTCTGGTCCAGGTCTCCTTCTGACTTTGCTTCCTTCTGATCTGGGCCAGCAAAGATATCCTCTGGTAGTGTTTTGACATCCTGGTGTATCCTCTGGTAATTCCAGAATGCATTCTGGATGCATTTTCTGCTTCTGCAATCTTCAATTTCTGGTGGTATTTAATGTAATAATTCAAGGTACAAAATAAGATTACATGGAGTGCTTTTGTAAACATCAAAATCCTAAGTATTAAGAACCAACTTGGTTCCAACAAATTCAACCCCCCTTCTCGTGTTTGCACCTTCAAAAAGGTTTGTTGTCATTAAAACATATATCAAAAAGGTTTTTTTCCTCAACAGCTTTAACAGATCACATATGGTAATGGATTCAAAAGGCAATGAATGTAGCCAAGCTCTACCTATATCCCTTGATGAAAAAGGGAAAAGCCTTAGTCTAATGGCGTCACTAGTCATTCCATTCATTTTCAAAGGGTGACAATACTCTATAAAAATAGACAAGTGGAGGTTTGGATCATCCGTTAGAGTACTGAAGAATTGGTTTTGTTGTCCCATAGATAGCAACAAAGGTTTTAATTCAAAATTGTTAGCCTCTATTGTCGGCACACAATACTCGAATGTGGTACTGTAGTATTGGGAGTTGCATATTCTTTCAAGGTTCTATTTTTCAGCCATTTTAAAATCTTTTTCTTGTTCAGAAATGTTTTTCTCTCTTCTTCTCCTATGGAAAAATCTTTCTATCTCGGGTATTGGTTCTACAAGATTCCCAAGACAACGGATTCTTCGCATTCAAAGTGACAAACATCAAGAATAAAAAGAATATAAAAATTAAAATTAAAAATTTTAGTCTAATCGGTATAGGAAAAGAGAATTGTATCAAAAGCAAATCCCCCGACAACGGCGCCAAAAACTTGATAAGACCGCAGATTCACGGTATTATCACGTAGTGATGAAAGTGTTTTTACCAATCTACTTTCAAATCCCTTAGGATTCAATTATAGTATAGCAAAAGGGTTGTATCGTATCCACAGGGAATTGGAAATACAATGTTGTTCTTTAATGAATCACTCGAGTAATAAGTTTTCAAGTATTTGGATGATTATTTTGGTAACCAGATTGAAATGTAAAATAAGCAATAATCAAAAAGGATTTAAAACACTATGAGAAAACTGTTGGAATTGGATTTCATCTTATTAACTCTTCAGTATCCTATTGATTCAACATACAAATCATGTTCTATGCTTAATTTCATCACATCAGTTCTTATCTATCTCATTAATTTCTTACATGAGAAGATTAACAATTCCTTAATCTAATTACCGATCTCTCGCATATTAAAAAGGATAATTGTAATGAGTTCAAATGTAAACTGACAAACAGACTTAATTATATCTCTAGCAATCAAGCTTGTTAGATGAGATAATCTAAGTCCAACTCAAACATGTTGTTCTCACTCACATATCAAATCTAAATTCATACCTTAGGTGATCAAGCTAAAACATGTATGAAGAATAAGATTAAATCATTGAAAACGTCGCATAGAAATAGATATATGTAACAGAAATCAAAGTTAAAAAGTTACATCCAAACCCAACAAAAGAAAGTTAGCAATCCATAGCCATGGATGCTTTCAAGCTCAAAGCGAAGATCTAAGAAGAAAGGACGGCTCTATGATGTCTCGGGAACGATTCCAGCTCTTCGGTTGATCCCCAATCAAGCAACCAGTTTTTTTCTCTGTCTTCTTGAAGTAGCTAGAATATCATTATAATGGGGTTGAATAGAGATATTTGAGGTTTTAAAAATTCTTTTCAGTTTTAAAGCTTTATCCTCTTCGAGAGGATGAATATCAAAAGTTGAAAGATTAGAGGTTTAGTTGATTACCAAATGATAAAGAGATAGAGAGAGGATAATGACACACACAACTTTATATTGGTTCACCCAATGAAGGCTACGTCCAATCCTCACACACTTGTGAGATTTCACTAAGTATCAAAAGCTATCGGCCTCTCACTGAGGTTGATTACAATTTGTGTATTCCAGAGCTTCACCAAGCTTACAATCTTTTCTCTCAGATTTCAACTTCTCTCAAGTGTTACTTACTTGGAAATTACAAGATGATATGAAGTAGTTTGGGTTATATCTCTTATTTAACACTTTCTAAAAAGATATTTCAAAGATCTAGTGTAAGATTTGAAGAAAGTATGAAGAGAGGATGGAATGCTCTTGATAGCCTTTGGACTTTTTCTTTTTGTGCTTTGTTGTTGTGTATATAATGAAGAAGAGCAGCCTTCATTTTATAGATAAGGAAACTTTTTCTTCAAGAAAGTTGTCCTTTATGACTGTTATCTCAAGTTGTAATGGTCCTTGAAGTTTGTCTTGAATTGCAAAAATGCCATTGAATTTGTCCTCATTCAGCCTTGTACTTAGGAGGTTGATTTTCACTAAGCTGTCTTGGAAGTTAGACCTTTCTAGACGCTTTGACAACTGGAAAGTGTTTTTTCCTTTTTTCTTTTCCAAGATATGTAATCTTTCTTTTCGTGACCAGTGCAACGTTTTGTACTTTGGTACTTTTAGTCATTTCCAATGTAGGAGGACGAAGAGGCGATTTTTTATCTTCTAGTGTTCATCTTCTGGCGTTGATGACTTTGTTTCTTTATGCTATTCGTCCAGAAATTTGTCTTCACTTCATTTTTGACTTGGATCAGTGAAAATTATTTTGTCTTTATAAATGTTCATCCTCTGGACAGAAGGTTGATATGGTATAATCAATAGTCTGTTCTCTTGCTGGGAGGTTGAGATCTTTGTTCTTGAATCTTTGGATTTGAACTTGTTCCTTTCTTAGTAAAATACTTAAATGCACACATTAGTAAAATCATAATCTTTTGAGATAATTTTGTTATCAATAAAATAATTGAAAGAGATTTTTTCTCAACACTTCTCTCTTGATTCCTCTTTCCAACTCAGTAAGTCTCTCCCTTTTGGAAATTTATGTGTGCGTTTTTAAAGGAAATGAGTTGATGGTCTCGCTTAAGCCAGGCCAATCTGGCTTAAGCCAACATGTTTCTTCATGCTTAGGAAAGGTTGCACGCTTAAGTCAGAAAATATATGGCTTAAGCCAACTGGGTTCTTCAAAATCCATGTCTCTGCCCCATTTTCGCTTAAGCCAGCTAAGCTTTGGCTTAAGTGGTCCTTCTGGTTTTGCTTTCAGCATCATTCTGGCTTAAGCCAGCCTGTTTTGGCTTAAGCCAAGTTCTTCAACTTTGGTTTGTTTCTTTTCCTTTGCTTGGACCACTTTGATATTTCTCCTACAATTAAACAAAAAGTAATTAATACTTACAATTAACATATTTAACATAATATTTATATAAAAACTAACTACTTACTAAAATAACCTATTGAGGGATAATTTAACATATATCTTAAACATTTCAAACGTATAAGTGCTCAAAAGATTATGGAAAATTAGGTAAACTTGGCACTTATCAACTTCCCCCAACTTAAGACTTTGTTTGCCCTCAAACAAAAGGTACCGATCAAAAAATATATATATATACAAGGTTCATTTAACAAGCTGGATCCATGAATAATCAAAATCAAAAAATACTTCCACTTTGCATGATCACAACCTCCACTCATAAAACTCCATAACAGAATATGTGATACACAAGTCATGGTCATAACAATGATATGAATGCAAATTCCATGAATCCATTAGGCAAATCACATTATCCATGTTTTCAACCAAAGGAAATTTTGAATGATTCACACAAGTTCTTTTAGAACCAAATAAAGGTAAGTGTTTCACTCATGTTCAGCCATTGAATCACAACAAATCAAACTTGTTACCTGTCTCAACAATTATCAAGATTGCATAGTTAATCAAGGATCACTAAGGGCTTTTCAGGGTTGTAATATGGCCAGGTTTCAAAGAAGATTGGTTTTTTGGATATCAAACTACTTTCAAACTAAGAGAGCAATTATAATGAGATTTACAATAAAACCATGCATTCATGCTCACTTCACTTTTCCTTTTACCAATCCTTTTTTGTCACCCTTATTTTCACATTTGGATTTATATAACCCTTTTTCTTGTCATTCTCATCATTTTCTCAATATTTCTATTTATCTTTCTGTTTTTTTTTTTATAGAACAAAATTATGTACCAAAGATTGAGAAAATCTGAACAATTTTGCTTTCTTCGCAAAAAGAACACAAACAGCCTCCATTTCCCCCAACTTTGCATAAATGCATACAATCCCATTATAGAGGCTCTTTTAACATTGAAAGTAAGGGATAAACATTATTTTTCTTTAGGGTTTGGGATTAAACAAAAGAACAAAAATACTTTTCATTTCAGGCTCAAAATGGGGTAGACAATGGATATTCCTATACAAGGGTAGGCTATTTGGTCAAGTAGCTATATACTCTAATGAACAAAAAATGCCTTGATCCTTTCCTATCATTTCCATGCAAACAAAATAATCAGAGACTCAAACAAATCCAACTGTGCAAAACAAATGGCGAATCTCTCATACTTACATTGTGTAAGGTCACACTCCCTCACCAAGTTCAAGTACAAATTTCCTTATTTCAAACATTTAAAGGTTATGCCAATGACTTTCATGTGAAAAATACAATTATACATGTCATGGCATCATGAGTGCAACCACAAAATCCATTAAGGAGATATATTTCTAACTTTTGAATTTCAAAACAATCATGCAAAACTTTTGACTTTTCATGAACCATACTTACGAAAATGAACCAATCATCATGCAATTAAGTAGTAGGCAAACATGGTATTATCAACCAAAAAGTACTAATTAACCAAACTAAACAATGAAACAAAGTATTGAAATAAAAGTGCTAGAACTGAAAATAAAATGGCAGAAATTTAAAATGAACTCTTTTTGTGATGTGGTGTGTGATAGCGCATCAATTCTTATCCTCCTGGTCAGCGTCAACAAGTATTTGATCCACCACGTGCTTCTCTGTTTCGTCTTTCTCGGCCTGATCAACTCCATCTGCTCCTGCTTCTGTAGTTGTACCAGTAGCTACTCTCTAACTACCTTATCCCTCCTCAAAAATTGGCATGTCCCCATGCCAAGTACAATGTGATTGAAATTCATTATAAGATAGCCATCTATATGGTGGAGGACCCTCATGAACCGAAACAGCATATGATTGCTGATAGATAACATCACTTGCCCTGTAATTAGTAGCTTCTTGTATGAAAATATGCTTCAACCTGTTGTAAAGCTGCTCTTGTCTGGCATACATAAATTCCTGTCTGCAAAACATCTCTATCATCTACCTCTGCATCTGCTCTTGGAGTAACAACATCTACTGCATAGGATCTATCAGTTGTTGTGGAGATTATGGTGGTAATGTGCCAGGTTGTGCTCTTTCTATTTCCTCAGCTAGATTTATACAATGTTGTCTGATAATGGCATCATTGATTGCAGGTCTTATGTCAAGCTAAGGTTGATCTAGGATATTCACCCTCTGGTCTTTGCATAGCTGGGTAATAAGTGAAGGAAAGATTAGTGGTGCAGGCTCCTTAGCTTAGTGGATATCCATGATTAGTGGTGCAGGCTCCTTAGCTTAGTGGATAAGTGAAGGAAAGACTAGTGGATATCCATGATGCAGTAAATCAAGCACGCCCTTGACAAGTTGATTCCTGATGTGTGTAAGGTGGGCTTGATGTT
This sequence comes from Cicer cuneatum, assembly GCA_037974295.1. NCBI lineage: Eukaryota > Viridiplantae > Streptophyta > Magnoliopsida > Fabales > Fabaceae > Cicer > Cicer cuneatum. The sequence continues at coordinate 70,177,634 of JBBPBO010000001.1, read as the reverse complement.
GGACAATAGAAAAGTCATCCAAAATTGTGTCAGTGTCTTCATCTGGGATCTTTTTATTTCCTTCGTTCCTGCCTCCCAACCTGATACGCATAATGTTGGCATTATCTCATTGTTAATGACTCAGTTCTTTGGTGGCATCATTTTTTGGTATCCACATAACCCTTCCTCGTCTAATACTGATTGATCTTCTAGATATGCACTAATGGTATCCCTGTCATAAAGAATTATTTTCCCCAGAACAAATGATTCCCTTCTTGCCTGTTGATTTATAGTATACACGTTGGCATAAAAGTATTTGACAATATCAGGATAGAATTGCTTTAGCAGTGTTGCTAACTTTCTCCATCTCTTTCTTTGTAGCTCATGTTGAAATACCTCATACAGCCCTGGGAGAAGCTCCACTCTTGTTTCTTTTATAAATTGCAGCAACCTAATAGCCAAATACCTTAAAAATTTGATAGAGAATCTGAATTTCTTCGTGTCAAACTCTAAAGTGGCATGCTCTTGTGAACCAGCCTGAGAAGTTTCCCCTCTTGGTCTTTTGTGTGGATTTTTGGTTCTTGCCATTATGGAAAAAAAAATTAGAAAAGAACAAATAAAACTCAAAGTTACTTCCAATAGGCAAACCAAACTCTACAATTTTCTTTGAACATTGCAACCAATATCAATCATGATTCATGGAAATGAGCATTTTCAAGCAAAAGCAAGTGTAGTTTCAAAAACAATCTCTTCCTCAAAAAGATGTTCATGAACTAATTTCTATTCACTTGTGTTTGTTCTTGCCTATATTTCCAAGTCATTCTTGCTGAACCATTTTAATAATCATTCAATGATTTTGACAAACATCTATAGTGTGATACGGAGCTTTGGTTCATTTTCAAGCTCATGAAACATAATAAACATATTTCAACATCCCATAACCTTAAAAATTTGATAGAGGATCTGAATTTCTTCCTGTCAAACTCTAAAGTGGCATGCTCTTGTGAACCAGCCTGAGAAGTTTCCCTCTTGGTCTTTTGTGTGGATTTTTGGTTCTTGCCATTATGGAAAAAAAAATTAGAAAAGAACAAATAAAACTCAAAGTTACTTCCAATAGGCAAACCAAACTCTACAATTTTCTTTGAACATTGCAACCAATATCAATCATGATTCATGGAAATGAGCATTTTCACGCAAAAGCAAGTGTAGTTTCAAAAACAATCTCTTCCTCAAAAAGATGTTCATGAACTAATTTCTATTCACTTGTGTTTGTTCTTGCCTATATTTCCCAGTCATTCTTGCTGAACCATTTTAATAATCATTCAATGATTTTGACAAACATCTATAGTGTGATACGGAGCTTTGGTTCATTTTCAAGCTCATGAAACATAATAAACATATTTCAACATCCCATAACCTTAAAAATTTGATAGAGGATCTGAATTTCTTCGTGTCAAACTCTAAAGTGGCATGCTCTTGTGAACCAGCCTGAGAAGTTTCCCTCTTGGTCTTTTGTGTGGATTTTTGGTTCTTGCCATTATGGAAAAAAAAATTAGAAAAGAACAAATAAAACTCAAAGTTACTTCCAATAGGCAAACCAAACTCTACAATTTTCTTTGAACATTGCAACCAATATCAATCATGATTCATGGAAATGAGCATTTTCAAGCAAAAGCAAGTGTAGTTTCAAAAACAATCTCTTCCTCAAAAAGATGTTCATGAACTAATTTCTATTCACTTGTGTTTGTTCTTGCCTATATTTCCCAGTCATTCTTGCTGAACCATTTTAATAATCATTCAATGATTTTGACAAACATCTATAGTGTGATACGGAGCTTTGGTTCATTTTCAAGCTCATGAAACATAATAAACATATTTCAACATCCCATAACCTTAAAAATTTGATAGAGGATCTGAATTTCTTCGTGTCAAACTCTAAAGTGGCATGCTCTTGTGAACCAGCCTGAGAAGTTTCCCTCTTGGTCTTTTGTGTGGATTTTTGGTTCTTGCCATTATGGAAAAAAAAATTAGAAAAGAACAAATAAAACTCAAAGTTACTTCCAATAGGCAAACCAAACTCTACAATTTTCTTTGAACATTGCAACCAATATCAATCATGATTCATGGAAATGAGCATTTTCAAGCAAAAGCAAGTGTAGTTTCAAAAATAATCTCTTCCTCAAAAAGATGTTCATGAACTAATTTCTATTCACTTGTGTTTGTTCTTGCCTATATTTCCCAGTCATTCTTGCTGAACCATTTTAATAATCATTCAATGATTTTGACAAACATCTATAGTGTGATACGGAGCTTTGGTTCATTTTCAAGCTCATGAAACATAATAAACATATTTCAACATCCCATAAACTCTGTGAGATCATTGTTTTTCCACACTTTTAATTAGACACATGGGATTGTATTTAAAACAAGTCATTGCTCAACTATTTATACCATCAAATTAAGCATAACCTTCTCTTGAGCATTTTGTCAAACACTTAGTATACAATAGTTCATGCTCATGGTTACTGTAAGATCCATAGAAAATGAATTCTTAATTAAATATATTTAGTTATGTTTTGTAATTAAAACGTGTTGTTGAGTATATGAGTTCCTTTTATTTATGAATAAAAGTACAAAAAAAATATTTTCGCGACCAAAATATTTTTATTTAGCCCACATGTAAAAATAGTGAAAATTTGAAACAGCAATTTCTCAATGTTTGAAATCGACAGAGTTTTGCCGCTTTCAAATTTTAAAATATATTTGATTTCGACGAAATTTATTATTCAAGTTCTTGGGTGATTTGAGACTTGATTTATTCCTGAGTAATATTATTTTTGAGCGAATAATATTAAATTTAATTATTTTAATAATCAAATTATTTATGTCGTAATAATAACTATTGATAAATACTTTACGAGTTTTAACTGAAGACTAGATTTATCTGCGAGCAGAGTTGCATTGGAATGAATAATTTTTAAATATTTAGAGAATTATTAATGAGAAGTTTGTAGGATATTTAGAGGAATGGGTGGTTAGCATTAAATCCTATTATTATAATCCAATCTTAGTGATCAAGTTTCACCTTTTATTAGTCTTTTTTAAAAATAAAATAAAAAAGAAGAAAGAAAAAATATCAATCCCTCCCCTCATATTTCACTCACCCGTATGCACCTACTCTCTTACTCCATATTTGTCCTTCCTTTCTTTTGCATTCTTTTGAGTGTGAAAGAATTTGTGTTGGTAACAACCATTGAAAAATACACTTTGAGTTTTGAGAGAGATTGAGTGAGAACTAGGCAAGTGATTAAGAGGAGAAGTGTAAGGCTTGATTTGGTGGTGCTTTTGATGCTTTTAGATTGGTAAGTTTCTCATCTCCCTTTCCTTTTCTTCCTTGGCAGTAGCCACTTGGTGTGGGGTGGATGATTTTCAAACTTTGATTAAAAAAAAAAAAGATGACTTATAATGTTGTTAATATTGATGAGGTTTTAAAGATAATTTTTTTTTTTTGCATTTGTTGTGTTGTTGTTTGACACTCCGACCAATTTTTTTTTAATTTTTCTACTTAAAAAAAATCGTTGGTTTTGTGTTGTGGATATTGGATTTGAAAAAGAAATCAAAGTTACTCTTATTATTGTTGTTGATTGTCTGAGATGGTAATGATGTTTATAAAAGGACTTTTTTGCCAAAATTTCTTATAATGAAAATGAGTAATCACAAGCATTATTGGGTTTATAGCTATTGATGTTATTGTTGATGGTGAAAATGAATTTATATTTGAAGTTGTTGAAAAAAATAGTGGAATATATTGGTATGTATGATTTATTGTGATTCAAGACAGTACATGTTTTATATACAAGAAAATTTAGTTTATGTTTTGATTTCAAAGAGGTGATGTTTATAGAAAGAAGTGGTTATGTCTTGGTTTAAAAAAAATAAAGGTTGTGAGTCTTGATCATGAAAAGAGGTTTTAAAGTGTTATTTTCATGAACAAAATAATGATCTTAAGTTAAAGTTTAAGGAAATTGGTATCAAGACTTTACAAATATTTGACCAAAACTTTTAGATGTTTCTCATATGAGATTTGATTATCCAAGATGATTTAAAAGAAAAGATTGTCACCGAATTATTGTGGTAATTCAAAAGTATTTGAGTGGTAGAAATTTGATGAACTCTAAAGAAGTTAGAAAAAAGTTCTCTTGTGATTTTTAATGATGATAAATATGAAATTTAGAGTCGTTTAAAGTTTGAAACTATACGAGGTTGTCGTCGTTGATTATTTAAGGTTTTTAAACTAGATTTGGAATTGAAAATTTTTAAAACAACTTTGATGAGTAAAATGGATCTTAACCGAGTTGTATAAATATACACAAAAATTTCAAAATGTTCTTTAAATGTTGGTCTAAGTTGATTTTGTGATTAAGGTGTTAAAGGTTCTATCTTTGAAATTTTGGTGAAGACAAAGTTTCAATATTTATAGTTAGAACAAAAACAAAGTTTAGTCTTTAATATTAAATTTCCAATTTTTATGAAAAAATTTTACTTTGAGAAACAAACTTTCAAACTTTATGATATCGAGAATAATTTCATATTTAAAACTTAAGAGTTCAAATCTTATATATCAAAAAAGGTTTGAACAAGAAATATTGATATTTTGAACAAAGTTTCGATCTTAAGTTTTGAAGTTGAAAGTTTTGATTTTTATAGTAAAGATGTCAAGTTTATACTAAAATTCGAGGTTGAAGAATTATTTAGGTGTTTTAAAAAAAAAACAATGATTGATTGTAATTTTGGATTTTGATATGTGGTTTTATTAGGAATGAAGATTTTAGTTGAAAACTTAAAAGAAAATTATGAACTTGGGACTTATTTTGTGTTGATGAGAAAATGTGATTTTTGTGTGAAAGTTTATATACAAAGCATAGTTAATAAAGATTAAGGTTTAAAAAATGCCAAATTGGAATAATCATAATTTTGAATAGTTAAAATGTTGGAACTTTTAGTATTTAAGCTTTTTTTAAGATTTTTTTGATACAAACCTTCTACTAGTTTTTCAAATATTAAAGTGTTGAAATTTATGAAGTTGATTGATGATTTAATCGAAATTTCAAACCATGTGAGTATGTTTGTCTTTGATTGATTTTGTTAAGAAAATATTTTGTCCTAAGTTGTTAAAGGTAAAGATTTGAGTTGAACTTCAATAAGTTTGAAAAACAATTTCGAGATTTTCAAAGTGTGGCATAAGTGTTTTGAAATTCGCTTTCATCAAAGTACTTAAACCAAAGTATTATTGAAATTAGGGAACTTAAGAGAAAAGTCAAACCTTAATTGATTTGGATAGTGGCATAACCTATTGAGAGGAGAATCAATGAACTGTTGATGCAAGTGAGAAATCGTGAGTGAGAGTGAGAGACTTCGTGATTAAGGATGAGAGAAAACGTGTGTTTGTGTGAGAAAAATGTCAGTGTCACACGTTGGTGTTCCCATTTTTTGTTTTTATTATTTTATTTTAAAACCGGTTTGGCTTAAGTGAAGGGAGTACACTGTTTAGCAAGGTAGTACGGCTTAAGCGATGGAGTACACGGCTTAAGCGAAAATTAACCTGAAAGTATTTTTTCTGCAGTGTTATACCGCTTAAGCCAAGGTGTGACACCCTAAACCCCAAATTAATTTTTTATGTTTATTATTTATAAAATTGTAATTCTTCAAGAGAAATATACGAACTTCCAAATATTTTATAATGTAAAGAGTATCACGCAATCATAAACATATCACATTAATCCAAAATTCTCATCAATGTTCAAGAACTCGAAATCATGACAATAGTAAACAAAATCCTTTTTAAAACACACGTATATAAGTTTACTGATAGTGGTAAATGTAGTCCCAACCCGATGTCACTATCAGAGCAGAAATCCCCAATTTAATAAACGTTAACAATAACAAAAAAAAACATATAATAGAAGTCTTCGAGACAAGATGGCTCCCGCCACTTGGATGGTACTAGTCGTCACCTGCTGCTTACAACTTGTCTGCGTCCATCGCAAACGCCAAACACAAACAACGAGGGGTGAGTATCGAAATTATGTAATAGTATAATATAAATGAGGAGAACACGCAAATAGTCAAATTATTACCAACATGAGAAACACCCAAGAACATTATATCAAGGTTAATCTAAGTTAATCACAATAAATTAGTTACAAGGATGAAATGTTATGCATGTCATATACTCTATACTTCTTCATCACTTGGTACCATTCTACTCTGAAGTACTTGGTTAGGAGGTCTGATGCTATGCCACTACAAGAGTGGACGGACAATTCATGAATGGCCAAGTCCTCATAGATCACCTCAACTCAACCCGAGACACATATACGCGACGGTCGGGGTATTCTTGTTTTTGCACGGTAGCTCCCAGCCTTAGGGGATAACCCACTAATCCACTTAGGAATTCCCAACTAGATGTACCCCCAAGGTCTATCAGTCTTACCTTACGGTTCGACTGTAGCCCTCCACGATCAGGCTCATTCAGTTGTACTTCCCCAAATCACTAGGTTTGTCAGACCCTCCCTATATGATAACAAAATAATCCTCACTCCAAAACTATAACATCTATCTCATACTCACTCGATTGTCACAACTCACAATATACATCAGAACTTACATCATTATATATATATGTATATATATATATATATAATTAGTCAATCACAATAAAATCCCAATTTTTATCAATCACAAAATAAATCAAACAGGCGGTGCATTCAAGTAATATCGCAATTTTAAATCAAGTAAACCAGAGCATTCAAGTACATATCATTCATACAATAACAATCAACACAAGGTTTCATAAAATCATACAATATGCAGTCTTGATATAAATAAATTCACAGCAATTCTATAGGTTGCTAAAATACATTTTAGTCCTCACTATTACCATTCATATAATATTAATTAATTATTATTACTCAATAGGGTTCGACCGTACGTAGTAAGCCCTGGGTGAATATATGGGAATTTCGATATTCTCGTTCATCTCATATTATTTTATACTCATAAATTCAAACGCTCTCTCACCCCTTACCTTGGCTGAAGATTTTTTTTCCAACGACGCCGATCAGCTGATTTAATGTGTCGCGTCTTCGCTAATCACCGCCTCTAATAGTCCGCGGAAGAGAATAAATCAACGCAACAACCAAATACAAATTAATTACTTGCTCCAATAGATAAATAATTTATTTATTAATAATACATAATTATATTATCGGCTATTTGTAATATAACTCAAAAATATATTTAATATTATTAAAAACACATATTACTATAATCAGATTTCATTTAAACTAAACATGACACAAAGAACTAAATATTGCATCTATATATGTATATATATAGCTTTGATTTTTAAATCGATTTTTTTTAAATATATTACATGCACGTATGTAATAATAATTTAATCACAGTTTATTATTGGTTACGCCAAATTTTATATTATAGTCAAAATAAATTATTTTAAGAGTAGTGTGGATTCCAAGTGCTTTTTATGTCCCGAAAAATTCAAGCTTCTTCCTTAAGAAATTGAGCGTTGGTTTACAAAAATTGACCACGTTTTGGACATACACGAATTCGACATGAAGAAGTGTAGCTAAAATGCAATGGCACCCTGTTTCTGTTACCAGTCACATAAAATGAACTAACTATTATAAAATAATCAGAATAGAACTTTCAGTATCAGGTCATAATAAGCATTTCTCTCCCCTACATTCTATCATTGATATTGTTCTAAATGATTATCTTAAATATTCATAAATCACTAAAATATTTCCTACACATCTGCCATAATTATGTTACTATAATTTTCTTTTTTTTTTTCAATTGTAAATCCTGTTGATAGTACATATTATCCTACATTTACTGCCTCATGAAAATGTTGTTAATCAATTTCCCAGTTCAATGCCTATGATGAGTTCCCTGTTCGTGTTTTGGCAACAACCAGCAAATTCACTATCCTAAAATTCACTAGATGGTGAGTTGATTACAAATCACTTATATAATAATAGTAAAAATATCAAACACCTAAAATAATTCTCATTTTTCCACCAAGAATGCTAAAAAGGACAACTCAGATTCCTAATCGTGATAATTCAAGTTCGGTAAGTTACAAATTGTCATTCTTTGTGTGCCAATTTCAATTGTATGATTTATTCTATTCTTCTATCAAAATCTATGTATTTATCAAAATCTAATTGATGAATTGTGACACAATCATACCTTATCGCAATTGGAATTGGTAAAAAGCGCTAATTTTCCTTTTGATTTTTATATCAGTACGAAGCCATCACGTGGGTGTGTGTATATATATAGTATATCAGCTTAAGTAATAGGATGAGTTTTGTTTTGTTGGCAGCGGCGGATGTCTTCTCAAAGACTGATACCTAGTACTTATATATGCGGCACATGTTTGAATAATATATAGCATAACCTAGCAATTATATATACGATACTTAAGAATATATATATTCGGAACTTAAGAATATATATACGGCATATGTTTGGACCGGCTACTATATATATATATATATATATATATTTATGGCTAAGGCTCCAATACTTTTATTATTATTATTATTATAATAGTATGTTAAATATAGTTAATATTTATTATTTAAATCAATTACTAAGACAAACACACAAAACACACATGAAGAAATTATAGCACATATTAATACTTATATAATATTAGTAGTGTACTATTATATTATTAAAGCAAAATAATAAAGAAAAATTGGGGTGTTACACAAGGTTCCTCTCGTTTAAGCTAAAAATGACCAGAGAATGCTCTATTTTGTCCCTGTAAATCTCGCTTAAACTAAAATTTTCTTGCTTAAGCGAGGGACCTAAAAGTCTGCATAATTATGCAGAATAAGACTTGGAACCCTTGTAAAAAATTGTAATGCTAACCTGCCTTGCTTTTCAATCATCATGAAACATTGTAGTCTTCATTTTGGACTTGAGGCAAGCTTGAATTCATCTTGTTAGTTTCAACAATCAATAGGTCTAATTACATTCATTCCAAAGACAAATTCACTCTATTTACACAAGTGGATACCTCAAAATTTGTTTCGCACATTTTCAATGACCTTCAAGGCATCATACCAACTATCCACCATATAAGAAACTTATGTGAATCTTAAAATCAACAAAAAATGGACTATTTCCACAAGATTCCAACTTTTACCCACAAAATTCACTTCCATTGCCATTTTTACATATTTTCACAACCCAACACTTTAAATTTTGCATTTCTCTCATTTCTTACATTCTAATCACTCAAACTTTCCATTTACATCATAAGAAATTTGTGAAAAGCTTAAAAACACATATTCAACCATAATCTCTCATGATCACATTTCACACACATGAAAAACACAACTTAATATCTGCCTAAATATTTTTAAAACTTTTAGTGAATTGTAAATGAATTATTATTTTGATTCATTCATTATAATTCATATTCATTCGATTAATCTATTTTACCACCCTAGACCCAACTAATATGACCCAATAGTATACATCTTTATTAAGTGATGTTGATTCATTTTCGGTTAAAGATTAACGCAGAGACAAAAGTAAAAATACAAAATAAAAAAGTTAATTTTTTACTAAGAAATAAAAATTTTGTTTGAATTGAAAAAAATAAATGCATATACTATTAATTTAAATATTTAATTCATATACATTACTAATATAATTTTTATATAGTATGTTAATTATAATTTTTAAATCATTAAAAATGTTTTACTTTTATTATAATCATTTTTAAAATATACTTATAAATAGTTATAATAGATTAATAATGTAAATTTTTTTACACTTAGTATATATATATATGACCAAATCGGAAAAAAAAAAGAAAAATAACTAAAACGTTAACTGAAATTAAATTAAAGGACCACATGTACTATTTAGCCTATATATAAGCTCTTAATTTAATTTGACAGAATATTTTGATAGTTATTTCTTTACAACTTAACCAATCCAAACATACTGATAGAAAGGTTGGGTTTGGATAAAAAAAAACTTATAAGATTCGTAAAAAGTTGTTTGATTAATTCAAAATATTATAAGGTAAATGAGATAGTATATATCCTTTTGACAAGAAAAGAAAAATAAAATAATACTTCCTTTGTTTTACCATGTGTATTATTTTAGTAAAAAATATTTTAAAATAAATATTATTAACAATTTTTAATATAATTTTAATAATTTTTTATATTATTATTTGATCATTACTATATACATAATTTTTAAAATATTATTATATTTTATATTAATAATAATATAAAATTTATCAATAATGAAAATAAATAATTTGATAAATGACTTATTTATTTTTTCTATTTATTTAATATGTATCAAAAGATCTTAAATGGTAGGAGGAGAAAAAATATATATATGAGCAGTAAGTTTCGATAATTCCAAGAGCAATAAAAAAATATTCGTAACAAAGAAAAAAAATAATTGTTTAAGAAATGTGCTGGCATTAAAGATCCATAGAATTAATAACCTGGCTCTGCAATAGTTATTCCAACCAAAACCAGAGCACCCCTTGTTTTATAAAATCCCCCTTTTACCATTCTCTTTCCAATGCCACATAATATTGTCAATATTTTCTCAACCAAAAATACCCAACCTATCTTAAACACAATTTCATCGAAAAAATAAATCTTACAAATTTCCACCTTCTCACAACTAATCATATCAATATCAATATCAATAAATTAATAAAAAAATATAAAATGGCTTTTCTGTAAATCATTCACACAAAAAAGGGTAATCACTAATCCAATTTCCTACATATATCTCCCACAACATTTATAATTTTTACAATTAAGAAGCAAGCAAAGTATCAAATATCATAACCATGCATATTCAAACTTGTCACTCCATCACCACACTTCCTTTAACATGGAACATTTCAACACATGTAAACTATCGAACTCATCGCCACCTATTACCACCACCAAAATCAACCGTCACCGCCACACCACCACCACCACTAAAAATCCACAAAACCCACTCATTGCCACCGGAAAAAATTGAAATTTTCAAGTCACTTGAAAATTGGGCCTCAGAATCGATTTTACCACTCCTAAAGCCCGTTGAACAATGCTGGCAGCCACAGAATTTTCTCCCCGATTCATCATTACCGTTCGATGAATTCACCGATCAGGTGAAAGCTCTTCGTGAACGTACAAAAGAGCTTCCAGATGAATATTTTGTGGTGTTGGTCGGTGATATGGTGACCGAAGAGGCGCTTCCGACATATCAGAGTATGATTAATAATCTTGATGGGGTTGGGGATGAGGTTGGATCAAGTCCAAGCCCATGGGCCGTTTGGACACGGGCTTGGACCGCTGAAGAAAATAGACATGGGGATTTGCTTAAGAATTATTTGTATCTTTCTGGTCGGGTTGATATGGAGATGATTGAAAAGACTGTTCAGTACCTCATTGGAGCTGGCATGGTAAACTTTTCTTCTCATTTTTTTAATAATTTCCTTTGTTACATATATTATATACTCCAAAAAAATACTAATAATGTATTGTATTTAATATCATATTAGAGTGAATTAGTGTTTAATTTTAATTTTTTTGGAATTGGGCAGGACCCAGGTACAGAAAACAACCCATATTTAGGATTCGTATACACATCATTCCAAGAACGAGCAACCTTCGTATCACACGGCAACACAGCTCGCCTAGCGAAAGAAGGTGGGGATCCAGTGCTTGCACGCATATGCGGTACCATAGCAGCAGACGAAAAGCGTCACGAGAACGCATACTCAAAAATCGTTGAGAAGCTTCTAGAAGTAGACCCCAGTGGAGCAATGTTAGCCATTGGTGATATGATGGAAAAAAAGATTACAATGCCGGCACACCTTATGTACGATGGACGTGACCCCAAGCTATTCGAGCACTTTGCGGCTGTGGCGCAGCGTACGGGAGTGTACACGGCAAATGATTACGCTGATATTTTGGAGTTTTTGATCCAACGGTGGAGATTGGAGAAGCTTGAGGGATTGACGACTGAGGGGAAAAGGGCGCAGGAATTTGTGTGTGGGTTAGCTAATAGGATTAGAAGGCTGCAAGACCGTGCTGATGCACGTGCTCGTAAGATGAAACCACATGGGGTTAAGTTTAGTTGGATTTTTAATAACGAGGTTATTTTGTAAGTTTTTTTTTTTTAGTGTGGAATTTGAAATTATCATTTTGGGTTACAACAACTCATCTTGACACACCAAGGAGAATGTATGATACTAAAAGAATTAACAATGTGTATGAATAATTTTGTTACTAGTTGTTTCTGTTGATGTGAAATAGGTGGGACTTTTGGTGTGTAATGTTTGCTTTGCATCTTTGCATGCAATTTATTTGAAGAAATAATAGTTAAAATATCATATATTGTAATGTTTTAGCCTTTGAATTTATGCGAAATGAAAAATGTCTTGTGTTTTTAGTATATTTCAAAATTCTCACATAAGATAGTTAAGAGAATTTTGGAGGCTCTATATAGTATATACACTATGATGTGTTTTATGAGGTTATAAACATGTCGAATTAACTACCAAGTACCACTTAATTATAATTTGGACGGTCTTTTTGGGTACAAATATACTCTTGTATAATACAATAAATTTACATTTTTATCCTTTATTACTTTTTTTTTGTTTTGAAAAAAAGTACTTTGATTAGAAACCAACCGACAAACTCAAACCTTTACAGAAATATTGGGGTGGGGGTTATGGCTACTAAACGACTTAACAAAAACAAACAAACTTAATAAAATATATAAAATATATACACACCTTATTATAATTAAAAAACCTTAGTATAATAAAAAAAAATGTATTTGATTACACGGTAATCTAGATAAAAGGAGCTCCTCGCTGAGTTAGGAAAATTTGGCAATTTAATATAAATCTTTTTTCTTTAGAGAATTAATTCCTTAGAAATAAGAATTTAGCGAAAAAATTATAAATTTATGATTGATTATAATGTATTTATAATAACTATTTTTTAATGTTGTTGACTTTAAATGAATAAATATTCTTGAACCTATCCGAAAAAGCCATTTATGCATATGTTTTTCATTTCAATTTTTTCCTACTACTCCATGCCTTGCCTTCACGGCATATTCCTCCATTTCTTGGTCAAAACCTTATTTTTCTCTTCGGTCATATGTCTGACTATTTACTATTTTGTTAATATAAAATTTTGGGGTAATAGTACTTTTGCTTTTTTTTTTTAATATAGATTTAATTCAGTTTTAATTTCTGTAAAAACGATTATGTGGCAAACAAAATTTTTTTGTTATTTTTTAAGGATGTGTTAATTTTTATTATTTGATTCATTATTTATTTTTGATTTAATAATAATTTCTAAATTTATAAAAAAAAATAAAGTAGAAACACTTCACTTTCTTCAACTTCTTTCCCTCTTACCCAACTCACCTCACTATCACCATTTTTTCCTCAAACTTATCCTTATCTCCATCACCTCCATGCTCCACAACCTCAACCCCCAAATATTAATTCATTTGATCATTTAAAAATTATTGAGTGAGACTATAAGTGTTGTTGGTTGTGTACCTATGGAGGTGAGAGAAAGATGAAGATCGAATAAAATGATCAATTTATGGATTTGAGGTTGAATATTTGGATTTTGAATTGAATTTAGTATTTTATTTTTATTTATAAATGAAAGCTTAAATATATTTATACACATGTGACTCGAAACACTTATGCTACCGGTTGCTTTTATATTTATGGTGTCAATTCATACTGTTAAAAATAAATAATTTTTTTTGTTATTATAGATTAAATAGAAACATCGAAAGACGCATCGGATACTCTCTAGACAAAAAAAAAAAAGGTGATGGAGGTAAAGATAAGGTTAAAGAATAAATAGTAATCTGCGTTGAGTTGGGTAGAAGAGAGGAAGATGGTGAAACATTTTGTTTTATTTTTGTTTATAAATTATTATTAAATAAAAAATAATTATATGAAAGTTTTTATGTTTGCCACATAATTTTCCGACATAATCATTTTTGATATAAAATTACAAGATACTAAATTAAAAAATAAAGTTTTACAAACATTAAAATTAGATTAAGCCCATATTACAACAACCAAAATACTAGAATTTATCTTGACTATATTATCTTTTTCCATACTTTCTATGGAGATTTCTAATATTTGCTATCAATATCACTTCAACACACATTGAAATAAGAATCGAAAATAACACCAATAAAAACATTTCTTTCTTTATTTTCTTATTTATTTTTCATTTATGTTATTATGTTATTACCTCCTCTGTTGAGGAAATACCTATTGTACCTAGATAATATGTGCACATCAGACAAATAAATCTTTAACCGCAATCTTTGTGGCGTCTCAGCTATTATTTAACTTGTTTGTTGTTTTTTATAGGTTTTTTGTTTGTGATATACTGTGTTTCTCAACATTAGGAATCACAATGAATAAGATATTGATTGAGTACTATATTATATGTCTTTATATTTATAATATAAAAAAACGTATCCGAAATATGTATCAGTCTTATTTCTTGTATCTTGTATGTGTACATTTTCAATACTTAAGTACAGATATTTGTACTCGTACCACATTCGAATTAAAATAAATTTTTAAATCACAAAAATACCATATCATTGTAACACAATTAAGAAAATATTCAAAATTCTTTAATATTAAATCATAAAACTAATAAATTAAGATATTTACACTGTTATTTTAAACAAATGTATTTAAATTATTCAAAACTATATTGAATCATGTAAATATTTGTTTGATTTAGTGATATTAATAGAAACATAACAAACAAAAATAATATTAATTACATTTTTTTAAATTTACAATCAAATTAATAGTACTTTTTTTTCATTTATGATACAAATTTTTTAATAGTACTTGTAGCACTACTACGTCAATATCTTCTATACCAATACTTAAATAAATAAAAATTATGAGTGTGTTATTCTCTTTTTTTTATTTAAACATTTTGCTTAATATATTTTTCAAATGAGTATATAACATGTCCGTTATTGAGATTAATTGGGTGCCATGTGCGAATTATCAATTTGGTGATCTATATGTATATATTTATGATCTTTTTTCATCAATTTTTTTTAGTGGACATTTTTTTTAATTAGAAAATGGAGGATTATTATTAATAACAGTAATATTAATGACCATTTTACAACTGTGACATACGAGGTTTGAACTATATTGTTTAGGGTTATAAAATACAAATAACTTTCAATGTAAGAAACTCAAGTAAAATAAAATATAGTTGTATAAAGGTTAAATATTAGGTAACCAATGAAAAGTTTATTAAAAAAAAAAACCATAGACATACCAATCCAAAACCACAATAGAATTATAAGAAAATTAGTATTAATCAAATCTGAAATGTATTAATAACATTCAACACTAACAACCACAGTCATCGACATATTAATTTGTGAATGATGATTAGTTGATATGTTTGTTTTTGTTTAGGATTTCTTTTTTAGAATGCTTGAGCTTTATAGTAGACAAAAAGGACTAAAAGTCCAATTTAGGTTGGAATATAAGAGAATAATATAAGACAATAAAATGTTTTTTTTTATTTAAAACTATGTTAATATGATAATAAATTTTTTATTAGATACGAGTCTAAAAATTTAGTTTGTTAACGATTTATTTATTTTAATTTAATATATATAATTTTAATATATAAACCTAGTAAAAAATAAATTTAGTGTCCCTAAAAATTTGAAGTGTGTGCGGTTACTCCTTCCCTACACCCTTCTATGTAAAATATGTTATTTAAGATTTGTTTCATCATTTAAAAAAAGTTTTAGTACTTAATTAAGAAATATCATAGATTCTATAAAACAGGAAATATTATAGATTTTATAAAACATATTTTTTTGGCAAAATAATAAAATGTTATCCACTTTCTTGAATTACGCTTCACTCTCTCTTTTTTTTACTAAGAATAAAAAAGAGATATTGATAATGAAAAAAGATTGAGGATGCTATCGGTATTGAATGATATTCCCTTTCTAAATGTGTTATTTTTCATGTAAATTCTCGTTATTTCACTCTCATACATTCATTCGTGTGTTCACATCCATCCTTGACATCAACAACTCATTGCATGAAAATAACACATTGACTTTTTTTTTAATAATAATTCTTTGATTTAAATTTGGACAGTTTTTATATTTGTCAAAAATTTTATCTATTATCTTTAACAGTAACATATAATAAAAAGAAATGCGCAAAAGTAATATAATTTAGAGAGTATAATGTTTAATCTAATAAAATAGAGTAGAAAGTTCAATTTGAGTAATAGATCAAGGTGGTAAAGTGAATTTGGATCAAATTGTATTTCCCTTCTATTTTTCGAGCAAGTCTTATGCAGACACGACTACAAATAAAAATATTTGGACACATATATAAATGATAAAAAATAAAAGAAAACAAATTAGTTATATCATATAATTATTTTTTCTTTTAATTTAGGCTTAATTACTAATTTGGCTCCTTACATTTATACTAGGTTTTAATTTAGTCTCTTACGTTTTAAAAGTTTTAAGTTAGTTCCTCACATTAATTACGTTTGTATCGGTTAGTATTTTATGTTAGTTTTGTACTAACTCTGTTTATTGTAGGTCACGTGGCTGACGAACGTCCAGTTGAAGGAAGAGGGAAGAACAAGGGTTCTTATTCTTCAAAACTAAACAGAGGAAGGGGAAGAACGAAGGTGCAGCAGCGGAGGTGAGGGAGACGAGATTGGGGTTCGACGGCAGCCGCGATTAGGGTTTGTATTGGGTGCGATTTGTGTTCCTTAAGAAGCAAAAATGTCTTCGAGCAATGTTGTATCAAAACTAAGTCGTCGTCATCAAAGATTTTCATGTTTGCAACCTTGTAAAAGAGACAAATTTTTGAGGCATTGGATTATATCTTCGCCGTCTTACAACTGCGTCGAGTATTGTGTTCTTCGAACTGCAAAATTATGGTCGAAAATTCTAGACGTGCAAACTACAAGGTATGTTTGCTATTTTAGATTTATGTATTTGATTTATGCATTCGCTTTCAAGGAATTATTTGATTTATGTACACTTTTATTTATTACAAAATATGGGTTATAGGGATATGATTGTGTTGGATGTAATTACTTTGATAATGTGGAAATATATTGCTGCTAATATTTGTCCTCCATGGTATCCCTTCAAAAAACAACTATCCAAACCAATTATTGGTATGCATCTATTGAAACTTTATTTGTATCCATTGAAACAAACAAACAATCTTTAAAAATAAAGGATTAGAGGCCTCTCAGGTGATTCTAAATCATCTTCATTGGGAATTTATTGTTCAGTAGCAACCTTCACAGTAGAACTAGAATTTGATCTCAACAACCTATAATAGTTGTCATCAGGGTTGTCTTAAAGATTTTGGAGGCCCTATTCTAATCTTAAAAATTGGATCTCTAACAAAAAAGGTGCAATTTTAATATTTTAAAAAATTGATACAATAAATTTTAGTCTTTATACACATATCAATCTACATGCACGTATGCTCTACACATACCAATATGCATGCCATTTGTTTAGATTAATTTATGTAATGAGAAAATAGGTACAAATAGCATGTCACTTTCACATATTATACTCAAATATACATTTCGTGAATGATAACACAACAATCATAATTCAACTCATAAAATACACCGATTATAGAACCTAAAATTACAACATATATATATATATATATATATATATATATATATATATATATATATATATATATATACTAACTAGTATATCTATTAACATATGTTATGTCAGGTTAGTTGGAATTCATCCCAACTGATTAGCATGTATCAAACCACAAAAACTATTATTATCTCATATACCTATATAATTTGGTTTTCACAATCTTGTCACAATAATTATTCCTTTTTCAATTTTTTTAAACATAAATAATTTTTTTATATAAAATTTAACTACTTCCATACATTCAATCTATATGTAATAGTTTCTCCAAAACCATATGAGTATAGACCACCATTCTATACTCATCCACACAAATATCTTTATGTAGAAATACAACACAAGTAATTACCTCACCATAGTACCTCCCAAGGGAAAGTGCGATTATGTACGACCGTTGCACAATTCAAACGCGATTCGTGAAGGCAAATCGCGTTGTTCGTAGAACCGTCGGTGGTGGCTAGTGGCGCCGACTTTCACAAACTTAATTGAGAGTTGAGAAAAAATTAGATTTAGTAGGAAGATGCGGAGAACATAGAGAAGTGTATTAGTAAAGTAATTTCAGACTTTGGGTGTGTTTTGGGTATAAGATGCAAATATAAATTCTAGTTGTCGGTCTTGGTAATCATACAACCTAGTATACTAGTATACTGCTATCTGAAACAATCATCTACCAAGTCTACAACAACTTCCCTTTCCTTATAAGTCGTACATTTTATTACACATGAGTTCCATTTCTATACTGCTATCTGATACAACCATCTACCAAGTCTACAACAACCTCCCTATCCCTGTAACCTATACATTTTATTACACATGTATTCCATTTCTATACTGCTGTCTAAAACAACCATCTACCAAGTCTACAACAACCTCCCTTTCCCTATAACCCATACATTTTATCACATAGACATATCACTCTCATTATTATCTTCTCATTTCTAATTAATTTCAAATTCCCCTCTGACCGCATATCATATGCTATCATTGATTCTTTGAAGACTTTTAAAATAAATATTAAATTGTCCTTCAATCATCTTTCTTGACACAACGAATATAAGAAATTTGGTTGTTGATCCCACACTATCACTTTCCCCACCACTTTATCCTCCATACTATACTCATCCTCACTTAAACTGCAATATTTAGGATATGTTTAACAACTTCCGTCCAAGAATTTAGAATAATTTAACGAAGAATGAATTAAATATGAAATTTTAATCTTTTGGTGATTAAAAATTTATATTTAATTATTTTGTTGGTATATAATTTGTATTTAATTTATTGCTCATTAAAAAATTTTAAATTTTTGTTGGAAAATTCTTAATAACGTCTTAAATACTATTACAAATTATTAGGGACAAGAAAAGAAAATGAAAAATTATAGAGTACCAACGTGGTGAAATATTTTATAAAGACTTAAAATAAAGTAGTAAAATTTTATAAGGATCCAAAATTTATTTAATTTAAATAATACTACTATATTTTATAATTTTGTTGCGTAAAAAAAAAAGAATTAATATAATATATTTTAAATTTACGAACAACATACGAAACAAAAAAACTTAGTTGGTATTTAGCGGTAACTAATTCTTAGGGCATGTTCAAAATTTGTAGGCTTCATTATTTAATTTAAATTTGATCATTTTCAAGAAGGAAAGAAAATTTAGAAATTGATGATTTTCAAAAAATAAAAGAAAAATCTATGTGCTGATGCATTCTCAATTTAAAATGTATCGGAGTATTCCCCTAATGTTTTTGGGATCAAATTGGTAAAAAAGTAATGAACTTTAAGATTGAGCCTTTAAATTTTTTGACAGAAAGATTGGGCCTCTAATAGCAAAAAGGAAATTTGCTTATTCAAAATGGGCTGGTTAAGCCCAATATGACTAAAAAGAAAGCGTCCAAATAAAAGGTGTAAAAATGGGCCCTGCAGCCTATTAAAAAAGATAACAAAATGTATAATGGGCAACAGAATTGATTTTCAGATACAAATTCCGACATCAGACACTTTATAAACATACACTTATGATTTTTTTTTACTAACTCCTGATGTATTTTATAAGACAATGCCAACTTTTTGTGTCCAAATAACACCTGAATGGGCAATGAAAGTCCAACGAGTGAATAAAAGATAAAAGACATTCCATTTCTTCTTTATTATTTTATTTAATTTTTTTATCTTCTTAAACTTGCACTCAATATTGTGTAGTAGGGAGTGTTGGAACCAAGTTGGTTCTAAGTACTTAGAATTTTGATGTTTACAAAAGCACTCCATGTAATCTTATTTTGTACCTTGAATTATTATATTAAATGCCACCAGAAGATAAAGTTTCCAGAGGCAGAAGATGAAGACTCCAGAGCCAGAAGATGAGTTATCAGAGGATAAAAATAGACCAGATGATACACCTCCAGAAGACACCAGATAATGCATCCAGAAGGTACCAGAGGATGCATTCTGAAGGCACAAGAGGATACACCAGGATGTCAAAACACCACCAGAGGATATCTTTCCTGGCCCAGATCAGAAGGAAGCAAAGTCCAGAAAGAGACCTGGACCAGACCAGAAGGAAGCCTGCCAAAGCGAGACTTGTTCCAGACCAGAAGATATCATAAGTCAGACTTAGTCCATAATTTATTCTGACCAGAAGATAGCATGACAGTGAAATGATAAACAGTCCAGACTTAATCCAGAATTAATCAGAGGATAAATTAATGGATTCAGAACAAGAGATTTAATCCAGATTTGGCCGAGACCAGAAGATAGCATGGTTTAGAGTATGAAACTAAATCCAGACCAGAAGAAATGATGTCCAGATTCAATCCAGACTTGATCCAGATCAGAAGGTAGTTATCCAGACTAAAATATCATAAGTCCAGATTTAATTTCAGTTCAATCCAGACCCAGTCCAGAATTGGTCTAGATCAGAGGGAAGATATTCAGATCAATGGTCTAGATTTAAGCATCATGATCCAGTGTTGGCCGAAATCAGAAGATCAGACCATATGGCCCAGTGTTGGTCGAGATCAAACGATCAGAACGTGTGGTCCAGTGTTGGCCGAGATCAGATGATCACAACAGATCAGTTTGCAAGTCCAGCGTGGTCGAAATCAAAAGATCAAATGGTCCAGATTCAATCATAAAGCTATTGGCGAGAAGAAAGATTTGTTCCAGAATTAATTAAAGACAGGATTGGCCCAAGTTATTTTCGAAAGCAAATCTGAGCTAAAAAGATATGTTTTTTTATTTAAATGAAACCCGATTGGTCAAAGTATTTTTGCAAGAGAATCCAGCAAGATACAGCTCGAATTTAAGCTTGGAAGAGACCCGAATTCATCTATAAAAGGAGGCTCAAGGCAGAATACTCAGCATCGAAAATCACAAAAGAGTCATACACTTCCAAAAGCAAACACTCGAGTTTTCAGTGAGGTTAATTGTGAGTTTCAGCTTTCCAGAAGCAAGCACTCGTGTTTTTCCTTCCCTTGTGTTAGATCTAAGTAGTTGAAGTAGAGTCTATAATCTGAGGGAGTCAGAAGGGGTAGCAGATTACTTAGCAATTGGATTCAAGGCGTTGTAATTCCTTCTACAATCTAGGGTTGTCAGATTGGTAGGAGAAGACTTGACTTGAGAAGTCAATGTGTTGTATTCCTCAAAAGTCTAAGATTGTTAGACTGTTTGAGAAGACTGACTTGGAGGGTCAGTGGTGTTGTTGTAATTCAAGGTTTTGAATTAGTGAAATCCTTCAAAGTGAAGGGACTAGACGTAGCCTCGTTAACAGTGAACCAGTATAAAATTCTGTGTTTTACTTTTACTTTATATCCACTACAAACTCTGTTTGATTCATACATCAGGTTTTGTTATAAAACTACAAAAACAGAAAAAGTATTCAAGTTAGTCAAACACAATTAAACCCCTCTTCTCGTGTTTGCACCTTCAATTGGCATCAGAGCTCGGTCTCAAGGCTGAGCACTTAACAGTGTTTGAGGAAAGGTCCAAGGGGTTCAACATGGCAGAATCCAAAGATGATTTGGGAGGCAATATCAACAGACCACCACTGTTTGATGGAGAAAGGTTTGAGTATTGGAAGGACAGAATGAGAAGTTTCTTCATATCTCAAGATCCTGAATTATGGAAGTTGGTAGTCAAAGGATACACTGCACCTACTGTTCTAGGAGATCCAACTAAAGAACTGGACATGGAAGATATGAAACTAGACCAGAGCAAAGCATACAAACTGCATCACAAAGCCAAAACCATCATGATCAGTGCCATCACATTCAAGGAATTTGACAGATGCACAGATAAAGAAACAACAAAGAGTATATTCGATAGTCTGGTTCTGACCTATAAAGGAAGCCAGCAGGTTCAAGATGCAACGGCTAACATACTGGTCAAACAGTATGAGATGTTTAAGATGGAAGATGATGAAGACATTGATGGAATGTTCTGTAGATTCCAGACTCTGATATCTGGATTGAAGGTCTTGAAGGAAAGCTACACAACAGCAGATCATGTCAAGAAGATTCTAAGAAGTTTACAAACCAAGTGGAGACCAATGGTTACTGCAGTTCAGCAAGCCAAAGATCTGAATAACTTAAGACTTGAAAATTTGATCAGCTCACTCAAGTCTCATGAACTAGAACTATAAGCAGATGAACCAAAGAAGAAAAAGAATTTGGCCCTGAAGTCAAAACAGAAGAAAGCTGCAAAGACAGCATCGGAATCAGAGGATAGCGATAGTGACGGTGATGATATGGCTTACTTAACCAAACAGATGGTTAAGATCTGGGAAAACAGAAAGACGAGAGGCTCCAAGAAGAAACATAACAGCAAAGGAAAGGAAGAATCTGACAAGAAGAGTATCGTCTGTTATAGATGCAATGAACCTGGACATATCAAGTCAGAATGTCCAAATATGGAAAAAGGCAAACAACACAAGAAGAGTTCCAGATTCGAAAAGAAGGGTCTGATGGCAGCCTGGGATGCATCAGAATCAGAAGAAGAATTGTCTGATGAAGAAGAGTCAGAAACAGCAAACATGGCACACATCATGTCTGCCTCTGGACTTCATAAAGGCACAATTTCAGAAAGGAAAACAGGCAGAAGGAAGAATGATCAAAGCAGTCATTCAGGCAAGCCTGGAAGCACATCAGAGGAAGCAATTCTGGATCTGATGGCTTATACCAACTCAATCTCTAGATACAGCTCAGGCTTTGGAACAGATTCAGAAGATGAAGACAATGAGGTATTTTCTGATCTCACTAAATCTGAATTAATTGAGGTTTAAAGGATTTCTTGAATGCAAACAATAAGATGTCTTTAAAACTGAAAACTCTTGGGGAAGATAAGAAAAATCTGACCAAAGAAGTCCAAGTTTTAAAGAATCGAAATTCTGAGTATGCAACTGAAAACAAAGAGTTTAAAACTGAAGTTGCAAGACTCAAATCTGAAAACCAAACTCTCAAAAGTAATATTTGTTCCACTTCCAAAACTATTTGTGAATCTGATATGCATGAGCAATTTTTTCAAAACTTTATTTCTAATGGAATAGAAAGAAGTAAATATGCATCTACGATTTATAGAAACAGTAACTCTGGAAAGAGAGGTCTTGGTTTTACAGAAACTATTGTTGAAACTAAAATTGATCGCTCTGATGTTTTATGCATTGTTTGTGCTAAGAAAGGTCACTCTGAATTATCTTGTCCAATGGTAAAATCTGAACAAGATCAGAGAGCTGTCAAAGCTAACAAACCTGGACCCAATCAGTTTTCAAGCTGACCCTAGGGAAACCCATTTAACTGCTGTCAAACGAATCTTGAGATACCTTAAAGGAACCACCAACCTTACCTTGTTATACAAGAAAACCCTCACCTACAAGCTAAGAGGTTTTTGTGATTTCGACTATGCTGGAGACAAGCTGGAAAGGAAAAGTACAAGTGGCAACTGCACTTTCTTAGGTGATAATTTGATCTCTTGGTCAAGCAAAAGAAAAAGCACCATTGCCATGTCAACAGCTGAAGTTGAGTATATATCAGCAGCAGAATGTAGCTAACAGTTAATCTGGATGAAACACCAACTTGAAGATTACAACATCTTTGAAACCAATATTCCTTTGTTCTGTGATAACACTTCAGCCATAAACCTAAGCAAGAACCCTATCTTACACTCTAGAGCCAAACACATTAAAATAAAACACCATTTCATTAGGGACCATGTTCAAAAAGGGACTTTAAGCATCCCGTTTGTGGACACTGATCATCAATGGGCTGACATCTTCACCAAAGCACTACCTAAAGATATGTTCGAGTTCATCAAGAAGCATCTCAACATTATCTCCATATCTGACTAGCTCAAGTAGTCATCTTAGGAGTTTTTAATTTTCTTGTAATTTTACTTTATATTTTTTTTATTTTCTGTTTTTACTTTCTGTAATTTGTAAAGAGAAAAAAAATACAAAAATAGTAGGTCCTCTTTTTGGCTGATGACAAAAAGGGGGAGAGAGAGAAAAAGAAGAAATAAGTAGAAAAAGAGAGATAAAAAGAAAGGAGGAGTGAAAAAGAAAGAGATGAAAAAAAGAAGGAGTTGAAAAGGAGAGGAACAGGGAGAGAGAAAAATAAAGAGAAGGAGTTGAAAAGGAGAGGAAACAGGGAGAGAGAAAAATAAAGAGATGAAAAGAGAAGGAGGATAGAAGAAAAGAAAGAGTGAAAAGAGAATGAGTGGAAAAGGAGAACAAAAAGTCAGTATCAGACTTAGGGGGAGAGATTGGTCTGAGGGGGAGTAATTCAAGTACTTCGGGTTACAAGCTAGCAAAATAAGTTAAGGTTTTGTCATCATCAAAAAGGGGGAGATTGTTAGAACCAAGTTGGTTCTAAGTACTTAGGATTTTGATGTTTACAAAAGCATTCCATGTTATCTTATTTTGTACCTTGAATTATTACATTAAATGCCACCAGAAGATAAAGTTTCCAGAGGCAGAAGATGAAGACTCCAGAGGCAGAAGATGAGTTATCAAAGGATAAAAATAGATCAGAGGATACACCTCCAGAAGACACCAGATAATGCATCCAGAAGGTACCAGAGGATGCATCCTGAAGGCACCAGAGGATACACCAGGATGTCAAAACACCACCAGAGGATATCTTTCCTGGCCTAGATCAGAAGGAAGCAAAGTCCAGAAGAAGACCTGGACCAGACCAGAAGGAAGCATGCCAAAGGGAGACTTGTTCCAGACCAGAAAATATCATAAGTCAGACTTAGTCCAGAATTTATTCTGACCAGAAGATAGCCTGGCAGTGAAATGATAAATAGTCCAGACTTAATCCAGACTTAATCAGAGGATAAATTAATGGGTCCAGAACAAGAGATTTAATCCAGATTTGGCCCAGACCAGAAGATAGCATGGTTTAGAGTATGACACTAAGTCCAGACCAGAAGAAATGATGTCCAGATTCAATCCATACCTGATCTAGATCAGAAGGTAATTATCCAGACTAAAATATCATAAGTCCATATTTAATTTCAGTTCAATCCAGACCCAGTCCAGAATTGGTCCAGATCAGAGGGAAGATATTCATATCAATGGTCCAGATTTAAGCATCATGATCCAGTGTTGACCGAAATCAGAAGATCAGACCATATGGCCCAGTGTTGGCCGAGATCAGAAGATCAAAATGTGTGGTCCAGTGTTGGCCGAGATCAGAGGATCACAGCAGATCAGTTTGCAAGTCCAGCGTGGTCGAAATCAAAAGATCAAATGGTCCAGATTTAATCATGAAGCTATTGGCGGGAAGAAAGATTTGTTCCAAAAATTAATTAAAGACATGATTGGCCCAAGTTATTTTCGAAAGCAAATCTGGAGCTAAAAAGATATGCTTTTTTATTTAAATGAAACCCGATTGGTCAAAGTATTTTTGCAAGAGAATCCAGCAAGATACAGCTCGAATTTAAGCTTGGAAGAGACCCGAATTTATCTATAAAAGGAGGCTCAAGGTAGAATACTCAGCATCAAAAATCACAAAAGAGTCATACACTTCCAAAAGCAAACACTCGAGTTTTCAGATAGGTTAATTATGAGTTTCAGCTTTCCAGAAGCAAGCACTCGTGTTTTTCTTTCCCTTGTGTTAGATCTAAGTTGTTGAAGTAGAGTCTACAATCTGAGGGAGTCAAAATAGGTAGCAGATTACTTAGCAATTAGATTCAAGGCGTTGTAATTCCTTCTACAATATGGGGTTGTCAGATTGGTAGGAGAAGACTTGACTTGAGAAGTCAATGTGATGTATTCCTCAAAAGTCTAGGATTGTTAGACTGTTTGAGAAGACTGACTTGGACGGTCAGTGGTTAACGGTGAACCAGTATAAAATTATGTGTTTTACTTTTACTTTATATCCGCTGCTAACACTGTTTGATTCATACATCAGGTTTTGTAATAAAACTGCAAAAACAGAAAAAGTATTCAAGTTAGTCAAACACAATTCAACCCCCTTATCGTGTTTGCACCTTCAGGGAGATGCTACTCAACGACAATCATTTTAACTTTAGACCTAAATTTCTGGTTTAATTGTGTCAATGAATTAACTTTTTGTTTTGAGTATGATTCATTGAGTTGAGAAAATGAGAAGAGACAAATAGATAGAATGTAAGAAGAGAAAAATGTGAAGAAAAAAAAAAGCAGAGCATGAGTATGTATCGACCAATTAAATCAATTGAACCAAGATATGAATGGTTTTGAGTGATAAGAAACTCGTATATACTATAAGCTAGTGGATAGAAGTTCAAACATTGAGTTTTGTGTATAGAAATAATGTTGTTGATAAGAGATAGCTCGCTTTATGGATCAATAAAAATTTGTTGATGTTAAACAATGAGGAATGTATATAATTTGCATCTCTAACTTTATTTTTAGTAAAACTAATCCTATTTGAGTTTAGTTTTGCAATGACAAAAATTGATTTTGGTGTGTGTTTAGTTTTTCCGTGTCAAAAATTGATTTTAGTAAAAATAAGTTAAATATAAAGTGCTTTATGTTTGAATATATTCACGTAAAAGTGAGTTAAACAATAAATTTGTGTGCAAAAACACGTTTAGAGTCAAAAACTACAAATTTTAGCTTTAAGTTATAATCAATTTCTTAAACCAAAATCATTTCCAAATTGACATCGCCTAAACATGTCAATTAATTTGGTATTTGAAGTCACGTTTGGCTTTCCGTTTCATGAAACCAAACATATAAATATGATTTGAATGTAAATCAATTTATGTTTAGATAGTTTAAGTGTAAAAATCTTATTTTGAGTCAAAAGCTAAAAACTATAACTTCAAATTAGAATCTATTATAATATATTAAAAGATATCTTTGAATTTTATCGGTGACAACTCATCTATATGTACGCCCTGATGTGGCACCTTCTAAATCACACTACTTCTTTCATGTTTTACTTCCATTATATTTTGTTTCACCAATATGTAATGTAAAGCAAATCTTTTCACTTGCTTATTCAAATACAATTATTTCATACATTTAGCAACTTTAACTCTAATCAATACACATAAAGGCTTTGATCACTTATCAAACTTTTCATTTTCATAACACATGCAAAAATAACATAAAAGTGAGTATTTTCCTGAACTATTGAATGCGTAACTTTTTTTTTCTTTTTATAATTAAAAAATACTTATCATAGTCAAAATAAAATAAAGATGAAGAATATACTAAAAGTAGTTGTTTGGAAATGAATAACTTCTAACTATTTCACTACTTGAAATTTCCTAAGACAACAACAAACTTTTCTTGCCTATAATTTTTGATAACCCACTCTTGATATTTCTTGACCGTGACAAATAATTATTTGAAAATTTCATTTCATATTTTAATTATTTAGATGAAACAATAGTTAATGTAATTGAAATTGCTCCATATCCAAAAGATTAGATATATAATTGGTTTGCAGTTATAGTATTAACTTGAAGTTCAAATACGAATTTCACATCAACTATTGTTTTGTACTAAATTTTCATTTGGCTTGAGTTTTGTTTAAATAATATTTTTTTTCTATCTAAAAAATATCATTATTATTATTATTATTATTATTATTATTTAAGACTTTTGAACGTCAAGAAATTTTTATTTTGGGTTGTACTGTTTCTTCCATATATATCTATCAGCTATATTTGCATACGCGAAGAATTGTTGCAATATTTTGAATACTATTATAAACATTGTTTTTAACAAACTACTACTCATGAATGAATGATATAGTACACACTAAGACACACATTATCATTTAATACATGTTAGATTGACAAAATTACAAGCCACATAGATTTTAACAAAAACTACTTTACTAAAATTTCTCCATCTTTACATACATTTTTTAATTTTTTGAGTCATGATGACAAGCCATTCTACTAAGTAATTCTTATATAGACACAAGAATTTAGACACAATATTTTGTCACACACACAAAAAATTATATTTCTTTTAATTATTTTAAAACTATACATTATTTAATTATTATTTTTTACTTTTTTTCTTCTGTGTGTCCAAATTCTTGTGCTCACACAAAAATTATTATCTACTGAGTTATTATGAACTCTTACATTATATAAAGAAAACTTTGAGAGACATGAAAAGTTATTCATTTTTTACTGTCAAGCTGCAACTCACTTTTGAGTTGGTGTATACATAGTAATAATGTATTGCCAATTACTTTGAGTAAGAAGACATTCACCGTTACTTTACTAAAACTTAGGGAGTGTAATTTTTATCCTAAGAAGTTTTTGGTATACACTAAGATCCAACTATTTATCAAGGATATACACCTCTTTGTGAACCTTTATGAATTTGTATTCACATTTTCATTGAAATGAACTACCCTATTTAACTATACATATGATTAGTTTGATGTTAACCAATTTTGTACATAAAATAATTTTCATAATTAATTTATAAAATTGAAATGTCAAAAAGTACATAAATTTAAAAAAATATAATGTTTCCAAACTAATATAAAATGAAAAACATATTATAGTTAAATATACAACTTTTACGATAAAGAAATGTTGAATTTTAACAAATATATCATTAGAAGAAACACTTCAAAGAAAAAAAAAGCTTGAATAAATCAATTATAAGTAGAAAAAAATATCCAAGATAAGGACCGCATCATTAAAGTTATAAAATATTATAAATAGTATCATATTTTAATATATGTTGCATGAATTGTATTATTCAACAAAGTTTTATCTTTTTCTTTGAAATAAAGCAAAATTAGATAGTTATTCAAAAATATATTAACCTCTTAATACATAAATGTTTTAGTATATTCTGCTCTAAAACAAAAACATTACTTTTAATTTACATATTATTATTTTATACTCAATAGTATATTAAATTTTACTGCGTAATGCACAAATTAACAACTAATTATTTTTAAAAACAAGATCAATTTCAATCAACATTACTCAAACATATCAAAAATCAAATTTTAGAGGCCGTGAAAATGCCATTGCTGCATCTCAGTGAATAGGTGTCGTGAAAATATAGAAACTAAGAAACTGAGCTTCAACTTCAATGTGGATTCCTACTGTGGTTTTGCTTAACGCAACACTATTCTAAATATAAGCTTTATGTATGTCGAATCACTTTTGACCCTCTCAACCATGAAATGATACTCATTCAATTGATATTTTTTTCATTCAAATGTTCTCTCTTTGTCGATGGTATTATCGACTAGAATAGATTGTCTACAAAAATAATTTTGATCTATATAATTTATTTCACAATTCACTTTTATATGATATTCATATCATGCCTATTTATAATAATAATTTGTTGGAAACACTAGTAAGTGTTCAACCTTGTAATTTTGAGATGGAGTTCAAATACCATAGAAAATATTGTAAAATCATCATTAATTTTACTTTAATTAAAACCAATTTTTCTCTTAGTTTGTATTCAATAATGACAAAAAAATCTTCTTTTAGATGCCTTGCTTATTATTTTTCTCAAAATAAATTGAGGACAAGAAAATCGTGTTCTAATTCAAAGTAGAAAATATTTTAAGACTCATTCAACAATTACAAATAAATTTATATTTATCTCTCTATAATGATTTTGATGCTAATAATGAGTCCTCTATTTCAAATATAATCAATGAGTAGTAAATTCTAATCGTTTGAGTATATATTGAACACAAAAAATATCTTTACCTTAGCGTGCCAAAAATTTGGCTAAATGTTGTTTTCCTACCCTATTTATAGTGGCAGAGCTTGACTAAAAAGTTTAGGGCGACCGATATAAAAATATAATGTATAAATCAAATATGCAAATAATATTATATATCAAAAAATTAAGTTGTAATAAACACAAAGATCTTGTTTCTTAACCTAGACTTAATAATTTTCATTGCTGAAAAAAGATCTTTCAGTTGTGGCAGTAGAAATCGGAAGAGTCGTGATAAGACGAAGTAGTCTATCAATCAAGTAGAAATTTTGCGCCTTTTCAGTTGCAACCAAACATGAGCACAATTCTTGGATAGTTAATAAATTCTTCAAATTTAAATCTTGGCGAGCATCAATCAAGAAATGTTGGAGTTGAAATATCAAATTAATCTTCTCTTGCATATTGAAATCCACAGGGTAATATTTTTCAACTAGAGTGCAAATTTTTTCAATGTTAAAAACTTTATAATTATCCTTAGGAGTCAAAGCACAACTTAGAGTTAACAAATTCATTGCTTGCTCACTAGATTTGTTATTCAACTCTTGTAATTGCTGATCAATGGTAGTAAAAAATATTTCAACTATAAAATACTGCTTTATTGTAACCTGGCCTTGTTGAAGACGAGAGCATCCAAATCTTGTTGTTGAATGAACATCGTTGAGATCAGGAATCTCAATATCATGTTTTTCACAAAAAGTCTCTACTTCAGTAAATAATGCATCCCAACCGTTTTCTCTCAAAGCTTGAATAAGAGACTTTGTTGTTCCAACCAAAAACATGGCATTAACTATATCTTGAGATTGTTGTTGTAAGGCTTGGCAAAGTATATCAGTTATCCCCATAATCTCTTTCATCAAATGCAAGACAAATATAAAATCAAACGCCTTCAAATAATTATAGGCACTATTAGCATCCTCACGTGTAGAATAACTTGCTCTTTCATTTGTAATTTTTTTTAAAACAGTACAAGTTGCCTCATACATATTTATCAAGCTACAAATAGAAGAGAAATGTGATCCCCAACGAGTATCCCCAACTTGTTTCAAAGTGTCAATTTGATTTGTACCTTTACCAGTTACAATCTCATCAATTTCTAACAAATGTGCAATTTCCTCTAATTGAGCAGCTTGTAACTCATCATGATGCTTAGTAGAAGAACAAACAACATTAATAAAAAAAATTAGCTTCTCAAAAAATTTATGAATTGAAACAATTTCTCTTGATGCAGTAACCAAATCAAGTTGCAATCGATGAGCAAAACAATTGACATAGTATGCATAAGGACAATCTTTCATAAATAATGCTTGTAAACTGTTCCATTCTCCTCTCATATTACTAGCACCATCATACCCTTGACCAGGCATGCTAAAAACATCAAGATTATGTCGAGAAAGTATATCACATACTTCTTCTTTCAGAGTTAAAGTTGTAGTGTCTTTAACATGTGCCTAAAAAAAAATTGCTCTTGTATTAAACCAACTTTGTCAACAAATCTTAACACAAGAGACATTTGTTCCTTTTTTGATTCATCACGAGCTTCATCTACAACAATGCAAAATTTAGAATCACCAATTTCTTCACAGATATGTTTTCTCACCCTACTAGAAAGAATATGCAAGAGCTCTTTTTGAATTTGATATGAAGTATACTTGGAATTATATGGAGCATTTTCCAACACAACTTTTGCAACTTCATCATTGTAAGTTGCCAAGAGTTTTATCAATTGAAGAAAATTATCTTGATTTCTTGACCCGCTAGTTTCATCATGTCCCTTAAAAGCACAAGCTTGAAGTGTTAACCAACGAGCAGTGTCAATTGATGTCTTGAGACGTATTCGATTCTTCAAAATTTGTTCCGAGCTTTGCACTTGAAAAGTATTCCTAATATGTCAATCCTGATTCAACAAGTCTAGACAAGCTTTCATTGCATTGTTGTGTGGTGAGCAAGGATCCATCCCTATGTGTTTGAAAAATGTGCAAGATTTTCCATTTTTAATTTTCTTCCAATTTCTAAAACCCATACCAATGAAAACATCTGATTCGGACGTCCACTTGGTATTTTGCTAAATAGATAGCATGGTAAGCAATATGCAGCATCTTTAGAAGGTGAATACTAGCCATGAAGAAAAGATGTTAAACCAGGCATATTGAAACCGTCTTGGATGAAGCTCGTTGCCAGATAAAGGATATTCTTCTAAATTTATTTGATAATGACCATATTTTAGATAAGCTCTACGTATTGCATCCAATTGATTTGGTGGATGTTACCAAATTTGATGGCGTTTTCTAGGGTCACGTTCTAAACATTTCTCAAAGTCATTTTCGAAAACTCTATGAACCTTGGAAAGATGATTCTCATTTTCTTCAATTCTTGGATTCTCAGATATAATTTCAAATGTAGAAGTTATAATTTCTTCATCTCTTTCACTCTCACAAATTTTCCTCTTGAAAAAAGAATCAATTCTTTTACTTTTCTTCATTCTCACAAACTTCTCTAATACAACAATCAACGAAAAATCAGCACTAATCAACAAATCAGCTAAAACTCCAAATCTTTGCTGGCTTCACCATATCCGCAACCCCCTATATTATTTCTTGCACAAAATATACTATCACCCCATCGATTTTGAATCAACAAAAATCAGCGAGGCGAAATTGAAATTCAAACTCCAAACTCCAAAACTCGGCGAAAATTAGCAAAACTCCAAATCAACAAAAATCAATGAAATTGAAATCCAAACTCCAAAATAAAACTCCAAACATCAATTCTGAATCTAATGATGAATGAAACAAAAACACGAAATTGAAATCCAAACTTTTTGAGTTTTGATGAACCACGAATGGCAAGGAGAGAGAGGAAGAGGAGAAAGACTGATTTTAGGATTTAGGTATTATTGTAATTTTCTAATTTTACTAAGAACAATTTGGTCATTTTACCTATAAAAAAAAATTTTTTTCCTTGGGGTGACCGTGGCCCCCGTCCCCACAATACTCTGCCCCTGCCTATTTATTTATTTATCTGAGGTGACAGGGTCAACATTTGTTCCCACAAGCTTTTCCTTCCAACCTCCAACAAGAAAGCAAATCTCCAACCTTAATAATTGGTCGTGATAACATTTATTTCCCTTTCGGCTACCACTAATATATGTAGTAGTAAATAAAATAAAAAATATGTGTAAGGAATGTCAAGAAAAATAAACCTCAACTGCTACTTTTTGTGTCATCTAGTCACACACTTGTAGTACAGTACAAGTTACAATAACCCATTTGGCTTTACACAAGTCAGTATTCTCCGCGAGTAATGTTTACAATAGTGGAAAACATCATCGTATATAATGGATGGTGATATGACAGAGTGATGGGGGAACTTAGAGGCTTTTAATTATGATGTATACACTACTTTGCCTAGTTCCAACATGGTCTAGTTGATCCTTTCATAGTTTGCATTTGGATAGTAGTTTTTTCAATCCATTGATTCTTCTTTCAAGTTGCAGTTTTTATTTTTGTCACTCTTCACAAGCCAAGAAATATGTAGTAAATGAGAGTTATTGGCAAGGAAACTAACATGCCAAAGATTACCCTGCAAACCAAAAAGAATAGCAATTTGTTTAATCTATTTATGGATATCATACATGAAAATTAAATATGCTCAATCAATATCTTTGATCATAAATAACTTTATAAAAAGTAACATTAACTTAACTTGATTTAACTTTATGAATCACTAAAAAAAGTAGCCTCTATGTAACGTAGGTTCCAAAATGGAGGGTCAAATCAAGCTTTGCAAGGCTTCTATATATGTTTTTAATTAGAATAAAAAACTATTGTATGCTAATGATGATGCATGCTTATAAGGTAAAAGAGGGTTAAGATTTTGCTAGAAGATCGTCATCGACGTCGTGAAAAGGCAAATGGCCAATTTTCTAACACCATTATATGCATTATTATGTTTGTCCAAATTAATTATTAATGCCTAGTTGTTATAGACAATTATCTGTTTGATAGATTCTGTATCCTTGCTAGGGCTGCATAATAATCAACTTATTAAGTGGGGTAGATTAAAAGTTCAATAGATGCGTGATGTTAACACGCTTTCCTTTGTTTTCCCATCATTTCTTCTTCTGAGCACTATATTCTCCAATGAATCTTCTAAAATGAATTAGTGTACTATATTCTGAGCACTATATTTATAAGTTATTCTATAATCTCTGTCTTACAAATACTTAAATCAGTAGATTAAGTCAAATAAATAATTTAAACAAACTCGCAAGTTATGGCGCAGAACATTCTTTATTTGTACTATTTTTGGCGCATAGTATATGTAATTTATTTAGTAAAACATTAAATGCATAATTGATTTTGTACATTATCGAAGCAAATACAAATGAGATTGTCAATAAATTGTTTTTTTGCAAGAATGAATTTGAAAAGAGTTTTTGCTTTGAAAGATTGTCGCATAAAGAATAAATATTAGAAACTTACCCTGTACTCAAAATATCGGGATGGAGCCCATATTCCCTTGCAAATACAAATGGAACTATCCCTTGTGGAAGAGCAGCCTAAGAAAACAATTGAATTGAAGTCAAAGCTAATAAGTACTAATGTATATACAATAAATTTAGCTATATTTAATATTCCCTCTATAAACATTTATTACAGAAGAAACATATATACATTGTTCTGATATATTATCAGACATAATTTCCATGTGCTGCATGTGTCTCTAGAGATTTAAATTCATTCCACAAATTTGCAACATAAGTACCTGTACAATGGCAGTATGTAGTTTTTTTCCTCTCAATCCAATGGCAATGGAAGTTAATGACATTACAAGAGGGCCACATAGGAATCTAATGGCCATTCCCATGGTTGCTCTTTTGGTACCACAAGCAACGATTCGTGGCTGAAGTGCCATGAAAAGCCCTGCATATTTAATTTTCAAATGAGTATCTGTCATTGTTTATATAGATATAGCACCATTTATGTACTCATCTTAACAATATATATAACAAATCACTTTCATAAGTTTCATTTCACATTTTTCCATTTTTAAAACTAACAATGTCATTATGATTCATGTGCTATTGTGGGACATCACATTTATTTTCTTGGGTTGCCACAAGCACCTGAGTACAAGACAATGCATGTGTTTTCTTTAACTCTTGTTCTGTCTTCTTCCACATTGTGATAAGGTTAGAGGATTTGTAACGTATAACATTCATATACGAAGAAAAGAAACATCATGTGTACAAGTGGGTAGGTGTCTTTCTTATATAAAGATATACATGATATTAAATGATTATATATATGTTCATATATTTGTAATATATGTACCTAAACTAAACATTGCCATCCCAAGACCTGCATCGGATATGATTTTGATTGATGATTTGATAAGACTGGGCATTTCTATATTCCATCTGCAAATTCACATCAAATAAAATGTATGAAAATGTGCATACCGCAAATATAGAGCCTTATCTTAGATAATATGAAAATGTCTTCTATGAATATAAAATTTGGAATATGACAGAACAATTGTCATATAAGACAAGACAAATTAAGGAGATGAATTCTCTGTCATCAAAATATCATATGGTCACTACTACAAACAGTCAATCAAAACCATTGGTTAAACTCTGTCATCGAAATACCACATGGTCACTAGTCACTTCTCCTAGCAGTCAATGAAAACCATTAGTTGATCTTCAACCAATGGCTCACATTTCAAATTGTTTTTTAAATCCGATTTACTGTATTTAAAATATAAACTATCTTATCTTTCTCCAACAGTTTGGACTTACTATTTGCAGTAAATGACAATAATGTTTTAAAAACCAATCTAGATCTAGATATCGACTACTTTAAAACACTTGTATCGAGACGAAACCGTACAATCAAACCACTCAAATAACTGAATTGTAGACCGTACCTGTTCATAGTTAAATCCGGTTTGAGTTTTAAAATATTGAAACATAAGTTAATTTGTCTTAGAGTAGTTGTATTTAGTATCACTTGTTAAATATTACTTACTTGAAGGAGACTAGAGACCAGAGAAGTCCTAATAGACTAGAATATGTATTAGGGTTTCTAGAAAGTTTCCTTCCAACTACTATAAGTATAAGCCTCAACATTACAAAGGCATATGGCATTTTCTGGTCACTGGCAATTTCATCTTTGGGGTCCACGCCTTCCCCTGGCACTGAGACTTTGAGACTGTCTCTGAAGCTAATTTCTTTATCTGTCGTATAATAGACAAAAACATTATAAAAGCTATCAATCAATGAGTTAAATTAAAAAAACAAATAAAGACAAATGATAATGCTAATAAATCAATCTCACATTTCTCTGCCACTTACATAATTGATTGTTAATTAATGATGAAAGGATACTTAGGCAACAAATATTGAAAATTTATGTCTTTGGTAACTATAATTTGGTGTTATGATCTGGAATCATGTAGTACATTGATCATCATTACACACGTGCTCTCTACTAAATCATGGCTACTATCAATTAAGCCTCAGACTAAGTAAAGTGGCCTTTTTTTTTCATAATATATAATATGAATAAAAGTTATTTCTAAATTGCTTAGACCACTAGTATTTTTTCTTACTAAGTAGGTGAATGTTTTTTACTTTTTATTATACTTAAAAAGATGGCGTGGGGGTGGGAGGGACCAACCTGTCTAGTGTTCTGTAGTCTCTACAGAATCCAAAATCAATTATAAAACCGTCTTTTTTGAATGAAATTATTAAGCTAGCTATCTTATTAGATCCTTTTGCAATGTTTACGTGTACATTCATTTCTCACGTGTAATCATGTTATGATGAAACATATATATATATATATATACAAAAGGAATGACAATTTATTAAGAGTTACTGAAATTATAATTATTATGCGAGTTCATATGAATTAAAGGGCATTAATCAATCTAAAATGCATTTCACTCTAACAATATTTGTGTAATTGTTGAGTTAAATGTATAAAAAACTCTTGTAAAAGAGCTCTGTGAATCATGTAAGAAATAAACGATGGTGAACAAATTATGACAGGAGCAACTAGCAATAAATGCTTTTGAATACGACAAAGACACTGACGATGGTCGGGGACAAAACGTACAGCAAATACCTGAAAGGTCGCATGGGTATGCACTATACAACAACATATACCTGCGTTTGACGTATTTCTTTTCTGATATACCAGTACTATTGCCAACATACTACAGTACCATTCAATTACTCCATCAATCTCATCATAAATAGTTATAATGTTTAAATTATTTCTATATCTTATACTATTTTTTTAAATAATCCATTTCACTATTTCTAACAAACATAACCACAAACACATACCTGACATACTAATATCCCTGCATCCTTGTCTCTCATCTCCCCTCCATTTCTCCGGCGAATCCCAAACCACCCTCCCTCCATTCACCCCCGGCGAATTCCTCCTCCCTCCATCCACCGGCGACCTCCCCCACACCGGCGTACAAATCTCCCCTTCATTAACATTCGACCCCCTCGGAGTCATCTGCAGCGAATACGCATCCGTCGAAGCGTAACCGGAGAGACGAGGACTCGCATTATCGAGAAACTGATTAGGCGTGTTGATGGAGAAAATGTCGGCGTTGGAGAGATTAGAGAGACGAAATGGAGTGATGCCGTTAGCGATTGAGGAAGTTGATTCCGGTGGTGCTGAGGAAATTGAGCGACGGATTCGGACTTTGATGTGGCCATTTTCGTCGGTTTGTGATTGAGTTTGGAGTGGTTCGTTGCTGTAAAGGGAAATGACGTCGCCGTCGAGTTCGAATTTAGTTATGGATGATGCTGTGGCTCCCGGGAACTCTGTTTTTATTAGAACTTTTGCTGCTCTGTATTCCAGTAAGAATAGTAGCAGAGTATACCTGAAACTCAGAATTATAAAATTATTTAAATTACAAAAATAATATTTTCCCCATATTAAATTAAACTATTTTGTTTATTTGATAAAAATAAATATACAACTAAATGCAATAAAAAAGCAGATAAAAAGATATGTGAGTGAAAGTGAGTGTCTATAACAGTCCTTATTTTAATAAACTATCAAATCAAACTTTTTTTATTTGATGGTTTATTAATACAATTGTTGAGGATTTCGATAATTTTTTTATTAAGAAATTAACGGTCAAGAAAAAAATTATTTATTTAAAAAGAAAAGTTCATTTTATAGTAACATTTTTTAATTGAAAAAAAAAATGTAATTTCAATTCATTAGTACTGTATATAATAATTTGAGTAAACGTAAATGAGTGGAAGAATATATGCTTAAATTAAACTTTATGCCATTTTTAACACTATACTATATTTTTACATCTCTAAAAGTGTATTGAAAAATAATTTTTTATTTTTAATTTATTGTTGTGAATTTAGGTCATTGTGTTGTTTTTGTTTCATGTCTTCATCGACTAAGAGAAAATGTCTTATTTGTGTTTCATAACCAATTACAATAATTGAGAAAGATATAGAAAAATACACACAAAATTTCAATCAATTTATTTTGTCTTACTCTACATAATTTTGTACAAACATATATTATTGAATAAAAAAGTTTGTAAATAAAATTAAAGAAATGAACGATTTGTAATATTACATACCAAACGATGCATTGTAGGACGACAAGTTGCACCATGAGACTTTGTGTAAAATCACCATACATAGCTTGAAGGAGAGGAATACCCATAACAAGGGTATTAGGCAAGGTGGCAAGTGAAAAAAGAGTAATGAGCCAATCCAATG
The DNA here is from genome assembly GCA_037974295.1 of Cicer cuneatum. Lineage (NCBI taxonomy): Eukaryota > Viridiplantae > Streptophyta > Magnoliopsida > Fabales > Fabaceae > Cicer > Cicer cuneatum. Next base: position 70,138,802 of record JBBPBO010000001.1, on the reverse strand, counting down.
AGCCTTTAGTAAAGAAAATGGCCCAAATAGAAAGAAATAATAAAACAAATAGCTTTGAAATTGTGTCAGCTACAATGAACATAGCGTCCATTTGATAAGGATTGTTGAGTGAAATAAAATGAAAAGATAGAACTGGAACAGCAAATACTGCCACAAACCGGTTTATGCCTGAACATTGTTCAGCAGTGAACATTTTGCACCATTTCACTGAACCATAGGCTATTAGCATTGCAAAATATAGAGGTATCGTTGCACACATCACGTTGTATAAATCTTCCCCTGTCACCATAATTATGGAGAGGGAGATTTGTAGTGTGTATGCTTTTTTTTATTTTTTTTTTATTGTAATGTTTTGGTATGGTTGGAAAATGAGAGGGGTGGGGGAGAACGGATATATAGGGGTTAGTGTATTTTTATAGGACAGAGTATGGACTTTTTTGCCCCTACAAAATCTTCAATTTTACTTTGGAGGTAGTGTGCTCTATGCTTACTGTTAGTGAGTGGTATATGCGGTTGTTAGTGTTAATGATTGTCAAATGTAACACGTTTCGGTGTGGCAAAAGTGGGGGAGGGGATTTAGGCTTAAATATATATATCACTTTTTTATATGATTTATATACAGAAAAGTGTAGATAAATTGAAAATGAAAATCATATTAAATAATAAAAAATTGATGTAATTAAGTAATAATATATATAACTTATATAAGCAATGAAAGACAAAATGCAAATAATGCTAATAGTTAAACACCGGCTGAACAATTTATAGTCAGATATGGAAATAATAAAATTGTTGACATTTGATTTCGATTCTCAATTTAAATTTGGTGATACGATAATTATTTTAGTAATATATATATATATATATATATATATATATATATATAATCATGTGAAAATTATAATGATTTGAAATTTAAATTAAATATTACTACTTTAATAATTTTTTAAATATGTTTTTTAAATAAAAATTATTAAAGTGGTGTTATTTTATTTAAATTTTACGATATTATGATTTTTTTAAAGTTATTATATGCACCTCACTAAAATAATTGTCACATCATTAAATTGATATTCAAATTGTTCTTAATGGATTTGTAAAATTTAGTGTTTATTTTTTCATTTGATAATTTTTAGTTTTGATTTTTGTTGAGTTTATGGATGAAAGTGATGAAGATGATGATATATATATGACAAAGATGAAAATGATAAAGATAATTAAGATTTATTCAATTTTTAATAAAAAAAAAGTTTTAAAAACTAAACTAAAATAATTAAAAATAGTCTTATATGACTTACCATCTTAACATTTTTAATTTAATTAAAAATTAAAAACAGAGTTAATTTGTGTACATTTTAAAAAGATAAAATATGTATTTATATATATATATATATATATATATATATATAAAAGATAAATGATTTAAGTGTTACAATAAAATAAAATAAAATAAAATAAAACTCTATGTAATTTTGTTTATTTTTAAGATAAAACTACTAATATAATTTTAAATAAAAGAAATAATGATAATAAAAATATAATAATTTGATTTGAATTTTAAGTGATTGATTTTGAATGAAGCGGAATTAATAACGAATTAATAAAAGGGTATATAATTGGTTTAGGTTGATTTAGCACTGATCATGTAAAAGAAAAAAACCAAACCAATTTAATTGGTTTTGATTGAATCTTTGGACTCGTGAAGTGATTGGTTTAGTTTTTATACACTTCAAAACAACATATTAACCTTGTACAAATTATGGAAAAAAAATGTATAAATTAAACGTAACTACGGGTATTCTCTAAAGCAGAAACTACGGTATAAGCAACGTGTTTTGCATATCACGGATTCACGTGGTTTATACATATAATTAACAAAACAAAAAATCCATTTTGGTTAACTGCTATATACAAGAAGTCCATTAGAATACATACTGAGTCTAAAATTGTGAGGACAGAAACTTTTTCTATGTTCGTTTTTGTCGGAACTATAATGGTTTGGCTTGCAGGGTCCGTGCTTGCTATGTCGGATCACTATTCATTTCTCAAGAACCACATCTTCAACTAAAATTCGTCTGATGTGGTTTTGGAAGTTTTCTACCTCACACCTCCAACTTATACCCGCCATTCCCCTAATGTTTATGAAAATATAATTTTGTTTTTTTTTAATTATTTATACAAATTTAAATTTTTTTTATGTTTCATTTTTCACTTTATTTTCGAACATTTAGGAAATCACCCTAACTTTTAAATATTTCTAAATCTTCGAAATCAAAAATTAATTGATACTCAAAGATTTCAAACTTTCAAAACACAATTTTTAAAAATTCGAAACTTTCGAATAATCTGAAACTTTTAAAATAGGAAATTTTTAGATTTTTTGAAACTTTCGAAATGGAAATTTTTCAGAATATTATTAAAGTTATTGTGACCAATAGAGATCTTGCCACGATGAATGTTATTGATGTTGTATTTCCTACTTCATTTAATTTGCTATGTCGTTTTCATATTGAAAAAAATATTGGGGCAAAATGCAAACAATATGTGAAAAAGGATAGACAAGATCAGGTAATGGATTTATGGAGAGAAAAAAATTGTGTTTTCGACTAGTGTGGAGAAGTATGATCATCACTTGCAACACTTTGAGTTAGTGTGTGTCAATATTATCTGTATTATTGATTATGTTAAAGATTTATGGTTCACACCTTACAAATAAAGATTTCTCCTCACTTGGACTATTAGAGTGATGCATTTACGGAATAATGTCCAATGGGTACTTTTAAATTATTATTTGTTTTGTTTTTGAATATTTTTTGGAAATTTTTCATTTCGAAAATTTTGAAAAATCTGAAAAAATTTTATGTCAAAAGTTTATATTGCTCGAAAGTTTCGAATTTCTGGAAATTTAGTGGTTCGAAAGTTTGAAATATTCGAAGATTTAGAAAGATTTGAAAGTTTTTTACTCCAATTTTGAAGATTTAGAAAGATTTGACAGTTATACTGATTTCTCTAAATGTTCGAAAGTGATAGTGAAAAAATGAGATATAAATTTTTTTTAGGTTTTTATAGATAGTTAAAAGCGCAAAATTATATTTTGATGTGAGTTGCAGGATGACAATTGACAAGTATAGGTGGAGGTGCGGGGTAGAAAACTCATGTATTTGTTTTTTGTTTTTTCTGAAATTTTTAAAAATCAATATTAGTTTTAATTTTAAGTTTTTAATTTTATTTTTTTAAATTTCAATTTTTAGTTTATTTGAATCGAATCATCTTTTTAGTCTATTTTATTATTAATTCACCAAATATAAAAAATATTGACACATAAAAATAATTAAAAGTAAAAAATGTAAAAAAAGAAATTATTTTGATTATTTTAAAATAATTCAAATATGGTAACATTATACTTTATTTAATTATAATAATTTTAGTAATAGTGGTTGAAAGTGGCAGTTTGTTGATAATAACTATTATACAATCTTACATCACTCAATAGTGTTTTAACGGATACAAATTTTACAAAATAAATCGTTAAATTGAAAATTATATTGTATAGATTATTTATGTAAAATTTTACAAAAATATAAAATCATTTGATATTTTATTCATATAAATCAAAATTAATGTCTTATGTGTTTTTATTAAATCTCGTTAATTTTGATGAGTTTTAATAACTTATCAAATAATTTTAGATATATGCAAAAATTTATATGATATAAACTTTCAATCTAATGATGGATTTTATAAAATTTGTATCCGTTAAAATATTATTGAGCACTAAACCCTAACATTAAATCAGTGTAATTTGATCCCTCTTATATATAGTGTAAGTTAGAAAATAACTCAAATGAGTGGGTATTAATGTAATTTATATTTGTTTTATTTAATTTATTTTTAATTTATTGTCTCTCCTTAAAATTAATGTTTATTTTTTCCATCAGATTTAATATTTCCTTTTGTTAACTTTTTCATTAATTATTTATTGAAAAAAATAAAAAATACTTTGATTAATTTTAGATTGTATAAATAAAATTGATGATGATAAAAAATAAATTATTTAATTGTGTTATCAAACATAAAGGAAATAAAATTCAATAACGTATCACAAAATATATAAATGTTAATACCACAAAGAATATCACTGAAATTTTGCATTAATGTATAAAAAAATATCAATTTGTGTTAATAATAAAAACACAAAAAAAATGTTTGAATAGTTAATTAATTAATTAATATACTGTTTGGAATATTACTATAGAGGGATTTTTACTTCAATTTAGCCGCATCCATTTCTATTTATTAAACAATATTTAAAAATTCAGTCAAATATTAATAATATTAATAATAACAATAAATAAAAATTATAATATGATATTTATTATATGATATTTCTTTAATTTCTCAAAAGGTAATTAGTATTATTTATTTGTTTGAATATTATTTGCATCCCTTGCAACAAATGTAGTAATTTGAGGAAGAGAACCGTTGGAATTTATTGATTAGTAACATATATATATTAAAAAAAAGATAGTGATGTAAATTTGACGACTAAATAGCACCCATGGTTCATTAACTTAATTTTAGTTAACGTTTTAGTTATTTATCTTTTTTTTTTTTCCGATTTGGTCCTTTATTTTAATTTTAAGTGACAATTTGATCTTTTATGTTTTAAAATGTCAACAATATTATCTTTTTTTTTTTACAATAAATTAAAAAATTCATCAAAATTTTCAACCAAAACCCATAAAATTAATTATATTATTTAATATAATACAAATTTTATCAAATTCGTAACTCAAATCCTCAAATAAACTCATATTTTTATTTTTTATTTGATGTTGTTAGAGATGGAATTTTAAAAATCAAATAAAGAATAAAAATATGAGTTTATTTGAATATTTGAGTTACGAATTCGATGAAATTTGTATTATATTAAAGAATATAATTAATTTTATGGGTTTTGGTTGAAAATTTTGATGAATTTTTATAAAAACAAAAGGATAATATTGTTAAAAGATTAAATTGTCACTTAAAATTAAAATAAAGGACCAAATCGGGAAAAAAAAATATAAAAGACTAAAACATTAACTGAAATTAAGTTAAGTTAAGGGATCATCAGTGCTATTTAGTCTAAATTTGACTAATTGAGAGGTGTAGTCAGTTGAAGAAATAATAGAGAAACGTTACTGAAGCAATATATCATAACTCAATAGATGCTTGTGGGGGTGCTAGCTGCAATTCTTTACAAGAGGTATTAACTGCATTTGAACTACTGGCATTTTTGTCAAATATAAAACTATTGCTGATATTATTGATATATATAAATATATATAAATATATATATATATATATATATATATATATATATATATATATATATATATATTGGTAAATCATATCCAAAGTCTAAAAATTACAATTAAATATAAATTATTTTATATTTTAATTCTATGGATACCAG
>JBBPBO010000001.1:69974907-70125763 GCA_037974295.1 Cicer cuneatum | reverse complement strand
ATATATATATATATTATATAATATCATTTTAAAACTATTCTGCTTTGATATATTTCTTTTATATATATATAATTTAATAACTCTTGTTTTTATTACTTGAATTTAACCACATCAATTTCTATTTATTAAACAATATATAAAAATTCCAGTCAAATAATTATAATATTAATATTAACAATAAATAAAAATTATAATATAAAATTTCTTTAAGGTAATTAATATTATTATCTTTGTTTGAATACTATTTGTATCCCTTGCAAAAAAAGTTAGCAATTTGAGGAAGAGAACCGTTGGGAATTTATTGAATATATAGTAACATATATTATTTTTATACATAAATATATAAATAAAAGATAGTAATATAAATTTGACTGACAGAGAGGAGTAAGTCAGTTGAAGAAATGATTAGGGATGGCAATTAGATTCAGATCCAGTAGGTACCCGCAAAAAGGGTAAAAACCCGCATAATGGGTATGGGTATGGGGACGGGTAATTACCCCCAAAATTGAACGGGTATGGGTGTGGGTACGGGTACTATATTACCCACCCCGTCCCGCCCCGCACATATAATATTATTATTATTATTATTATTAGTATATAAGTTTGTTTTAGGTTAAATAAAAATGATTTTTGTTTTAAATAATTTAGAGATTATTTTTTAGAGATTTTTTAAAATATGATTTTTTAACTTGAGTTTGTTTACTATTATAAAAATGATTTTTTTGTACAATAATTTTTAACATGTTTGTATACAATTTTATAAAAATAATTTTTTTAAACTAAAAAATTATCATAAAAGACATAAAAATGATTTTCAAGAAAACATGTTTGTTTGAAAAAAAAATTTGTTAAATACATGATTTTTCTAAATACACATCTGTCTATCTACTATCTTATGCATCTTTATCTCCCCTTCCAATCTCTAACTACTATTTCTCTCATTCTCTACTATGTCATGTCTCTCTGCCTCTCCTTTTTATTACAAACAAATCAACGGATTTAGGTAATTCATTTCATAATTTTCGGATCCTCATGAAAAATAAACATATAAGTAAATTATTACGAAAATATGTTAGTAAATAATAATAGATTTTGGAGGTCTTGTTCTAATCTTAAAAATTGAGCCCTTAATAAAAAAAAGTACAATTTTTATAATTAAAAAAATTTGAAAAATAAATTGTAGTCCCTATACACATATTTGATTCTGATGAAAAAGTAAATAATTGTGATTTTATATTTAAGAGTTTTTTCATATTATTAATCGTGACTTTATAATTATAAATAACTAATATAATACACATCAATTTTTTTTACATATCTCGGATAGGACTTGCAACTTCATAAAATATCTTTTGATATTTATTGTAGTAATGTACTAATGTTGGATCATGATATATTTTAAAAGTTTTGAGTTAGACAATATTTTAGTTTGTAATATTTATGATTTGAATTTAAAATATTTGGGAATTTTTTTAAATTTAATCACAAATTATTTATCCATATATTTTTGTTAAAGTGTGGGTAATGGGTATGGGTACGGGCACTTAAGTACCCAGAGGGCAAGGGTACGGGTATTAAAGTTGATACCCACGAGGGTACAGACACAGGTACGAGTATTTTTTTAAACTGCAGGTACAGAGACGGGTACTATACTACCTTACCCATACCCTACCCATTGCCATTCCTAAAAATGATAGTGAAACGTTACTCAAACCATACATCGTAACTCAACAAATACTTGTGAGATTGCCAGCTGCAAATTTTTCATAAGAAGTTACTAACTGCATTTGAATTATAGCATATAGGCATTTTTGTCAAATAAAAACCTATTGGTTAAATTATACAATTGGCTGTTTTGTTTTGAATTATATATATTGGTAAATCATACACAGAGAGTAAAAAATACAATTAAGCATAAAATATTTTACATTTTAATTTCTATGGATACCAGCCAAATTTATTTCTTAATTACCATATTTTTATGGAAAAGACAAAAAAAGGTTGAATGCCCATTAGAAATATTTTAATGCCGCAGGTGAAATAATTTTTGTACCAAATTTTTTTTAGGCAATGTACCAAATTCATGTGATATAATATTTTAATAATTAAGGATAGAAAATAATTTATTTAAAAAAAAAAGGATAGAAAATAAATTCTTTTTCAAAAAAAAAAAAGGATAGAAAATAATTTTTTTTAAATAAAAGGGTAGAAAATAAATTCTTTTAAAAAAAAGGATAGAAAATAAGATTAATATTTTTTGCAATATTACCATTGCATATAAAAAACCAGCCTTGGTCATTTAAAGGTCTTGCATTCTCTGTAAATTTCAAAGAATTCCATTCACCCCTAATATCACTAAGAGAGTGACATAGCTAAGTGCACCCAACCTTCAATAGGAGCTAAGAAGGAGGTATGGTTATTTCGTTTTAACAAGTATTTTCTTTCTTAAATCATTTCATTTCCTATGTAATTTCCATTACTTGATCTTCTTTGCATGATTTTATGTAAAACGGACGTAATTCGTCAAACCACAATTTTAATTTTATGTATAAAATATCATATTGATTTTATTTTACTAGCCTATTAAAGTATGATTGTTCGATGAATTATTAGCAAGAGGTTCAAATGCTCTATTGTAAGAAATTTCTCCAACTCTTTGTTCGATGGACCTTATAATAAGTTGGTTTTTATCAGTTAGTTACACAATCACATAGTAAGGAATGTGGATCATTTGATTTAGATCTAACAATTTATATTGTCACTTCGTGTTTTGGATATGTTATTAAAATTGAAATATAAGACGTTTGGCTTAAATCAATCGATTGTGATTGTTTCATTGCATAAATTTGTAGTTATCATGAGTGTATAGAATCCGTTTCCCAAATTCTTTTCATTTAAAAAAAAATCTAAACTTCATCGTGCAAGTTTGAGGTTTCTCCTCAGGGGCTAGAGATCCAACTCTATTCAATAATTATATCTGACTTAAAATGATTAATTCAGACTAAAAGTATTGAAAAGTCAACCACATGTATTTTTGGATCAGTTAAATTCATGTTTTAGATAAATTATGAGAACACTCGCAAGTAATGGGAGAGGGTTAATTAAGGGGGAGGCGAAGGGGTTGAGATGCTCTCCATTTTTGAAAGGGGTAGGATGTTGAAAATGGAGAGGGGAAGGGAATGGGGATCTCGAGATGGTGTGATGGGAAAAAAGAGAAAAAGGTCAAGTTAGGGTTTACAAAAGAGCAAAGCCAAGTTGGATTATGTATTTAGGTGACGAAATAATAGTTATGTGTCTCATGAGTTGGATGTTGAAGTTGGTTGAATGTGTATATCTTGTAATAAGTCTCACATTGCTTAGTATTATAAAGGAAGACGGACATTAGTGTTATATATATTGACTTTGGTTCTTTGTTTCAAGATGCACAAATCAAAAACACTTTAAGTTTGTAGTTGACTTTCTTCTTCTCTCTTATACACTTATTTTAGAGTTTTGTGAGATGTAGCTCAAGTATATTCTTTGGAGAGTGTGAGTGTACTCGTGGGGGTGTTTGAGTGAAGTTCATTTGTTGTAAAAAGTTTCACTTTTTTTTTCTTTGGTTGACATTAGATAACGAACACTCTTTTTCTTTAGCTTTGGAATTTTCATGTTGTTTTCATCTCAAACCACATTTCCAAGGTATTATCCGCTATGGATCTTGTGCATAAGCTCTCACGATTTTTTTATTTAGTAAAAGACGACTTAGTAAGTAGAGGAGTGTGAATGTTGTTTATAAATTATTAGCCTCGATTCCCAAATAATGTGAGGCCTTTGGTGTCCCTGAACACATGCTACATTTTTATTTTGTGATTGTACTTCGTAATAGATCTATGTCTGTTTTTTCAACAAAGTGATATCAGAGTCTGGTTTGACTTGGTGGAGAGTAGGAGTAGATCATGGTGTATTGGATTCTTGTTTCGAAATATTTTATGATGGTGTAATCCAAAGGCATGTTTGGTTGTAACAGTAGTGCGTTAAGATGTGGGAGACTCACTTGAGGGGGAGATGATTGTTTGATTCAAATGTGTGTGTTTAGTCTCACATTGACTATGAATGAGATAAATTTTAGATTCATAAGAGAAATGACTCATATTTAGTACCTTAACATTTGGGGTGACAATGTGGCGTCAATTTCTTGTGGTCATGGAGCATTAGCATTTTGTTGCTCTTGACGGTGCACTTAACTCCCCTAACATTGGGTTCCAAGTAATGAGAGGAGTCATAAGGTGGTTTTAGAGAATTGGACTAGTAAGGAGGTCATGAGTTCAACTCCCTCTTTTAACAAGATTAACAATTAATTAATAACATTGATGAATTAAAAAAAAAGTAATGAGATGTAATTATGTCAAGTACTGAAGCCTTTTTTTTAAATAAATTTTGGTGTATTAGGTAATAAAGTTGGACATATAAGAAATCATAAAAAAAAATAAAAAATAAAAATAATAGAGGGTTAAGGATTAAAAACTATTTTTTTAAATTTGAAGGACCAAAAGGAAACATACCTTTATTTTTAGGAGTTAAAAACATATAAAACATTTTTTATTTTCAATTCGTACAATTTTATCACTTACAAAAATACAAATCTCCAATAGTCTTTCTTCTATGTAAATAATCGTACAAAAATACATTTATAGTCATTTAAGTTTATTTTATTTTTGATTAAGTCTTTTAAGTTATATTGTATTTGTACCATTAGTTATTTATCTTAATTTTGAGAACAATTAGTTCAATTGAAAGCTTCTTATCATTAAAAACTCTACCAAATTCTGCAACAATATGTCCTTCATACTAATCATTCCAAAAACATGCATCAAATCTTATAAATTGTCTATAATTCTTTATTTTCTTTACAACAATTCAAACACATGTATAGCCTTAAAAACAAAGTAATAAAAGTCTATTCACATAACCAATGTTTTTAATTTTCTTCACGTGCAAAGTAGCTTGGAGAGTCAACTCGTTGCGACGTTTTGATTAGATTTTAACATTTCATGACAGTAATTAGATAAAATTTTCAAATTTAAAGAAATGCATGCGTAATTTAATATATCTTAAAAGCAAATGGTGTAAACCAAATGTAACTTAAAGGACTGAATAAGAAAAAAAAATAAACTTAAAAAACCTAAATAAAAATTGAGCTAAACATAAAGAACTAAATGTGTATATTTGTCGAATAATTAATAGATAATCTTAATATAATCAGTAGTTTAGCTATATTTGGGTCAATATAGGTTCATAAATTTAATCTAGTTATGAAGTCCAATAAATACTATTGTTAAACAAAATTTATGATATCTATTGTACGTTTTGAAGCGCAAGTTATTTAAATGTATTTGTATTGTTTTTGAACTTAAAACAGTTTTGAACTATCTTTCATTCTTTAAAGCTTTGTCATGTCTATAACCTCGAATATATGTTTAGACATTTTTTTGGAGAGGCATATTTAGAAAGAGAGAGTTGGTTTTTTAAATGTATCTCTATTGTTTTTGTAATTAAATATTTTTCCTCCGTCAAGTATTGTCTCCTATGATCGCATGTATTTTGATTGCATTAACTAAGTTTAAAAACATACAATTGATTTAAAAAATAAAATAAAATAATCTTAGAAGATATAGTAAATACCAACTAACTCATACAATTGTATTTTCCAATTAACCTATGATTTAAGGATTTATTTAAATTTTTTTATGTCATCATCATGTGTGAAATATTTAATGACTTAATTAATAATTAATGCAGGGAAGATTAAACAATGAAGAAAAGAAACTCAGACTCAGCTAATGGATTATCCATCGAGCATTTGTACTATGATATTCTTGTTAGAATATTCATGAATCTTAATGTTGTAGAACTTTCAATTGTCTAGATGGTTTCCAAGTCATGGAACCATATTAGTCGTGACCCTCTTCTTTGGACTAAGCTTGATCTTTCTCGACTAAGCTCTAATGCTTTTAATATACCATCGGTGCCACAGGCTTGGTCGGATACAAATTCTCGAAACAAACTCACATCATTATTGAAGTATGCTCTAAGTTTGAGCAATTATAATACAACTTGCATAGTATTCAATTACTTTGTATACTTGACAGATGTGCATTTAATCTTCGTTGCTGAAAGGTAACATTTTTAACTTACCTATATAGACAAACTATGTGTTATGTAGGATTACATTCATTTTTATCTTTTTTCCTTTCTAATTTTTTGTTCATCTATTGAATTTAGTATTCATGATAGGAAAAAGTGAGTCACTAAAAGTATTTACTTTTTATAGTTATAAATTTTTAACTTACCCCTTTTTTCATTCTTTATATATATTGAATTTTAATTTACTTTTTATTGTGGTAAATTTTAGTTATGTGTTTGTACGTGATAAAAGTCTCATTTATATCAAATGAGATAAAAACTTAAAATGTGTTTATAAGTGGATAGTGCTAGTTGTAGTTAGGTGTGAGCCTGTGGTGTATCTTGTTTGTAGAAGTGTTGTATTGATTTTTGTCCAACTTTCCAATACGTTATTTGGTGAGAGTTCAACAACCCTTCATAAAAGGTGGGTAGAGATTTTCCAATATGGTGCTGAGTTTAGAGCTTTTTTAAATATAATTTCAATTATAAAAGAAAAAGTGGTGCACAGTGTTTTTTCTACAAGTCGATTTTGTAGAAGTTGAATTAGGTTCAATTCAAATTTTAAGATAGTTCCATTCCTATTAAAGATTTGTTAGGTCACCTGCTAATATCAGACTGCTACTATCAGACCACTCGTGTCTCACCTTCAGATGTCTTGTCCAAGGCATGAGTGAAGTGAGTTATGAGCCCCACGTTAAAATAATCAGGCTTGAAAATGTATTTATATGTAAAAAACTTACAATTTCTTATCTCTACAACCAATATGTTTCCTCCTTCTTCACCTTATCACTCCTAATCTATTTTATGGTATTTTAATATGCATTCTTAATTTTGTAGGACGCCAAATCTGAAGCAATTAGTACTACCGTTTTCTGGAAAGCTGTCTAGTGTTGGAGTAAAAATTGCAATGAAATCTTGGAGAAATCTTCAATCCATCACTATTACCAATGTGGTCAAGTCAAGAACCATTTTTTCTGCCATTCGTACGTATTGTCAGGACATCGTTGAATTAAAATTTACTTGCAACTTTGAAATATGTCAAGGGAAACTCTTGGTGAAATACACTCCAAATTTGAGAGCTTTGAGTCTTAGAAGCGTAATGGTGAACCTAAGAACATTGATGAATGTACTCAATAGCTTGCAAAAATTAGAGGAGGTTAATATTTGCCATAGTCTCATTTGGGATAGGGTAAATGGTAAAGTTGAAACGTACACTATTCATGATGTGCGAAATCATTTCAATCTCTCAATACTACAAAAACTTATATTTTGTCAAAGAAATAGGTGTCTAATGTGTAGGAATGTGAACAATATTAATCCAAGAAGACAACCATATGTACACTTTGAGGATCTTTGGCATCAATATGAGATTCGGTCTCTTCAACATTAATTCTTATGAATATATAATGTATTTAATTATTCTTGAAGCATATTTAATCAGATTTGGTTATAATGCATTGGATTCCATTGGAAATAAAAATTTATTGTTGTTGTGTTAATAAGTATTTTTTTTCTTCATGTCTTATAGTTTATATTTGTTCACCGAACCGCATATACTATGTGTGAATTTCTTATAATACAGACATTAGTATATTTGATTATTTAATATGATGTTAGAATTATCATTATATTTTTTTTTTGAAAAAAAATATAATTATAACATTTTAAAACAAAATATAACTATAAAAATATACAAAGTTAATAACACACTTATAAACAAATATTTATTATTTATTCAAAAATATATATTATAGGATGTAATTTAGGTATATATTTTCAACACTTATAAAAAGTCACAAATTTTAGATGAATATATATATTATAACCTGTCCAAAAAATACGCATTTCAAGCTTTATCATAAAATATATAAATAAGTTATATTAATTATAGAAAGAAAAAAATCATTGTGTATGCTATAGGTATACATGCTAGTATGATATATATCTAAGTGTTTAAATTTAAATGGTTAACAATTTTTAATTAATAATAAAGTGTTCATCGAATTTGAATCTTAATTAAAATAATTGGTTGTTAAACTACCTAATTTTGAGCCAAACTAAAATTACTAGGAGTCTATTCTCGATAGAATTGAAATGTTAAAACCAAAAAACATTAATATTATATATATATATATATATATATATATATATATATATATATATATATATATATTCAGACTAATGTTCGCTATAAGATTAATTATTTAATATGAAACACATAAAATGGTAGTGAGCAAAAATAACTACACACCTTTGTAACTTTAATAAATAAGAAATCAAATAAATGGATTGATAAATAATTTGGTCTATAAGTCTCCCTCACTCTCATCCTCTTTATCATCACCACCCTCATCATTTTGGAGAATTTTCTCCATGGATATTGTAACTTCAATGATATCTTGATTATCATCAACTTCTGGTCTAATCAAGTCATTGTCATTTATATCTTGCAAGACTTGTTCATTCTCTTGAGCTGTAAACATTGGACAGCTCATCACCAAAGTCATACACATCTCTAACTTTAGCATGCACAACAACAAACCAATCATTTTGTGTTCTATTCTCCACATAGAATACTTTTTTTGGCTTGAGAGGCCAAAATAAATGGGTCATCGCATACATCATTCCCGGTGTGTTGTAGATAATTAAAATTGACCAATGTCATGCCTAAATTATCAATTCTACAACCTTTATTTATGTCAACCCAATCACACTTGAACAATAATGCCTTATATTTTCCAGAATAATTTAATTGAATTATATCTGTTAGTGCACCATAATAGTTTATCTCCCCTTCTTTTGGGTGCTCATCTCTTGAACTTGCGTAACTTTTTGTCTTAACAGTAACGACAATGCCACTGTTTTGAGTCTTCAAGCCTCTTTCACGCTTCTTTGTATGGAATCTAACTCCGTTAATAATATAACCACTATATTTTCTCACTATTTCTAGTGCACCACATGGAAGCCACTTGATATCATCTGTCACTAGAGCACTACCTTGATCTTCCAACCGTGAAACCTACCACAATTGCAAATTGTTAAAATTTAAAATGATTTGTAAATTCAATATTAGGGATGAAAATGATTTCTAATACATACTCGTTCACGGAACCAATCAGAAAATGATCAACAATGAATTTTGTCAACTTCATAAGAAGATAATCGACGATTTCGTCTCCTAATAAGATCGATGTGTTCTCTATGTAAAAAGATTAAGAGAGATTAGACATTATAATTAATATAAAGGTGTCAAACCAAATTTTAGTAACTAAATATAAACAAAAATAAATTGACTTACTTTTGAAAGGAGTCGACATTATGGCTATTAAAAAGCACATATCTATGTGCTAGCAGCAATGTTTTCTTGTCAAGCGAAATTCGTGAAGCCCTTTTCCTTTTCTTCACATTGAATTCAACTTTACACTTTCTCCCCAATGGTCTTCCTCTAGGATTTAAAAGATTTGTATTTTCCACAAAATTCGAATCATCATTTCGACTAGGTCGATTAAAATAAGTTTCCACCGTAGAGAGATATCAGAACAAAATATCAAGCATTCATGAGCTAAATAACCCTCTGCAATAGATCCTTCTGGATGAGCTCGATTACGTACAAATGAATTTAGCGTAAAAAGGAACCTAAAAAGGAGATTTTAGGTCACCAAATAAGAGAACATAATTTTACTTAATAATTCAAGAATGAAATTAAATGACTGAAAAATGAACAGGACCTGCAACTTTTGCCTCATATGCCAAATGAATTAACAAATGTACCGTTAGAGTGAAAAAAGATGGAGGGAAAATCTTTTCTAACTGGCACAATGTTTTGGCAATTCGATTCTCCAAGTGCTCCAAATTATGCTCATTAAGAACCTTGCCACACAATTCTTTGAAGAAATGACAAAGTTCACATATAACTAAACTCACTTTGTCAGACAAACAACCTTTTATAGCTATAGGAAGAAAGTCTTGCATTAAAAGGTGACAATCATAGCTTTTAAGACCAAATATCTTGTGTTGCTTCACTTGCAAACATCTAGATATATTAGAAAAATATTCATCTGGGGTTTTTAAGTTCTTGAGAACTTCCAAAAATATTTCTTTCTCATTCGATGTCATTTGGTAACAAGCTCTAGGCAAATATTTTTTACCTTTACTTGGATGCATCGTTGGATGTAGTTGACTTCTTATGTTCATGTCTACAAGGTCATAGCGTGCCTTATTGTTATCCTTTGATTTTCCATCTAAATGCAAAAATGTTCCAATAATGTTATCACAAATATTTTTTTCAATGTGCATTACATCAAGATTATGACGAAGAACATTATGTTGCCAATAAGGAAATGTGAACAAAATGCTTTTCTTTTTCCATGGTGACCCATTTCCTATTCCATGATCTTCCAATTGTCTCAAGACACTTGCACCATTAGGTAGCTCTGGTGGTGCTCTAAACTCATGGGTTCCATCAAATTCTCCTCTATTGTATCTCCACTTACTGTTAGGCTCTAACCAACGACGATGACACATGTAGCAAAACTTTCGACTATAACACAACCACTTAGACGCAGTTTCTAAACCACAACATGGACAAGCGTATCGACCTTTAGTGCTCCAGCCAAACAAATTTGCGTATGCCGGGAAATCATTGATAGTCGACATGATAGCAGCACACATTTGGAATGACTCTTTTTTGCATGCATCAAATGTTTTCACCCCAATTTCCCACAATTCTTTTAGTTCATCCACAAGAGGTTGCATATAGACATCAAGTTTATTTCCTGGACCTTTTGGACCGGGAATAAGCAATGAAAGTATAAAATTAGGTTGCTTCATACACATCCATGGAGGAAGGTTATAAGGAATCAAAACAACAGGCCAAGTGCTATGAGAAATTGACATGGTTTTGAAAGGGTTAAAACCATCAGAAGCTAAACCTAGTCGAACATTACGAGGGTCGCACGAAAAATCAGGATGTTGACGGTCAAAATCTTTCCAAGCGAAAGAATCTGCTGGATGTCTCATGAGCCCATCTTTTGTTCTACCATCCTCGTGCCATGTCATAGAAGAAGCTATTTTTGATGATAGAAAGAGTCTTTGTAGTCTAGGTTTAAGAGGAAATCAACAAAGAACCTTTGCAGGGATTTTTTTCTACCTTCATTGTCATTAGAGTTTAGTTTCCATCGTGACATACCACATTTTGAGCAAATTTGAGCATTAGCAAAATCTCTCCAATATAATATGCAATCATTTGGACAAGCATGAATTTTTTCATATGAGAGACCCAATCCACAAATAATCTTTTTTGTATCATAAAGAGATTTTGGCAATGTATTTTCTTCTGAGAATGCATCCCTTAAAAGCTCTAGCAACATGGAAAAACTTTTGTCTGTCCACCCGTTTAGACACTTTAAGTGATATAAATGGACAATAAATGATAGTTTTGTAAACTTCTTACAACCAGGATATAGATTTTGCTCTGCCTCATTTAACAACTGATAGAACTTATCCAAATTATTATCCTCTTCAGATTGTTGAGTATTGGGTTCATCTATGAATGCTTTGGGATCCTCGTCCTCCACATTTAAATTTGCACCATCACTCTCATTAGTTGAATGTATTCCAAAGGTATCATGAATCAATGTATCTATGTCATGGTCAAACTCTCATTCTACTTGAGATACACTTTGAGAACTAGACGAGCTAATGATAACTCTTCATCATATGCATATTTGTCATTGTTTTTAGTCTTATTTATAGGAAATCATTAGTTAATTTAAGGAGTTATTTAATATATTTTGTCAATTTTAGTTTTTAGATTTAACAACATGTTTATGTTCGTATTTCCTTTATCAAGTAGATATTTTTATGGTTTTATGTTATTTCCTTATTGTCCGTGCAGTGCTGAATTCTGGTGATAAATCAACATGACCTACATGGAGTATTTCTACCATATCTGGAGTTGTAGATGTCCAATTGGAGTCAAACCAAGTGCAAATGAAATCTAAGATCCATAGCTACAACTTTCATGAAGACACCAGAACCAAATTCGGACTAGAAAGAGGAGCAAAATGCAGTAAACGCCAGACATCAAATGCTGTGCGCTTGAAGCGCGCCAGCCGCACTTGA
This sequence comes from Cicer cuneatum, assembly GCA_037974295.1. Classification (NCBI taxonomy): domain Eukaryota; kingdom Viridiplantae; phylum Streptophyta; class Magnoliopsida; order Fabales; family Fabaceae; genus Cicer; species Cicer cuneatum. Next base: position 70,113,478 of record JBBPBO010000001.1, on the reverse strand, counting down.
AGCGCGTTTTGACAGCAATGCTTCTGTTTTAATGCGCCTGAAGCGCAAGGCATGCGCCTGGGGCACGTGGCGCGCTGCAGATTTCATAAAATCAAGTTTTTATGATTTTTTAGGGATCTTTTGGTCAATTGAGAAGTTTAGAGACTTGTGCCCTAGCAGAGAAGCTCAGAGACGGCTGTTCTACACCATTAAAGGAGGTCTATCAAGAATCATTCATGAATCTTTCTTGTAATTCTTCTTTAATCTCTATCTCTTTAATCTCTGTAATGAGTAACTAAATCTTATTTGTTAGGGATGAGTGAAACTAGATGAATACCTTAATTGTCTGATTTGATTCCTTGTTATACGAATATGTTTATTGAATTATTTTTCTCATCTCTGTGCTTAATGCTTTTTATTGCCTGATCAACATTAAAATGTTATACGATTCGTAATTTGAAACGGGAGTGGACTTTACGAATGCTTGAGATGAGAAATTCATGAGATTGTAGTCTAGGGATAGATGCAAGTCATGAAACCAATTGAATTAGTTGCAAAGACAACAATTTAAAAAGAGAATTTCTGTACCGTAAAGCTTAATTACAATTTTAAATCCACTAAGGAATTAGGGGTTATTTTGGAATTAAAGGTTCTGTCACTAAGACATTAGGGCAGAAATACTAAAGAGAATTCGGTAATAATTCAATATAGGAATTCAGTAACTAGGATCAAATTAGAAACCAAGGTTGGACTCAAGGTGAAACTCATCCCTGACATTTTTCTCATATTAAAAGTTCAATTTCATTACTATTGTCATTTCAAATATTATTCTACTCAATCTAGAAACTTTTTGTTCAATTTCAGTAATTAAATATAATTCGATAGTAAAACGCAATCCTTGAGTACGACACTCGGTACTACCGTTTTAATTATTACTTGCAACGATTCAGTACACTTGCTGAAACGCTATCAGCTAACTTGTTCACCATGAAAGACCCAAGTTACATAACCTTTTAGAAACCCAAAATGGACTAGATGCTCGTAAATATCCACCCGAGAGCGCCGCTTGCAATTAACACAATTGGTGCAAGGACATAAAATTTTTCCATCATTTGATTTTGCAAATGCAAAATCAAGAAAATTAATAACTCCTCTAATGTACTTCTCTTTATTAAGAGAGTTGTTAGGATTGTAAGATATCCAACTCTTATCCATTCAATTCAATACAATAAACTGAAAAATTGAATGAAATAACACAAAAAGTTAATAAATATAACTTAAATATAAAGAAAGGAAAAGAAGAATATATACTAACATATAATAAATATAGCAAAAGAGAGAACAATACAGAATTCATAGTTGAAATTGAAAACATAAATTATATATAAATTGAATGAGACAATAAACTCAAAAAATTAAAACGTGTAGATTGTGGGCAGCCCTGATCGTTATGTTTACTTCATAAAAACAGTGAGATATTCTTATAAAAAAATTATAAAAAGTGAGATATTCTACATGGAGGATTTTTGGTGAACAAAACAAACATAATAGGCATTAATACACTTTGCAAATCTGTGTGAGATTCTAAACACATCATTCAAATGCCCATTTGAACATTTAGTTTTCCTACTTATTCACACCACAACCTGCCTAAAAAGGTTTCTCATTCAGTAGAAAGGTTCTCTGTAACTTATTTCCTTTGCCCTTCAAATGACACAATGATAGAGAGTTGTGCAGAGCCCTCTGTTTACAAGAAATTCAGCTTTCAAGAATATAGACAACAAGTTCGTGATGATGTTCACAAGTTTGGTTCCAAAATAGGCCTACCTAGGTTTCTCGTATAAATCATGAAACTAATTAAGTAGTGCATAATTACATTCATTAATTAGCATTATTGTGGCTATATACTTTAATATTCCAACACCAACTCGTACTGAATTAATAGAGAAAATTGGTTTTGACATGCTTTTTGGATGCTGTCTCATTTTGCCTGTTTTTAAGCTACAAATTAATTTCTATTTACAATTAGAAATTTTGCAATATACTGTGATTTGTATTTAAATTTCTATTTTTAGCATGCTTTTGGGTGCTTAAAAACTTAATCACAACCACATGCATATATTGCAATAGTATTAGACAAGGATCAAGAATCAGAAAGAATAAAAAGTGAGTTTTTGATCCTCTGTCAAGCCTAGACATCAACATAAAAAACAAATTATAAGGGTCCTCTATGTGATGTCTCTTATTGTTTTCTCTTTACAGTAACAAAAAAAGGAAAATTCATTCCCTTCTGTCATATATACAATATATGTCTTTGTAATCTACATGTAGGATTTTTGGTGAACAAAACAAACATAATAGGCATTAATACACTTTGCAAATCTCAATTAATCAAAGCACATAAATCAAATTATATTCAAATTGAATTTCACAAAGTATAACAAACATACACGAAATGTTCTTTAATTGGAGCTAGTTGATATGTGTCAACAATTAATTGAGTTTTTCACAATCGATAACACTAATTAACATGAAATTAGAAAATCTAGTATATCTATAGTTAATTGAATGAAAGATATACAGTTGACTTGACTGCGTGTGCTCTTGGTTTCAATTTCGCCCAAATTTAATACCAAGGTGAGTGAATAGATTCAAAATTTCAAACAAACCGATGAGAGATCGAATCAAAGTAAATATGAAAATCAATTCAAATTGATCGTAATCTAAACGAAGAATAAAACTAATTAATCGAAGCAACCTAGTATTTAAACCTAAATCGCATAAATAAAATGAAGAAGAAAAAAAGTGAAATCGGAGCGAAAAAACAAGAACGGAAAAGGTGATATCGGATTAAGGAAGTTACCTGGAGTGGGAGAAGAGATCGGAAAGAGCAGCAAAGGAAGGAGTGAGCGAGAGAGAGAGAAGAAAATAAAAGTAAAGGAGCAGCAAAGGAAGGAGTGAGAGAGAGAGAAGAAGAAGAAGAGAAGAAAATAAAAGAGAATAGAGTATGCTTACACATTTTCAAAACTATAATTCATTAAACTCTAAATTAATTTTTTTTTTGCTACAATGAATAAAAAAATCACTCTCAAAAGTGAGGTTCAATTTTAAACAAAAAAGAATTGGAAAAAAAAATTTTGATTTAATTTTTAAATAATTATTAATTCACCCTCAATGTTTACTTACATGTGTAAAAAATACTATTAAATTAAAGAATTTAATATTATATTTTCACCATAAAAATATTACTGAATTATAGAATTTAATAAATCACTATTTTTTTTTGGGTGGAAGCCATAAAAATATTAATGAATTCATTTTTTGGAATAATTGAAAATTTTTTTTATATGAATATTTGGATGAGTAACTTAGAATTTTTTTTAAATTAAATTCATATATTGATACTAAATGAGAATAGGTGACACTTTCTATTCTGTGTAGCTAAAAGTAACTATAGTGACAGATAAAGATGTGTCACTAAAAATTAAGTGTCACAATAGATCACTTTTTTTGTAGTGAATTAATGTTATGGATTGACAGTAGTATTTATACAATTTAGTGCAATTTTTTAAAGTTTGAAATATGTAAGTGCACGCTCTCATCAAACACCAAATCTACCCATGCTTTAATATTTTTATCATTTTATTTCTTAATTTTCTCATTTTAATCACTGAACCAACTTTATATCCCTTATTTATTCTTACTTGATTTAATTAAATCGATACCATCTCTATTTATTAAATAATATCGAAAAAAATATATCAAATTTATTTATGATCTCCTTGTTGGTAATATTATTTCTTTTATTGAATATTATATATATAATTTAATAAATCTTGATCTTACTTACTTGAATTTAACCTGATCCATCTCTTCAATTGAATATTATTTGCATCTCGATCCCTTGCATAGAAGCTAGTAATTTGTGTTGGAACCAAGTTGGTTTTTGCAATTAAAGTTTTGATGTTAACAAATGTATTTTATGAAAATAACATGTTTGACGTAGAAGAAGAATGAAAAGTGTCACCAGAAGAATAGATCAGAGGATGACGTTACCAGAAGCAGAAATCAAAAGATGACGTCACCAGAGGATGTCACCAGAAGATGACGTCAACAGAAGCAGAAATCAGAGGATGATGTCTCCAGAGGATATCATCAGAGGAATCTATCAGAGAAATATGATCAAAACAGAATCTGAGAAAAATGCTCAAAACAGAATATGAGAAAAATGCTCAAAACAGAATCTGAGAAATATGCTTAAAATAGAATCTGAGAAATATGCTCAAAACAGAATCTGAGAAAAATGCTTAAAACAGAATTGGAGCAAAAGACTCGAGAAACATAATCTAGCTAAAAATATGCTCAAAACAGACTCCAGAAGTAAAGCATCAGTGAAGTCCTAAAAGTTCAACTATAAATAGAGACTTAATGCTGAAGATTAGAGCATTGAAAAACACAAGAACTCAAGATTAAATTGAACATTATCTGAGAGTTCAAAAGAGAGAAACACAAATGTGCAAGAGCAATATTTTCTAAGTGTTTTCGAGAGAGAAATACAGTGCAACAATTAGCTTTCCAGAAGCAATAAAAGAGTGCAAGAATAAGTGCAGCAATCAGCTTTCTAGAAGCAATAAAAGAGTGCAAGAATAAGTGCAGCAATCAGCTTTCTAGAAGCAACAAAAGAGTGCAAGAATCGGTGCAGCAAACAGCTTTCCAGAAGCAACGTTGCAAAGTTCCAAACCTTTATTATATAACCCGATAGTGGTGTAGATTCCTTCTTCAATCTGGGGTTGTCAGATTGGTAGGAGAAGACTTGACTTGTAGAGTCAAGGTGTTGTTATTGTTCCTCAAAAGTCTGGGGTTGTTAGGCTGTTTGAGAAGACTTGGCTAGTTTAGTCAAGGTGTTGTTGTTTCTCAAAAGTCTGGGGTTGTCAGGCTGTTTGAGAAGACTTGACTGGTATAGTCAAGGTATTGTTGTTCCTCAAAAGTCTGGGGTTGTCAGGTTGTTTGGGAAGACTGGCTTGTAGGGTCAGTGGTGTTGTAATTCAAATGAGTTTGAATTAGTGAAAAGGCCTTCTGGAGGAAGGGACTGGACGTAGTCTAGTTAACGGTGAACCAGTATAAATTGTTGTGTTATTATTATCCGCTCCTGAATCTGATTAGTTATTTATCGAATAATTCACATTAACATTCAACAAAACAGCAAAAGTAATCAAGTTTGACAAAAACAATTCAACCCCCCTTCTCGTGTTTGCACCTTCAATTTGAGGAAAAGAACTGTTGGAATTAATTGAATAGTCACTTATATTTTCTTGGAAAATGTTTGGCGTACAACTAAACACTCTATCAACACTATGAGATAGAAATAAATAGAAAGAATAACATGATATATTGATAATGTAATAGAAAGATAGAGAGAAAATAAAATGTTAAACCACTGTATAAAATTTAAAAATATACACATATAATAATTGATTTTTTATTATATAAATAAAAAATATACAGTAACATAAATTTGTTTGACAGCTAGAGAGGAGTAGTATATATATATATGGAGCGAATGGAATGAAGTCTGAAATTTGAGAATTCTTTAAAATATATAGAAAAGCCAAGACCTTAAGGGTCCGTTTGATGCCTCTTTTTATGTTTGCTCTAATTTTTTTTTTATTGTGTTGATGAAATAATTTTTTAGCTTCCTCTAATTTTATGATTGTTTTTTATTATTGATATTGGGTTGATTTTATGATTGTTGACGTTAGGTTAATTTCCTCTTTTCATATTTGCTCTAGTGTTTTTGGTTGTTTCTTATTTATTTTATTCTACAACAGGATAAAAGTTATAATTATTTTATGATTATGTTCATATTACAATATTGAAAAAATAAACTTTGTTTCAGAGGACTTTCGATTGTTTCTTTTTGTTGTTCATATTTGCTCTTTTCCTACATCATTTTGATGCTTGAATTTTATGTTAATTGTTTTTTTATATAGTTACTAATGGAATGATTTCTTGCTCTGGGTATACAAATAGTGAATGATTTTTTGCTCCATACAGAGAGTGTCGTTATCATCGGAGTGAATGGAGACATGGGTATACACCATGGAATAAACAAGAGCTCTTTAACATAAGACACTCTATGGCAAGAAATGTGATAAAAAGAACTTTTGGATTGCTAAAAATGCATTGGGCTATACTTAGGAGCCGGCCTTTCTATCCAATCAAGATTCAAATTCGCATTATAAATGTTTGTTGTCTTTTACACAATTTTATTCGGAGAGAAATGCCTATCGACCCAATGGAAGAACAAATTTAATTTTACATCTGAATTGATTGTTTATTATTAGTTTAGTTATCATTGATATTATGTTGGAACCTTTGCTAATTATATTAGAGTGAATGACTTTCTATTTTGAAAGAAAGAAAATTAAATAGATTATCAGGACAAATTTGTCATTTTATCAAAATATAAATCATATTATTTGGTTATCTGTTGCGTATCAAACACTGAATATGATAAATTAATCTTATCAAGTTTGTTATCATGTGCACATCAAACACATTATACGAAAACTCATATCATATCATGTCTCTACCCTGTTCCTTATCCTATCATGTCTCTATCATATTTTGTCCATCAAATGAGCCCTAGCAATAAAAAAAATGTTAAATTTATTTTCCAACCCTAATTATTAAAAGAGTTTAATGATAACAAGTTTTACATTGTCAATATAGTAACTATTCATGTAAATGACTTTGAAAATAATTATAATAAAAATTAAATATCTCTAATAATTTAACGATTATAATTAATTGATAATGTAATTTTTTTTTATATTGACGATGTATATGAATTGAATTCTTATAAAAATAGTATATAGCATGAATTTGGTACAAAAATTATTTCACCATCGCGGTTAAAATATTATTTTGAATGGCTATTTAATATTTTTATCCTTTTCATAAAAGATGGTAAGGAATAAATTTGGATCGGTTCCCATAAAAGTTAAAATATAAAATAGTTTATTCTTAATTGTATTTTTAGTTCCAGAAGACAAGATTTTAAAACGACAAATTGTAAAATTTAACAAATAGTCTTTTTTTATCTAGTAAAAAGAAATTAATAGTTTTTTTTATTCTACAACAATTAATTCAACCAATAGTTCAAATGTAGTTAATACATTCTTATAAAAACAGAATTATATATATATATATATATATATATATATATATATATCCAAGAGAGTGATATAGCTATAGGTCCACCCAACCTTCGATAAGAAGAGGTATGCTTTGTTTATTTATTTATTTATTTGAACATGTGTTTTCTTTCTTAACATTTCATTTCCTATGTAATTTCCATATATCGATGACTCGATCTTCTTTGCATGCCTGATTTTATGTAAAACAAAGGTAACCTCTTCAAACCATAATTTTAATTTTATGTATAAAATATCATATTGGTTTTATTTTTTGAAGTCCCATTTTTTTTAATGAATTATTAGCAAAATGTTCGAATACCCTATTGCAAGAAAATGTGCTAACTCCATGTTCACGTGATAAGTTGTTTTTTATGGAAATGGATTATCCTTAGTAACACTATCACACTCTTAGGGATCTAGATAGTTTAATTTAGATATGATAATCTAAATTGTCACTTCGTGTTTTGGACCCAATTTAAAAAATAAAATGTAAGATGTTCAGTTATGATTGATCGCTTGTGATCATGGGACTGAGTGAAATCGTTGCTACCATGAGTGCAAACAATTTGTGATCAGTTTTTTGTTTGGTCGATCTAATAAAAAATCAACCTTTATTATCTATCAAATTTATTACTTTTGAAACAAATATTTCGGCACTTTATCATTTTAGTTTTAAATTTCTCGTTAGACTATAGATCCAACTCCAACAATTATACACCATTCAAAATGATTTAGTATTAAAATACGTCGGGTCAAATAGGTTGAGCTGTTTGGCTCATAATTTAGTACAGACCAGATCTTAAAAAAAGAAAATTGGGGCTGGCACCACTAATGATAAAATATAGATAATTTATCAAAAATATTATCAAAAGCGAATTTGGGATGACTCAAATTAATGTTTCTTTTTTTAATAATTATTATTATTGTATTAACTTTGAAATAATGACTTTTTTAGTATCATCGATAGAGCAAGGAATTTCTTCACTTAAAACAAGACATCCTTTTTTTATACGATAAGTTTTAGAAATATAAGTTATATTTTATTTCGTAATTTTAATCTTTGGGGATTGATGTTTTGTTTTTTATGTTTTACTCTCTACTGTGATCATTGATGATGGAGGGTATTTTTAGATTCAAAGTTTTTATTAATTAAAATAGAAAAATATCTAAATAAAAGCGGGTCAAGTTGGTCCATAGACCCACATAGCTAATTCTAGGTGACTAGTCTTAATAAATGGCAAATTCAATAACAAAGTGGGTCGGACCAATCGACCCATTCATATAATTGACAGCTCTACGGTAGAATGAAAGATTGGAAAAATGGAGAGAGAAAGAAAAAAGGGATCTAGGGTGGTCTGATGGAAAAGATGGAAGAAGGATGCAATATTAGAGTTAGTGAAAGCCTAAAGTTGAGTTGGATTATGTGTATTAGTTGATGAAGCAAAGTAGATATAATTATGTGTTTGATTACTTATACTACACTACGTGTCACAATCAAACTATTTATTTGTAGGGATTTAAATCATATATAACCTTAAATTATACTATTTAATTATTAAGATTGATTTTTGTTTTTTACAAAGTTATGTTGACATACTTTGTTATGTGATTAAACAAATTATAAAACATTTTTTTAATTCTTTAATTCTTACTTTTTTTTGGTATACTAATTTGTGCAATTTTATCTCTTAGAAAAATTTAAATATCTTTTCTACTATGTAAATAATTAATAGGTCATCATAATTTGATTATTAGATGATCTATATTCGGGTCAATCTAGGTTTCAAAAGATGACTTAGTCAAAAATTTATATTAAATTTAGAGTTAGTAAGAGTCATGCTAGTGTCTTTCCTTAAATTAATTTTGTAGATAAAAGGTCAGTGAAGTGCAAATACATCATTTGTTATGTTTGACAATGTTAGTACCAAAACCACCATCAATCATATGCAACACCACCCATAAATGCATTAAAAATTAAACCAACTAGTAACAATTTGGGAGATTAGGCCAAAATTTAATGGAAATATCAAGAAAATCTATATAAAAAAGAAAGGTAATTTGTTAAGAAAAAGGTCCTTAGCAATAAATTGAGGACTAGAGTAGTAGTGGGAATCTATGGATACTATGATGCCTTAAATTATAGTCCGATAGTTTATCCGCACAACTATTTCCTTCTTTAAAAATGAGTTCAAAGAATAATTTTTGTAATCAAACCATAAGTTGACAAAATGAAAATTTTACTGTATAGTTAGTTTCATCCAACTTGCTCATGATATATTTAGTAGAATCAATCACAAAATTTGTGTTTTTCACCACCCTCGTGAAATTAATTGCACATTAAATATTTTTTTATTATAAAAGCACAATAGATACTATTGTTAAAAAGAATTTATGATACATCTATTATACATTTTGATTCGCAAAATGTATCTATTGTTTTTTCGAAACAACTAAAAATGGTAAGAAAATTGATTGAGATTGATATATAGAAACTGCAATTTCTTGAATAAAACACTTATTGAAACAAAAAAAAATAGTTAATTAGTTAGAATATTTTCATTTGTGTTAATAAGAAAGAAGTAATTAGAATAACATCCTTTTTTTTTGTACAAATTTTAATAATATTCTATATATATTACATGGCATGTTGTTGATTGGACCACTTGATCGATGAGGAACAGTATGATATTTAAGAATGGTTTTCTTGGTGTGTTTTGTTTGCATTAATCTACATATAAACCTATCAATTGATTTACTAATTTTCTTTGATATCATGATCATTTATAAAATATTTAATGTATTAACTTATAATAATTCAGGGAACATTGAACAATGAACAAAGGAAACTTGGCTACTAGATGCTCCATCGAACATTTGTACTATGATATTTTTCTTAGAATATTCTTAAAACTTAATGTTGTGGAACTTTCAATTCCCTCCATGGTTTGCAAATCGTGGAAAAATGTTAGTCGTGACTCTTTCCTTTGGGGTAAGCTCGATCTAACTCAATTAAATTCCTATGCTTTTAATACACCCTTGGGCCCAAATGTTTAGGTATGCTTTAAGTTTGAGCAATGATAGTAAAAGTTGTGTAGTATTCAATTATTTTATATACTTGATGGATCATGAGTGTTTGATCACCGTTGTAAAAAGGTAACATTTTTAACTTACCATTGTAGACAAACTAAATCTTATGTAGGACTAAGTTCATCTTTCTCTTTTTTCTATCTCATTCTTTCTTCCTCTACTAAATTTAAGTTTTATTACATGAAAAAGAGATTAATTAAAGAATTTATTTTTGATGATTTATTTTATAATCAATGACTATAAAATCCCTTACTTTTTGTGACTATAATTTCTTACTCTTTTAGATAAAGTAGTTAATCTCGCTTTAATTAAACTTGTTTTTGAAAAGGCCATTAATGAAAATTTAATTTAATTATACTCTGTTAATTAGCAAGTATATCTTGTTTAAGAAGGTTGTTGCATCAATTGTATGGTTTTAAGTAATAAATTAATTGTTAAGAAATGTTACTCGGATCTAGGTTGAATTGACAATTCCTTATTTCGTATGTATTGCAAAAGCATCTCTTAATTATAATTTGGTTGGAATTTTGAAATATATCAAGGAGAACTCTTGGTTAAATATACTCAAAATTTGAGGGCATTGAATCTTAGAAACTTAATGGTGAATCTAAAAATATCGTTGAATGTACTCAATAGATTAGAAAAATTGGAGGAGGTAAATATTTGTCATAGTATCATTTAGGATAAAGTAGAAGGTAAAGCTGAAAGGTACACTACACTATTGATTATCTGAAAAATCATTTAAACCTCTCATGCTATCAAAAGCTTATATTTTGTCAAAGAAAAGAGTGTCTTAAGTGCAGGAATTATGAAGAGATTAACGTCTTGATGAGGATATTTGGCGTGAGGATGAGATTTGGTCTCTTAGATATTAGTTCTTATAAATAGATATGTTCAAGGATGTATAAACTTTAATTAAGTCATTGTGATATTTTTGTTGTTGGAATAAAGTGGACAAACATTTTGGTTTCATTTATGAGAATAAGATTTCATTGTTGTTGTATTGATTAGGTTATATGTAGAAAATTGGCTTAGCTTGGATGCAAAATTATGTGTATCCTATCAAAAAAATATTTAAAATGGAGTTTCATTCTGCTCCCACAAAAAAAAAAACAAAACAACAATCATATTAGTTCTTAAAAAAATATATATATAATTTTTAGTTCTTTGAAAAAATAAATCGGTCTATGTTAATTAGTAATTCTACCAATTTATTTTACACATTCAATTTTTTTGTGGCTTTGGTGAATCATGACAATGTTGATGCATGTGGCGATCTACCTGTTATTTGGTTGGCCACATGAGAGATATTTAGGTCTTATTAATGCTAATATCTAAAGATAATTCGGTTCACAGATAGTTTTTAAAATCCCTTAAAATCCATAAATTAGTAATTATGTGATTTTTAGAATCTCTAAAATTAGGTCCTTATTCCATATTTCTTCCTTTCCCCTTCTTCTTACTCTATTGATGGATCAAAATCTCATAATATGTTTATACTTTGTCTCTAAATGTGATGCACATTCTTCCATCATCTACTACGAGAAAATTGTGTTGCCACATTTTTATGTAGTAAAATACATACAAAAATCTCAATAGACATTTCTTTGTGTATTCATTTTTATGTTGATGTTCTTGCAAATATGGGGTGTGCTTCTGATTCGTCTATGATTTCTTTTTAGCATCTAAGTAATATGTTGTTAGCTTATTGTTTGGGAGTTTCTATTCCTTGTTTAATTGTTGTGTAATTTCCCTTTAAGCTTCGGCCCTTGTATTTTCAAAAAATAAAAATCTGTCTCTCTACTTTTGTCAGCCATGTAGAAAAAAATTCCTTATGCCCATACCAACATGTTCCTTCAATTTTTGTTACAATCTCATAGAGTCTATTAATAAATCTCTTTTATGTCAATTGACCTAGGGATGACAAAATGGGTTAATTAGAGGTATAGGGTTGAAAATCTCAACCCGCCTTTTTACGGTGGAACGGTGAGTTGGTAGACTAACCGGTTAATGGTTTTTTTTTATTTAAAATATTCTCAAAGATAATGTAAAAAATTGTAAAAATAAATAAATATAAAGACATTTTAAGGAAACTAAAATATGTAACTATTAAGTCCACTAAAAATATGAAAATTAAACATCCATATTATATCATCTAAAAACCTATAATAAGTCAACAAGACATCAAAAATAAAAGTTCATGAGCTCAGAAATTGACAAATTATTATAAATATAGTACCTAAAAGCATGAAACTAAAACAATTATTTTAGATGAGTTTTTTCTCTACTCTATGGAGGAGAAAATTGAAAAATGAATTGTGACATATAAATAAAAATAAGTGTAAAAGCATAATTTTTTTTTTTAACCCGACGAGCCAACTCATCATGTCATCACCTCGCTTTATTTAGCGAGTTAGGCGAGACAAGCTAACTAGTAGTGACAAGTTCAAAATCTCAAACTCGTCATGCCAAAAAGTGAGCTAAACGGTTCAATACAACGAATCAAACTCATTTTGATATCTCTAATTTTAAGGCTCCGCCTAATCACTTAAGATTTAACGAATAAAATTTTAAGATGTTTAAGCACTAATTGAGAACCTAAAAAAATGCTTATTGTGGAGTCAAGGAACTTAGCAACTATGACCTTAGTAACCTTGTTGATGGGGTTTTTTGTTTGCATTTACATAAGAAAAATTACATGTGATATATTTTGTACGGATAACTTTTTTTTTTTTTTTGTTGAAAACTCGTCATATAAAAATTTATTCATCACTCAATATATATATAGCAAAATTGAAAATAAAAAAACATATCAAATCCTTTAAATAAGGAACACATTCTAAACATATTCTAAATAGGAATAAAAATTATATATCTCAATGATATCTTATTATAAATCTTAAATATATTTAAATTTAAATAAAATATTCTAAAAATATTTAGACATATTATTCTCGACACTTGCTTGAAGAGCTACAACGAACATGAACAATAATATCTCAATTGTATAATTGCACATCAAGAAAAGGAGCAAAAAGAGAAAATAAGAGTATAATCTAGGTCGGCTCATCCTTTAATTCTAAGAAGCATGAAGAATTCGACAATAGTGTTCAAATCAATAAGAATCAAGTGATAAAGAAATGAGTCCCTTAGTGAGGTACATCAAATTCCTTTGGAGAAAAGAAATGAACAAAAATGACAAATTTAACAACAAATCAAAGAAAATAAGTAAGAAGGAAGCTAGAAACTCATCCTTCACATACTACGAATGTGGCGAAGTCAAACACATAAAACCGGAGTGTCTAGGTTACATCAAGAAGATGGAGAAATATTTTTAAAGAGGTAAAAAAGGATTAAAGAAAAAAGGAAAAAAAACTTACATAGCTTGGAAGGATAGTAGTGAAACCTAAAGTGAAAGCTTTGAGCTCATAAAAATAATTTGAAAGCTCTAACAACAATGTTGTACAAATCTATGTCTCATAGCTAAACAACATAACAAAGATGTTAGTGACAATGAACTTAACTTTTTACCAACGTGTGAGCAATTATAATTGAAGAAACTAAAAATATGAAGAAAAAAAGAAATTAGTGATTTATCAAAAGAGAATCATTCATAATATAGAAAAATCAAATTTTCAAACCTACAAAACAATTTATCCAAAGCTTTGAAGCAATCTCATGTAATTAATCAAATAGTATAATGTTCTTATAATTAATCTCTTGGTGAAAATTTTATTTACGTAGAAACTGAAAATGCCACTTTGAAAGAGCATGTTTCAAAACTTGAAATTGAAGTGAAAATTACAAAAACTACCAATCATGGAAAACAATTTGGTAAAAATAAAAACTCCTTCAAAAGAAATCATCAAAAAGTCTAAGAAACAAAAATTAAATTTATCTCATACTACTTGTCATTATTGTAGTAAAAAGGGTCACATACACTCCAAATAATTTATAAAAAACATTAAGTCTCAAAACGTTAAGCAAGCGCACAATCGCGACAATTAGGGGGAGCATCTCTTTTTTAAAGAGAGTGAGAAGTTCTTCAACAAAGCTTTGCAAAGTTTTGCCATCATAAAAATGAAGGAGTTTGTGAATGCAAGTTTCACTAAAATAGCCTATGTATTTTGATGTATGACAAAACTAGTTTTTATATAGATTGGTTTTTGTGTCTTTATTGATCTCCTAATTCTCAACATGGTCTTGAATTAGAAAAAATATTCTGAAAACTCCACTTTATCATGCATAACATTAGACGCATGTTAGAAGCATTTTTGAAAGTCATGCATTGCATTGAAAATCATCTTCAAGTGATTTTTGAAAGCTTAAATCAATTCATAAGTTACATTATTCGCATCATACGTGCCCTACAATTGATTTAGGGATTATTCATGTAGGTAAGTTGACTCACCGAATATGTGAATCGACTTACCAAACTCTCAATGAGTTGAATAAATCGACCTATACATTGTATGAATCAACTCATGTTGTTCAGAAATGAAATATTGAATTTTTGAGTCACTTATCAATTGATTCACACCACGTATGAATCGATTTATACAAGTTTCATAATTTTGTTTTTCAATTAAAAATTAGTTATTCTAGTTGTTTGTTGTGTAGTTTCTTAACTAAAACTTGTCTCATAAATACTGCAATGTTCCATCATTTTAAATTGAACACTTTCATTCATTCTCCATCGTTCATCTCTTCAAAAAAATAATATTAGATACTATTTTTTTTATTCTCTTTCATGGTGAGACTTAATTTTTTAGAGATAAACATCAAATGTGTAGATATCTTTTCTTGGAATGATTGTTTCAATTGTGAGCAATTGAGGTTTCAAATTGGTGGAGGACATTGATAGGATTGAAAAGAATGATCTTTCGAAGGTACTGGAATTTGTGACTACTATAAGGTTTAGAGGTTTTTAATATTGAAGATGTGTCTTCAATTTTAAGGTGTTGGTTAAGATTGTTATGAACGGTGCTTTAGAAAATTTGGTTTTTGAGCATTTAGAAAGGAATATATTGTTTGTACACCATTGTGATCCAAATGCATACAAATATTTGTAAACGTTCATATTACAAATTAACGGAAGAAACTCTTGTTCATGTTGAATGAGGATTGAATAGAGTCTACATAGTAAGAAGAGTAGAGAAACTGATACAAAAATATTGATTTGATCTTTCTTTTTTTGTTATTTTTTATTTCTACATTTTTTATTTCCCTTTTGTTTTGTTCTTGTGTTTTGCGGCGATAAAAACAATTTTCTAATTTGAGACAAAAATTTGTTCTTAGAAATTTTTTGACTTTATCCATGATATCTTAAAATGTTTTCTAAATCAACTCAATGAAATATTACCATAACCTAGCTGCAATCATTTTCTCAACCCTTATTTCTTCTTCATCCTATAAAAAGAAGTGATTTATGGTCATTTTTGGTTCAGAATCACCCCTACGCATCATATTTTTTCTATCATTTTATTTAAATAAGTGTCTTTCACATAAATATATTTTTCTTCGTGTTTTTTTATTATTTTGTCATTTGAGTACGACATTATTTTTTCTACTGTCTTGGTTCAACGTTATTTAATTTTTTTCGTCTTATTACAATGTTTATTTTATTCAGATACTCATATTAACTTTGATCTAGTACAAATATATTCAAACAATAATTTTAGCGTGGTCAACGTCGCATATTTAAAAACATAGATATTTCGATCACTTTAATTTTTTCAAATTTTAAGACACTTTATGCTATGATAGGATTGCTAGTCAAGTAAGGCTTCCCATTAGGAAGGTGTATGAGAGAAGGAACCGAGCTTAAACCCATTCTATTGCTAGAATTTATGTGCTAGTTCTGTTATTTTAGTCTGTTATTTGTTAGTTCTGTTGTTAGTTTTGTTGTTTTAGTCTGTTATGTGTCAGTTGTAAATCCTAATTGAATTAGTTAGGATGGCTAATATAAATAACAGAAACTGAGTCTTCAATAGGATAGGTAGGCAATTCAGTTAGTTTATCTGTAACTGCAACTTTATTCATTCTCATCGGTTTTAATAATACAATTCTTGAGTTTCTTCAAATTTACATTCAGTCTGACATATCAGTTCTATCACTGGTATCAAAGCACCGATCTGGTGCCCTGTTTTTGCTTCCTTCTACTGCACATTGCATAAAGACAAGAAGCATGATGAGAGATTTGAGCGATTGGTAGCAGGAGCATAAGGAATTGCGCACTCAACTGGAATTGGCGGAGGCACGCGCCAAGCATATAGAGGATCAATTGGCTGCACTCGCGGCCAAGATCGATGCCAACGGCGGCAGGACTGTCCGCAGGGTAGAAGTAGAGACTAGCGGCTGCGGTAGTAGACCCCTGGGTAACTACATTGAGAGCGACCGGTGGAGGAAACTGATGATTCTGATTTTCTCATGCGATGATGCGTACGGTTGGACGCACTGTTTGGAACAATATTTCGAGTTACGAAGCGTTCCTGAGGAGGAGAAGATGTGTGCCACTTTGGTGGCCATGGATGGCAGAGCACTGGGCTAGTATCACTGGTGGGCTAGGTGCAATTTGGAACCAACTTGGGACGGGTTCAAGCTGATAGTGGTTCGTAGGTTTCAACCGTCAATGGTACAAAATCCTTTTGAGTTGTTGCTGGCACTCAAACAAACAGGGACAATGGTAGAATTTGTGGAGGAGTTTGAGAAATATGTTGGAGCTTTGAAGGCCATTGATCAAGAATTTGCACGAGGAATTTTCATGAATAGCTTGAAAGAGGAAATTCAAGTGGAGGTAAAACTTTATGAATTAAAGTCTCTGTCCGATTTAATTTAAAAGTCTATTATGATTGAGGAGAAGAATCTGGTTTGGACTAAGAAATTAACCAACATTTTCATTAAACCAACTACGATGTCTAAGACTAGTTCTTACACTAAGACTGTGACAGTAGATACTAAGCCTTGGTTAGATAAGAAAGCTGATGGTGGTACCTCTGTTATTAATTTGGTGGGTGTTCAGGTTGGGGAAGGGAATAAAACCAGTGGTGGTGATTTCAAACGTTTGTCCGGAGCTGAGATGAGAGACAAAAGGGAGAAGGGACTCTATTTCAAATGTGATGATCCCTACCATAGAGAACATAAATGCAAGAATAAGCAGTTTCGTATGATTATTTTAGAAGAAAATGAGGAGGAGAACAGTGATATTGAGTCTCATGAGGTAGAAACTTTCAATTCTTTGCAATTGTCTCTTTGTTCAATGGCTGAGCTGACTTCCACAAATTCTTGGAAGATACAAGGGGTAGTTTAGAACAATTCTGTTTTGGTACTCATAGATTGTGGAGCTTCTCGTAGCCTCATTTCTCAAGAGGTAGTTTAGAAAGTGAGCTTGATGGTGGAAGATACTTCTTCTTACATTGTCGAAGTGGGGGATGGTCATAGGGCGAAATGTAAGGGAAAATTTCCCAAGTTGAGTTTACATTTGCAAGGAATGGAGATTAAGCAAAACTTTCATTTGTTCACCTTGCAAGGGGTGGATTAGGTGTTGGGTTTGGATTGGCTCTCTAGTTTGGGAGAGGTCAAAACCAACTTTGGCAAGTTGAAGCTTACCTTGTCTAGAGATGGCAAGTTGATTACTTTGGTTGGAGAAAAACCATCAAGAAAAAGAGCAGACAAAGACAGATCGAGGGGAAAGGTGACGGAGGTGCCAACACTATTGAAGGATGAAGGGAGATTGCGAACGAGACAAGTGGTGCGTGGTCTGCTGCCAAAACCTCCAGAACCGCCAGACCTTGGTTTTAAGGGCAGCGACTTTCCCACAACTACAGAAGACACCGACAAAGAGATCTACGACGCAAATGAGATGTGGATTGATGGAGTGGGCACGTCTCAACTTCGCTTAAGATGAGGAAGTTCTAGAGGAAAGAAGAGCAGAATGGGAGTTTGGGGCGTTGTTAGAAAAGTTAGGCGAGTTTCTTGCCAAGGGAAATACCACACTCCCATTCAATGCATTAGTTGTGATCATGGGACCCAGGAGAACTCCATTTCCCTATGACAGCTACAGCTGGCGACTACTAATGGAGTTTGCTCATTTCCCATGGGTTGCTCACCTTTGTGTTTGATAGAGGCAAATTTAATGGTGAAAAATTCAGATTATACCCCCAAAATGGATTTTTGTTAGAATCATTAGCCGAAATGATCAAATGATTCTGTTGATACATTCGACTAATTAAACGTTTTACAATTAATAAACTATATTTACTGTCATAACCTAGATTTTCCACAAAACTGGATCTATTACAATTTTGACTATAAGCAAGTCCATAAATATACTCCCGAAAAATAAGTGGGTATAGGAAGTCCTGTTGGCGAGATCTAGCTCGTTCTAAATATACTTGATATTCCTTCATTTTATAACTTCTATTTGGTCAAAGGATCAGAGATTCATTGGATTATCAAATGATACATAGTGCGATACAGTCAAAACAAGGTATTCTATCTAGATAGATATTTGAATTCAAATAAAAAAAGGATCCCTGTTGAGTTCTTATGCTTTCATTTCGAAAACTAAATTCATCCGATTACTATACTACAGGGATGATCCCAACCCGGAATATGAACCATAAAAGAAAATACCAATTAAACCGATCACGGCAATACCAGCTACAGTACCTATTATCCAAAGAGGAATCCTTCCAGTAGTATCGGCCATTTATCCCACTTTCCTCCACATTTGATCAAGTAGTCAGTCATGCTAAAGACCTAAACAGTCATAGATAATTATGAAATGAATACTAGATTGAGAATGACACTGAAATAATAGCATAACAGTCTAATATAAAGTATGAATTTAATCTCCTGTGAATTTGGATTCAAACAAATAAGAAAGGAATAAGAAGTCAATAAAGAAACGAAATCTTACTTAATCAAAGATCCAACTGATCACCACGTCGATATTGTAAATATGCCGTTACAAATAATCCAGCCAAAGTAATAGGAATTAGACCTAACACAATTCCAAATAGAAAAACTTCAATCATTTGAGTTTGTTTGAAAGGAAAAAAAAGTGGGGGTAATATCTATCCTTAAATATGAATCTGTATTGACCATGAATCTCAATGACCAAGAATTGGCAATTGACATGATAAGTAACTATAGAATATCTAAACTATTCCAAAATTGCCAATTCATCTGAAAATTTGAAATCAAATAAGTCGTATCTTATTCAGACTGATAAAAAGACCTGCGGTTATAGTTAAAACTGCTAGTAGAAAACCGCAGTAAGGGATGTATATTCCAGCCTTGAGGACAAGACTGTTTTTCAAGGAGTATTGATAAGATTGCTAGTCAAATAGAGGATTGCTAGTCAAGCAATGCTTCCCATTAGGAAGGTGTATGAGAGAAGGAACCAAACTTAAACTCATTCTGTTAATTACTGGAATTCATGTGTTAGCTCTGTTATTTTAGTTTTAGTCTATTATTTGTTGGTTCTGTTGTTTTAGTATGTTATGTGTTAGTGGTAAAAATACTAACTGAATTAGTTAGTTATAATGGCTAGTATAAATAACAGAAATGGAAACCGAGTCTTCAATAGGTAGAAAGTTACGGAGTAATTGATTGGGACTCAATTGTAAGACAATTCAGTTAGTTTCTATGTAATTGCAACTTTATTCATTCTCCTCGGTTTCAATAATACTATTCTTGAGTTTTTTTAGATTTACATTCAGACAATTCTATGATGCTATTAACTTGAATATTGTGTATGAACTTATTTGCAAATTAATTTTTTTTTTAACAAATATTTGTTTGTGTTATTTTCAATCATTATATTTCGTTAATTTAAAAGAATAAATTACATTTTTTTTAAATAAAATGAGAAATAATGTTTACAATTTTAACGAACACATTAATAAAAATATATATATTTTTTTAATCTTACCACTTAGGAGAATAAAAAGAAATGTTAAATCTATCGGAGGAAGGAAACGATGCGTTTTCCATTTTGTACTAGAATCTCTCTCAGACCACACCACTCATTCTTCTTCCGTTTCCAATCCAATGTTGAGTTCAAGCAATAACAAATCAAGAACAACAATGCACCATCAGCAGCATTCACTATGCACCCGCACACACCAGATCGGCTCCTTACTGCTAATTGCCGCCACTTTCTTCTTCACAAGACTCTTAGACGCTCCTTGCAACCTCTCATCCAACGTGTCACAACATAACTTCCTTGGGACCCACCGGTTACCGGAATCTCATGAACTCTCCATCAAGATCTACGTCTACGATGAAAACGAGATCGACGGTTTAAATGAACTTTTGCGCGGAAGAGACGGTAAGATCACGCCTGAAGCTTGCTTGAAAGGCCAGTGGGGTAGTCAGGTAATTTCACAATGTATCCGCCGTGTTGTGTTCCATCACATTGCCGAAGAGTTTAATTGATATAAATAATCGGTTTAATTACAACTTTTAGATAATTAGTGACACTGCATAAGGATTAAACTCATTGCGGAAAATCACAGTCAAACATTTGATGTGCGTCCATATTTGGATTGCACTGACTTTGGCAGAATTACAATGTGGTGTTACAGTAATTTTTTAAAATTTACTGTCAATTTAAAACTTCGATGTTGCAATTTGGGATGAATTTTGAAACTATACTGTTTTACTACTTTTGTAGGTGAAAATACACAAGTTACTTTTAGAATCAAGATACAGGACGAGAAAGAAGGAGGAAGCGGATTTGTTCTTTGTTCCGTCGTATGTCAAATGTACGCGAATGATGGGTGGACTTAATGACAAAGAAATTAATCAGAATTATGTTAAAGTACAGAAAAAAATCTTTCATTTCCTCGATTGAAATTGCATTGTTATTGTTTTAAGGATTTAATTTGTATGTACTGACAGTATAAAACTTTTTTATTTTATACTTGCATCCAATTATATCTCATTATGTAGATATTTGTGGAGATGTTTTAGGGATCAACGTAATAAAAGGGCATCACAGTGTGATTTGATTGGATGCATATGTAAAATAGTTTTATACTGTATGTGCAAAACAAGTAATATCTTGTTTTAAATGCAACTTAGGAATTACTTAGCTGAAATTCTGTGCCTGTGATGATCAGGTTATTAGCCAAATGCCGTATTTTCGATTATCTGGAGGCCGTAACCACATATTTGTTTTCCCGAGGTAATGATGCTGGTGATGGTTTTTTTTGTTTTTTTGCAGTTTGAAAAACATGTGGCAATTGTGTTTTATAGCTTAATACAGATAATCAGATATGAATGTCCATGTAATTATTTGGATTTAGACATTTGTTGGCTTGGCTTTCCTATTAGCTAATACATGCTTTGTTAATTGCTTCCTTTTCAGTGGAGCTGGAGCTCACTTGTTCAAGTCTTGGGCAACATATATAAATCGCTCAATTATTCTTACACCTGAGGTGAGCTTTTACTTTTCCTTGTAGTTTAAGGTTTAATTAGTTGTTGCTGACTTGATGAAAATCATGCAAAATGTGGCTAGCGAGGCTGCAATTGTAGTTGTATAGATCACGAAATCTAGGCATTGTGGTTGCAATTGTGGTTGGGACCTGCAATTTAAGTTGTTGGTTTTGTATGTTTGTCAGAAACACTGAAATAACAATGGAAAACTGAACTGAGTGTTTGGTGGAATAATGTCTTTAATAATTTAGAAGATGGAATTATGAGTATGGATTTTGAACAAGCTGAGGAAAAAAGGACCCAATGTAATGTGAAACGGCACAAATATAACAATGAGCCAGTATTGAACATATCCTAACCTTCATTTTCTCAATGTTGGTCTTTATTTAGATTCGTCCTTTCTTTTCATTGAACTAGGGGAAAAAGTTAAAAGTTTGCATGAACTGAGTTGCGAGTAGCCGAGTACCTACCTTTGATTAAATGAATTTAAGATTCCTCTGTCCTTGCCATGAACATGAAAGACATGAAGAATTTCGTTTTAGAATATTGCATCGCTATTTTGTTAGGAGAGATTATGTTAGGTACTGGGTTTGGCTCATTAATGTCTTAATTAGGATCAGGTCTTAATTAGGAGAGATTATGTTAGGTACTGGGTTTGGCTCATTAATGTCTCCTCTAACGGATTTTCCACATAAGCATATTGTAACCAATTCTCCAATTGACCCATTTATTGTTCTAAGGCCCAAACCCAGTACCTAACAGGTTACATCAAGATGGGCCAAGGAATCATGTTAGCAGGCCATGTTACAGTAGGCATTGGTATTTAGTTATAAACTAGATTCGTATGGAAAGCTGATAGAATAGTTGATTTGTTAGGTTGATATAAACTAGAGGGAGTTATTTGGCCTGGCAGAGAAGCTAGAGGGAGTTATTTGGTTGGGAATTTAGTTTTGGGTGGTAGACTAGGTTCTCTTATTCTTAGGGAAAACACTGTTGTTTCTCATGAATACCTGTTGTTTAAAAGTTGGAGGATGATACACTATAAAATTTATTTATATTTCTTTCTAATTGAACTACACGATCACCTGTTTTAGGGCTTCCCAAATAGTTGGAACTGTTTGTTGTCTGTTCAAGATAGGAGAAGCTAATGCTTTAAAAATTGTTGAGAGTGCTTGCAGCTCAAGTTTGTGTTCAAGGAGGAACATATTGGGATTCTTGTATTTGAAGGAGATCTTATGGAGGATGATGGGGGATTTGCGATCATGGCAGGCTACAGTTATCCTAACATAGATTATTGACTGTTTGAGAGAACTACTACCCCAAGGTGGAAGACAGGTCGCATGCCTTTTCTAAGGAATCAAATAGTGATGGGGCCACCTTTATCGATGCTGGCCTATTTCCCAGCACAAGAGTTCATAAATATAAGATATGGAGTGCTGTCTCTGTTCAGACCCCAAGCTGTTGGTGGAATGAAAATCGGATGCAGAGTATTATTTCACAGGAAATAGTCCCTGAAGGATCCATTGTAATGTGTGAAAGTAGTCAGAGGAAGACTTCATTCATTACTCAAACAGGAAGGGATTACTTGGTAGATTTAAGTTCTGCTTCATCATAATCAAGCAATTTAAGAGTGTTTGAGTAATTTAATGCAGAAATGGATGACTTCTTACTTTCTTAGCAAAATTTAGAGGCAAAAGGCTGGACAACATCTAGCTAAAAATAACTCAAGGTTGTTATAAATAGAGACAGAGAAACTAGAGGTATGTAGGTTAGTTAGTTTTGAGTGGGAGAGACTAGGCTCTTGAATTCTTGGGCAAGGCACCATTGTGTCTCATTCTTGCTCTTTTCACCCTGGATACCCATTGATCCAAAGACGGATATACAATAATTGCGGGGGCTTCTTTTCCGACCCCCACATACTCTTTGGAAACAGTTTTTTTGCCCTCCAGATCATACTTCTAGACAAAAACATAATTTTTTTTGTATTTCCTGCTACAGCTGGATGTGTACTTCCAAACGGGGCTGTGGTTTTCTAGAAAGATGGGAGCGGGGGGGGGGGGGGGGGGGGGGGGTTAAAAGTAGCTCTCAAATTGCCTTATTCTCTTTGTCAGCGAGCCAATAGTTGATTTTGGTTGCCTGGTTGGCCAGATGAAAGGACTTTCTGACTATTTAACTGTATTTCTTATTTCTTACTATGAGTTGAACCCGCACATATAATACAAGAGTCATAGGGAGTCTGAACTCTGAAGCCTAAGCTGTAACTTACTCCTAATAGCTTCTAACAGAACAGAAGCAACAATCCAGTATAACTGAAACTACATAAGTCCTAATGATCAACAGAAATAGTAATCCAGTCCAACAGAAACTATGCATTAATTCATATTCATATGCTCTTGGAGGCATTGCTTAAAAATTTGATCATCTGTACTATAAAGAGAACATGTTCCTCTTGAGAGAAAAGGTGGTATGCCGGATGAAAATTCAATTCACAAATCAATGTTGCTTGTTATGTACGAGAACACAGATGTCGAATACCAAAATGTTGCTATAACTGTTTTGGTGAATTATAAAATTTGAGATTGCTGAACCATTATTATTGGCTAAATTATACTTCTAGTCTCGTATCTTTTTTTTAAGTTTCAATTTGCTCTTTTATTTTTTGTTTCGAAATGGTAGCTTATTTTGCAAAGTTATATTGAAGCAGTCGTTAACATTTAAATTGTGGTATGGAGATAACGACATTGGTATAACATTTACAAAATAAGGGACCGTTTCGGAACAAACAGAATGACCATTTTGGTTTAACTCGTTAAACAAAAACAAGAGACCATTTTGGAATAATAAATAAAAGAGGGACAACATTGGTGTAACTTTGAAAAACAACTGGCAGTTTCAGAACAAAACTAAAAAAGACCAAATTGAAACCTAAATTAAAGATAAGAGACCAAAAATACAATTTAGTGCCTTTATTCTTTTATTCCTCCAAACCTACCCTTCATATTTTTTAGTTGAAAAATCTCCGTATTCTCATATCTTTAACTATTGGGGCTTGAGTCGCCCAAGAACATAATGGTTAAATGCATGAAGTTATCATGAAAGGTTATCCGCTGTTAAAGTTTGTTTTTTGGCAAATCAATGTAGGGGGATCGCACTGATAAGAGAGATACTAGTGCCTTTAATACATGGAAAGATATCATCATTCCAGGTAATGTCGAAGATGGTATGACCAGGGCTGGGTCTACCATGGTCCAGCCTCTGCCTCTGTCTAAGCGAAAGTACTTGGCAAACTATTTAGGCCGTGCACAAGGAAAAGCTGGTCGTCTTCAGCTAATAGAGCTCTCAAAACAATTTCCAGAGAAGGTATGTCATCTTTAATAGTGACTGGTTAGTTCTATGAGTGAAGTTTTTTTATCAGAAGAATACTGTCTTTCAGGGTTGTGTTTTAATTTGAGCTCTATTAAATGAAAATTTTACTTCAGAATATGGTAAGCTATAGCAAACAATTTGACGGCTGATAGATAATAATCTCCATTTAATTGGATAAGGGGTGGTCATGGTACACTTCAGGAGAGAAAGCCGAACTAGAAACAAGTTCATTCAAACCAAAGCAGTTTGTTTCTGAAACACCCCTGAAACAAACCGAACCAGAACTTTAGCTCAGTGAACCGGTTTTAAGTTGGCGAACCGAACTGGTTTTCCAGTCTGTTTTATGAAATGGTTCTCCGAACTGTTCTGAACTGGCTATTGAACTGATTTTCTGAACTGATTGAATTTCAAAAACTGTTTTTATTAACTAGCATCTACTCCATATATCAATTAAAAGTTGACAAATCATATCACAATATCCAAACCAATTCATATTCTTATGTATAATTCATAAGACTAGTACTTATGATTGTGTTACTAACTAAATTGCTATCACTGAACAGTTTTAAATTAATATACTGTATAGCCCTCAGAAAACGACATTGTGGTTGCATGACATTGTATAGATCGAATAGGATATAGTATATAAAACAGTGCAAAGCCTATTATTGCATAATCTCTGATCCATCCTTATTGCCGGTCAATAAGCATTATGCTCACCAACTAATAATGCAAACCAAGAGCATTAATGCAGTCAGTCAAAAACAACAAATATCATTTATTGGCAGCCCAGTGCACAGGCTGCAACTAGTTGGAGTACAATATTTTAGGTAGTTAAATTCAAATTGATGAGTAAAAATGATCATTCATCAAAAAAGGGTGCTTCTACAAAAAGAGAATATAAAACAAAGGTATCCTAAAACTATGCAAAATCTGTCCAATCCTTCTTCGTGTAAGCAGCAATTTAACCATTTTCACCACAACAAAAACCAGAGATCATATTCTCCTACATGCCTCAAGCATCATATTATGAAGACTTCCCCTCAAGAACACCTCCTCAAACAGCAAGGACAAAAACAAAAAGAACAGAGTTCATAAATCTGAACATGCAAAAATTTCCTTGCTTCCGTTTAATAACCTCTTCACAAGCAGCCAAATGACAAAATAGTTTCTGAAAATTTAAGAAAAAAAATTTTACATGAGATATTTGCAAGGCATGTATCATAGACCAGCACTTCACAACATCCTAAATCTCATATAAGGAGTCCAAACTGCCAAATTCCAACTATAGCACATAACAAAGTGGTGACTAATGATTATTATGAATGCATAAACAAATTCCAGTGTTATAGAAAAATATTGGAGGTTTACTGCTATCACTAACACTAAAGAATGAATGTAGTGCTTAACTAGTATTTAAACGGAAGTTCGGTCAGTTACAGTTCAGTTTGGTGTATTTTGGTTTATGAACACCCCTAGACCTAATTACATTGTCAATTATTTGGTAATATATTTTCATTGGATGTCGAAGAATTCTTAAGTTTCTTCGTTTTACATGTTAGTATTTTTGTTAAGATATTTTCTAGCAATTTCTCCCACCATCATTTTTAACGGGAGAATTACACTAGTTGTTTTCATTTATATGACATTCAGAATATTGTACAATTTTCTCGAATGTTTGTTGCAGTGACTTGATTGTGATAATGCTTGTGCTTGTTCAAGTTAGGATTAGTCTTTATGATCATACAAATAATTTTATGAAACATATATTGATGGTATAAACAGTTGGAATGTCCAGATTTGAAATTCAGTGGAGGTGAAAAGCTTGGAAGGAAAGAGTATTTTGAACACTTGCGCAATTCCAAGTTTTGCCTCGCTCCACGTGGGGAGTCATCTTGGACCCTTCGATTTTATGAGTCTTTTTTTGTGGTATGTTTCTCCCCTCCCTCTTTCTTCTTCTCCATATAGACTGGCTTAAATGATAAGAAATAATCATATATTTTCATTTGAAAGGAATGTGTTCCAGTTATATTATCGGATCAAATAGAATTACCGTTCCAGAATGTCATCGAGTACAGTCAGATATCGATAAAGTGGCCATCCAGTCGAATAGGTCCCGAACTATTGCAGTATTTGGAATCCATTCCAGGTCAAATTGCTCTGTCATTTACCTTCCTCTTCCATACACCATACCCCGTTTTCCCTTAGCTTTAAATGTAATTTTTTAATTTTTCGTTTATTTGTGCAGATAAAGACATAGAAGCAATAATTGCTCGCGGACGACAAGTTAGGTGCATGTGGGTCTATGCTTCAGATTCAGAACCTTGTTCTGCAATGCGTGGAATCATGTGGGAACTGCAGAGGAAAGTGAGGCAATTTCACCAATCAGCTGAAACATTTTGGTTGCACAATGGATCGTTTGTAAACAGAAACTTGGTCGAATTTTCAAAATGGAAACTACCTGTGCCTTTACCTTGATAAGCTAGGCATATAGTTTATCTTGTATAAAGTATTTTTTATCACTATTATTCCAATCTTAAATCTTTTCAAAAGTATATGTTAGCTCTGCATTGTCATCTAGTAATGTATCTGTATAGTATACATAGAATAACTTTTCATTGATTATACGCATCTCATCTTAACAAAGATTTGTTTGTTTTCCTCTGCTGAACAATTTTCTCCAACATGTTAATGTAAGTTGAAGGTTTAATTTACCTGCTTGTACTGAGCAATTTCTCTTGTCTGTTACAGAGATATAATAGGAATATTGAACCCCACAGTGTAGTATCAAACTTCCAACTTTCTCCCCCTCTATTATATTTATTATTACTTTTTATATTAATCGGGTCACTGAATCAACCGTTGTGAACTTTTACTTTTGAAAAGTGTCGTCAATTATTGTTAAAATTTCAGGTGATTTTTATGGTGGATCATATGTTGTGTTGGTCCACCAAAGCATTTGTCTTCGACTAGATCCCCTCTACTTACTGACACTTCTGGTAGAAAAGAGAAAGACATATAGAAAGTTTTGGATCTTTTTCTCTCCCATTGAACTACCGGAGAGGAATCATGTGTAATGCTTAACATTTTGTTTGGATGAAGAAAGAGAGATTAGGCGAATTGGGTGCTACACAGTAAATTGATTCTTTATTTGTTCATTATTTCTAGTTTTTCTTTTTTAGTTTTCAATAAAACTTTTCATTTCTTTCTTTGATGTGATAAACATGATACTTATTTTTTTAAAGTGTCATTGTCAGTTGGCAAAACAAGGAAAGAAATAAATAGAAACAGACAAATTTAGGTATCCTATTTTGCTGAGACCTTGATATTTTGGCAAATTGCACAATTTTAATTTCTACATAACTATTAGCCCTATTCTTCAACAAAATATCTACCACAAGTGTGTAGATTCACTTCAATATAGATAGAAAATGTGCTGTAAAAATGTAAACAAAAAGAATTACACACCTTCATATGGCGTCAATGACAATATGACATTCCTAATTTGGAGTTTAGAATGTCTTAAAAATTTACCAACAGAGTCGGATCCATAGGTAAAAAAACTACACAAATATTTGTGTAGCTAAGATTATGGTAAAGCCATTTTAACCATACTGTCATGCATTGCATACCTTGCGCTAATAGTTATATCCTAAGGTTGGTACAAAGGCATGATTTGCTTGTATTGTTGTGTATGCCATAGTATATGCCTAATTAATTAATGTAACTGATTTAAGATACTTCAATTCAATGACAAAATTGATCAAGTAACTGCTAACTAATATTCCATATATCAATTCAATATCCCACCACACCAGCCCCCTTGTGCAAATATACTGAAGGGACAAAAAAATAAGAAACCTCCCTGAAATTATAATAATCAATTAACTTAATTATTCAAATTTATGAAATAATAAATTAGTCTTTTAAATTTTATAATAAATATTATTAGTTAGCTATTGTGTCTCTATGAGCGATAAGGTGGGTGGATAGCTCAACTGATTTGAACTAAAGGTTAAAAAATTAGAGGTCTCAAATCCGTATGAGTAAAAAATAGTACATAATAACTAATTACTAACTTTAGTCGTTTTACTTAACTCACCAACCGAACTACTTTACAAAATATCAATCAATTTAATCTTTCCACTAAAATACTTTTTAATAAATATCCACAAAAACTGAATTGAATTGGACCACATTACAGGTTTGATTCAGTTTTTGAAAACCACTTTCGAATCAAGTTCAGTTTAGTTCTAAATCGGTTTAAAACTAGTTTATAAATATAAATCAGTTTAATATTTTGAACAAGTTTTTAGTTAAAATCAGTTTCGAACTAGCTTTTCTAGAAAATAATTTTGATAAAAAAATTTTGATTTTTTCCAAGAAAAATAGATGTAAACATTTTTCGATAAAAAAAGTTTCGATTATTTTTCAAAAAAAAAAATTTTGAAATTCTTTTGACAAAAGTTTTTGAATTTTTTCGAGAAAATTATATGTAAAATATTTTTCGATAAAAAAAAATTCAATTATTTTTCAAAAATTTTTCAGGAAAAATATATTTTTGATTTTTGTCTCAAAAATTTTCCAAAAAAAAAAGATTTTAATTTTTTTATATTTTCTATATATTTTTTCGAGAAAAACAAATTTCGAAAGTTTTCTAATAAATTTTTTTTTTCATTGAGGTTAAAAAAATTTTAAAATAATTAAACTGACTTTTGAATTAAGTTTGGTTAACCAATTTATTTTAAATATTATGTTCAATTCATGAACCATTTAATTAGTTTGATTTTTTTTATATGCAGTGCAATCCAATTTATCAATATAATCTAAATAAAAAATTCCTTAGATCCGAATACTCTCAATCTAGTTATTTCACACATATTAAAAAAATGTATAAATAAAATAGAGCAGTACTTTTATAAAATTATACTTATTAGATATAGTAAATTATCAATGTCATAAATACATAATAAAATATATTACATTAAAAATTATGAAAATAATATTAATTAAATAATAAAATCGTAAAAAATGCATTAAAATTAAAAAATTCAATTATTTTATGATAATTTTTTTTTTTTACAAATGCTCAATTCCTTTAAAACGGAGGAGTATATATTAAGAGTCAAATATTAAGGGTCAATAGTTGGTTTGTTTATTGCAGTTATGAGTTTACTTTTGTTGTCTAAAAATGTGAATTAGGAGGAATACATTATACATATCACGAGACTCATTATAAGGTCACTTGTGCTGTCTGCTAGAAATGCTTTAGTGAAAAGTGGATTGTGTGGCACTCCACATCAATAACTTAAACCCACATACCAAACGTCAGCTTCGTAACGTGCACATGACCTTCTTTTATTTTATTATAATTTATTTATTTATAAAACTTTCATTTTTTATAATAATTTATTTATTTATAAAATAATTGTTATAATAATTTTTTCATTTTTTATATAGACAAATGTTACTGATTAATAATTGGAAATGGTTGTGTGCAATCATTTATACCATTCATTTGTATTTAACTTAAATGTATTTTTAATCTTTTTATTTTATTCAAATCGGACTTTTAATCTCCTAATTTTTAAAACCAATTTTTTGTTCTCTGTTAACTAATTCATGCAATTTTTTTTGTTCTCCACCATTTGTGATTATGTGACATTCTCATTAATGATGTGACACTTAAAAACATTTGTAAGTTGAATAAAATCTTTTTCATTTTATTATTTATTTTATTTATATATTAAAAAATTAAAAATATTAAATTAAATATTTTTTATCAAAATATTTTTTAAAATTTAAAATTAATGTTGGATAAAAAATAAATTTTAAATATTTTAAGTTTGAATTTAAATTTTAAATATTTTAATTCATAAATAAAATAAATTTACTTTTAATATTTTAATGAATAAATAAAATAAATATGAAATAATATTAAAAATGTAATAAAATTTAAATATTAAAAATAGTATTAAAAATTAAATTAAATAAATAAATTTTAAACATTTTATTTTAAAATTTTAAATTAAAATTTCAATTATTTTAATATATAAATAAAATAAAATATTTTTTTTAATATATAAATAAAATTAATTACAACAATAATGACATATAAATTATTTTATCCAACCCACAAATACTATTTATGTGTCATGTCTTTAATAAGATTGTCATATCATCAAAAATGGTGTTGGAGACCAAAAAATCTCAATAATTAATTAATAGAGAGACTAAAAAATTGATTTTAGAAATGAATGGACTAAAAATTTATTTTGATCAAAATAAAAGAACTGAAAATACATTTATGTTTTTATATTTTTAATATTTAAAATTATTTATCTTTTATTTTAGTGTAGCTCAAATTACACTCGGCTCTCCATTTATTGGAGAAAATCCAATCCTTCGTAATTAGTTACACCTTCGTAGTCAGTTTCAATTTTCAATTTGATAAAGCTTAATTACTTCTTTTATATTGAAGCTTAATTAATTATATTTTTTTTATGATTTCTAGTATATGAATAAATTCAACTTGTACGGGTGCATTAGATCTTTAAATTAATAGTTAAATAATTTATTTTTTTAAAAAAATATTTTTTATTCTTTATATAATAATATAAAGTAAATATTATTTATCAAAAATATCAGCAAAATAAAATTTATTTTTCTGAGTTTTTACTATTCATAATAGTGAATATCGAAAAAATTTATGATAAAATATAAAAAATTAATATAATGTTTATAAACCATAAAAATGATTTTTTTTTTCTTATGAAATCATCTTTCTTAAAATATACAAATCAACAAATAGTTCTTTTGATTCATAAAAATATCATTAATTGATTGGTTTATAGAACAAATATATTAAAACTCTTCAATTTATGGATGTACAGTAAAAGCTCTTATATTTTTATAATTATATCATCTAATAAATGTTAGATGCACTCTAAATTCAACATTTTATATTTTAAATTTGTGATAATGGTAAATCCATCAATACTCCTTTCGTTTCACAAATTTTTATTTATGATAATAGTAAATAGATCAATGTTCACTCTCTATCACATTAAATGTCACTTTAGCCACAAAAATTTGTTTTAGAATAAATGATGTTTTTCAGTTTTCAATGTAAGATTAATTATTATATTTTAGCTGTACCATATAATTAATATTACATCCATCTCTGACATAGGACCTTCTAGAGATTTTTTCTTGTTACTCATTTTACTCTTTCAATTACATTAATTATTTTTTTATTAATTTATTTTTAATTGTGTTATATATTTTTCTATAATATATAATAAATACTATAATAAGAACATAAACTAATTATTTCTCTTCAAAAGTAAAATAGAAAAGTAATTTAAATTTAAATCTACAACTAATTTTCTTAATTATTGTGATTTAGTCAACTAGATCTTTTATATTTATGAAAGTAAAAAATACATAAATTACTAATAACAGTTGAGAGGTTGAAAGAGTTTTACGAGAAAAAGACGTGAGATTCGACAATAACACTAATAATTTATACCTCTCTAACTAAATTACTAATCACTTACATTTATCTACTAAAAAATGATAATTTAATAAAATTATTTAGTCTCTCTTTTATTTATAATTTATTTCGTGAAATGAGATATAGATGACAGACAAATCTTAATTATTTGATCCAACTATCTCTATGATTCTTTCTTGCTTCCTTTAATTAAAATCAACGTTGGCCTTTAATGAAGAAGAATGCATAAAACCTTACGATGGAAGATAGCGAATGGTTAAGAGTGAATGAGAGAGATATCAATTCTATTTTACTGTGTGGATATATTTATTTTATAGGACCGATAACCAAATAATCTATCGATCAAGTAGTGCAAAAAAGTGTTCAATCAAATAATTTGATTAATTTAAGTGGTTAATGAAATTACCAATCGTTTGGAATAACATGAATTTAAATTTTAGTTAAAATAATTTTTAGTTAGATTTTATTTAATTTATAGTTGAATTTTATCCAATAATATTCAATGTTTATAAAGAGAATCATCTATGACTTATAAAACAATTTTATGACACGATATTTTTATGTGTAAAACTCTTGGTGTTATTTAATGTAAAATTGTCAAATTCGTAATTTATTAAAAATTAAAAACAATTAAAATAAAATAAATATGAAAAAAAAAATACATTACCTGTGCAAACAAGCTTTACGAAGACAACCAATATAAGAATAAAGTATTTTTCAGTAAAAAAAAATATTTTACAATTATTTTTAAAATGCAGTTATAAAATTAATTATGTAGTATAATTAATAAGTTGTTATTAGATGTGGTGCACCTCCATTAAACTCGATAAATATTCATAACTTTTAAAATAGATTAATACTTTTCCAATTATGTGTGTGTTGGATTTATACATTTCAACTTAGAATTTCTTGAATGAAAATGTAAAAAACCTCAAGTCCTAAAACAATTCCTCAAAATGAAAATGGTAGTAAACCAATTGGGTGAAATTATGTTCATTCATACAATTAAATTTTTACACTACTATCATTACTCTCCCCTTGTGCTGAAAAAATGGGAAAAAATGCAAAGAGGGTTGTAAGGTATTGATATTACTAGGAATAAATAAATAAATATGGTTTTTTTACGGGAATAAATAAATATGGTTAAAAAAAATGGTATTCATAATTAAAAAAAATATAAAGGTTAATGGAATTGTACATTCGGTGTAAAATACAATTTAAATACAACTGTCAAATACTAAATTTTTATTAAATATCAATATAAAGTTCATAGATTTAATTTATATATAATATTAAGATAAAGAATTTTTACATTATTAATTAATCAAAATCGTTAAATTTATTAACTATATAAAATATTTTACACAAAAAATACATAGAAATTAAATTAATTTATATTTATAGTGTATCTTGAATTTTCTAAAAAAAAATATAAAGCGGTATGGAGTGTGTTGCAACCCACTTTCTTAATTTGAGTGTAACATAGTCTCATCCCCCGCAAGAGAAACCTCGTGAATATACTGTTACATTTTTATATATAGAAACGTTTCATGTGAACCATATCAAAAAAGATTTTGAAAAACGGTTCTCACTATAGAATTTTGATAAAATCAAATTACACTATCGTTCTGTATTTTACTGCAAGAACAAGAACTTGTTAGTTACCTTTCAATTCTATCAATTTTTATTTATTTTTTTGCTATAAATATTTGCTATTACAACTGCACATCACCACTCATTTTGTGTCAGTTATCGTTCACAAAAGAAAAACCAAATTCATTCTTTCAGCAACTTTCTTTGTTCCTTCAAATCTCAAAGGATATTTTCTTTAATATCCTAGAAAAGCCTTCATCAAAAATCATGGATATTCCTCATTTTATGTTTGGTGTTTTTGGTATGTTCATAAAATACTTGATTTTCTTGTTTAGCATTCTTGTTTTTTTTTTTTGGAAAAAACTTGCTTTCCCTGTTTCACATTTTTTTTCTTCATTTTTTTTTGTTGTGCAGGAAATGCTTTTGGTCTTTTTCTGTTCTTGGCTCCAATGTAATGATCATTTCTTTAAACTTTTCCACTTTTTGAAATGACCCTTTTAAGCTTTTTGATTCCTTATTCTTTTATGATGTTAAAAATTTAATCTTTTTTTGTGTTGTACTATGTTTGAGTAAAAACTTGTGTGTGAAATTTGATTTTTTTTTGTAGAATCACTTTCAAGAGGATTATTGTGCACAAATCAACAGAGAAATTCTCTGGAATTCCTTACATTATGACACTTCTGAACTGTCTTCTTTCTGCTTGGTAACTATCTCACCTTGTTCTTCTTTCTTTTGATCAATCACATGTGATTTTTTTTCTTCTTTTGTGGTGGTTATGTTTGTCATTTCTTTAATTCAAACATAACATGTAAATTTCATTTTTTACTAAAAAAATAAAACTACTCTTGTCAATTTGTAGAACTAGAGTAGTTGTGATTTTATTCGTTTTTTGTGATGGTTATGGTAGTTACCACTTCTTTAATTTCCCTTTAATCAAACAACATTTTCATGTAAATTTTATTTTTGATTAAAAAAAACTACTTTGTCAATTTGTACTACTAAAATTGTAGTTGGATTTTCCCTTTCAATTGCCAAATCTTGAAACTACACCATATATTCTTCTTAAAACATGGTGCATATTTTTTTCTTGTAATTAGGAAGTTCAATTTGAAAAAAAAAAATTCAAGTCGGTTGATTATATATGCAAGTTTAGTTTTAATTTTCATGTGCAAAAGTAAATTTTTTTTTGAAAAAAATAAAATGTTTATTTCTTGTAGTTACATTTTTTTTAAAAGTAGTTACAACTTATATAACAAAGAAGAACATGTTCTGATTTTGTGTATTTTATTTTTTTTAATATTGATTTTGAGTATTTAACAATTTAATTATATTTACAGGTATGGTTTGCCATTTGTGTCACCAAACAACATACTTGTGTCAATTATCAATGGAACAGGAGCAATAATTGAAACGATATATGTTTTCACCTTCATATTGTATGCACCTAAGAAGGAGAAAGTGAAAATAAGTGGCTTATTTGCATTTGTAATAACAGTGTTCTCTGCTGTTGTTTTGATCTCTCTGTTTGCACTTCATGGTAATTCAAGGAAAGTCTTTTGTGGCTTTGCTGCTGCCATATTTTCCATCATCATGTATGGTTCACCTCTCTCAATTATGGTAAGTTTATGTTTACACTTTCTATTTCATTATTGTGTTTATACACTTCAATCAATTTTTCACATACTTGTTACTATTTTTTGTATGTACTATAGTGTATTATTATAATTTTACTAGTTACTATAAAATAAAAACCATTTAATCTTTATCAAATGGTCAAAGTCACCTACCAAATAAAGCATTATCTCAAATGCATGGAATCGGTTTCCTTTTTTGACATATAAAATTCA
The DNA here is from genome assembly GCA_037974295.1 of Cicer cuneatum. Taxonomy (NCBI): domain Eukaryota; kingdom Viridiplantae; phylum Streptophyta; class Magnoliopsida; order Fabales; family Fabaceae; genus Cicer; species Cicer cuneatum. Next base: position 70,077,446 of record JBBPBO010000001.1, on the reverse strand, counting down.
GATCGGCAAGCCTTTTCCATTTTCCCTTCCCCATTTTGGTAATTCACTTTTCCTAATGTTTGTTAATCATTATTGTGCAAATCCCACAAAATTCATTATAAATGTCCTTATGTATATAATTCATCTTATAAAATATATATGATTATCACGAAATAGTGGTGTACTTGTCCATTTAATTTAATTTTATATGTTATATAAATGAAATTTGTTAATTAATTATTACGTGTGCAGAGACTAGTAATCAGAACCAAGAGTGTGGAGTTCATGCCATTCTTCCTTTCACTATTTGTATTTCTCTGTGGTACTTCATGGTTCATCTTTGGCCTATTAGGCCATGACCCATTTATTGCCGTAAGTAGTAAACAACAATCACAATTATTTTTATTATTGTTGAATTTTTAATTATATAATTATAATTTTTAAAATCAGTTATCTAAATATCATGATGAGTTTCAATAGAATGAAATGACACGTTACTTAATAATACCATTTGGTTTGTTATTGTAGGTACCAAATGGTGTGGGGTCAGCATTAGGGACAGTACAATTAATATTGTATTTCATATATCGTGACAACAAAGGGAATGCAAAAACAACAACACAAGAAGATTCTATGGAAATGGACACCGCGAAACCACCATCATAAAAAAATGCAACTTAATCCAATTGATTAAAAAAAAGTTATACACACACAACACATGGATCATCATCAACATGTATAAAAAAATCATGCACGGTTATCTTTGTCACTATTTGTTGTCACCAAGTGTACCAATTTATTTTGTATTTTGCTTGTATCTTTTGTGATGTTTCATTAACTGTTTGTTATGGCAATGGCAATTCTAGATTTGGTTACCCAATGTTTGATATGATTTGAAATTTATCTGCATTGGAGTATTTTGAAGAAAAATCCTATAGTACAAGTTTCATGTTGAATGCACTTCCATACTTGATAAATTATTTTGTAAAAAAAATGTTTTTTTATTTTATTTTAAAAGAGATAGTAAAAAAATGTTTTTTTATATTGAAGTACAATAATAATTAATTATTTTGCTTTGTTCATCAAACAACCAAATTCAAAATATACACTTCTTTCTCATATTATAATGAATGATACATTTACAATTATATTGTCATCTAATGAACATTTTATATTCTACTAAATAATAAAGATATTTTTAAATTAATTGTAGGATATGGCAGTATAGTGATGTTTTATTGGAAGACGTGCAAAATTATTTTATATTATATATATATATATATATATATATATATATATATAAATATTAAATGAAAGTTGAGATTAGTGCATCTTAAGCATTGATTATGCCATAAATGGTTAATAAAACATTTAGACGTAGAACTAATATTTTAAAAACCGAGTTGAATGTTCAATTAGAATGGATCAGAATGAATTGAGAGTTGAATTAAATAGAAGGAAGGAAGTTTTTGAAAACCGTCTAACATTTTTTAAAAACAAAACATTTTGGTAACCTTTCCGATCACTATGTGGCTATGGTTGAACCTTTTATAAAAAAGAGAAGTAACGAAAGAGAAGAGGAAATTATTTTCTTGATTGAAAACTATAGAAGATTTTATTTGCGAATAAATGTTCCATTATTATAAAAAAATTATTTGTTTTTGTTATGTTTGCATTTTTAAATCTTTATTTGTTATTATTTTTTTATATTTTTATCTGTAAATTTTATCGAATTTTGTTTATAAATTATAATATGTTTTAGTTATCTATATATATATAGAGTCTAACACTGTATTTATTTTTTATTTAATTTAATTGGTTCATCATAGTTCAATCAGTTAAATCAATTAAATTTTGATTCGAAGCTTTCACCGATTTCATCTTTGATATGATTTTTAAAACATTACATGGAAACTTACACTTAAATTTCAATAAATATAAATTGCACATAAAATACCACATGCGTTTTGTCCAAATTTAAAAAAGAAGAATTATATTTGTAGCAGAGCACATAGTATTATTGCACGGAGTCATATTGAATATTTTTTCTTAGAACATATAAACGTTGCTTCTAGTGGTTAAGAAGACACAAGCTCGTGATTTTCTTTTATAGTTGGCTGAAAAGTAAAAAACTAAAAAAGTGTAATAAACAAATTAACGTAAAAGAATCTGGAAAATTGTCGTGTTGCAATGCAAAAATGAAACTTGTGTGTGTGTGAGCAGCTTTTCTTTATGGCGCGGTATTGTTGTCGTGAATTGAGGATATATGACAGGATCCAAAAAGATAATAGGGACAAAATGGCTTATTAGTTAACATCAGCTTTTACGTTATCATCAATTTCAATATTCAAAGAGATATGGGAACACCATTTGATTAGATTAGATTGGGAAAGTGAATATATATATATATATATAGTATCCAACTTCTCAAATTTAGACATGGGTTTTGTCCAATCATAACCTTGTGTTAACTTAAAAAATATATATTTTTATTTGTTAATATAGTTACTTTTAACTACAGGTAGAGTGTAACATATTCTCATTGATATGATTTAATATCAATACATGTTAACTTAACAAAAAAATCAAATATTCATCTATTCATCCAAAAAAATATTCACTTCTTCACTCAAACATCAATTCACCCAAGAATATGTATTCCCTTTCTTTTCCATTTTCATCTCATAAATATTTTTCTTTATTTCTTCTCAAATTTGCTCAAAAGATTGAGGAATTATTAAAGCTCTTTTCAAAAAAAAATTTCCTATTTCATATCAGAAATTATTAAAGTTTTTCCTGATTTCTTCATCATTCTTTAACTTTGAAGAAGTTTTTTCCGTTTTGTTAAATTTTTTTTTTATTCCCTCTTCAATCGATTCCTTCAATTTCCTCTTCAATCGATTTTCCTTTTCAACGCGTATTCATCTTCAATCGGATTTCTCTTACGATTTAACAATTTACCATTTACGATTCACTACTCTGTGATTCAGGGATTCACGAGTAAGGGAAAATCGTTTTTCCTCTATTAGCAATTTGCATTGGTTGAATGATTTCATTGATTTTAGTTTTTTAAATTTTAAAATTGATTTGAAGTTCTTCTATTTTCATATTCAGACAAAAGATAGTGATAGAGCAAAAAATAGATATAGAGTTTCTTATCTTCAAGCTCAAGTTAATTTCCAACAAGTTCATATCTAATATTATTATTTTACTTCATACTTGTACAATTCATGTGAGCTTTCTAGTTGAATTAATATTTAATGTTTGTCGGGATCATCGATCTGATAAATTAAATCATATATCATTGATTTGAATTTTTTTTCTACTTTGAGATTTTGAATTGTAGGGATTGTGCTCCTATGGCCACAGATGTTTTGTTTGGATTATGAAGTTTTTTTAATGGTATTTTGGTTGTTTGATTAGCTATAGTCCACACGTCATTTGTTTATGCTTGTGTATTTGGGGTTTCAATTTGATGTGATTAATGCTTAGTTCTTGGATTATGTTATTTTACTTTTTGTTATTCTTTGTCAGTTGAATTCTGCAAAATTTGTCCTTGGTTTGATTGAAAGATTTTGTTGAAATAGTATCATGTAATTTTTCTTAACATGTATTTTCCTTCAATGATGTTGTATAGATGCTTTGTAATTCATATAAAGTTTGCTGCTAGGATCAATAGCCGAGATCATGAGTTTTAATTTATCTACATGTGAATTTGCTGCAACTTCTAGTAGCCTGTCTAATAAATTAAACTTGGCTTGGAGGGTTAGGTTCAATAGAAATGGTTTGTATATGATTGTCTTGTGTTAGTTCAAAACTCTGTCTACATGAGACCGAGGAAACGCAAAGGAGGAAGTCTAAACGTTGTAGCTTCATGCATTCACATTATCATATCAAGATAGATCTAGAGTTTAAAATTGGAATTTTTATTTTGAAAAAAATGATTTATTTTGAAAAATAAATCATTTGATCTTGCTCGGACGATTGAGATACATTTGATTGCATGCAAGTCACAATTCATCTAATCCAAATTATTCATATTATCGAGCCTAAGAGTTTATCTGATGGTCAAAATATGATACAAATGTGATAGAATATAAAACAAGATAGAGATAATATATGATATGAATGAGATAAGGATTGATCCTATCAAGTGTTTGATGTATACATGATAATAAACCTAATAAAATTAGTTTATTATATTGAATATTTGATACACATTAGATAACTACATGCATAATTTATATCGTGCTAAAATAATAAAATTATCCTAATAATATATTTTTTTCTTTCAAATTAATTTTTTTCTTTTAACATTAACCTTAAATGCATCAAAGATGACAGAGGTCCATTAAAGCTTATTATCAGTAGCTATGAAAAATATACATTAATCCTTCACATATAGCAATTTCCGATTACTTTGCAGCTTTGATATGATTTTTTTTTTTTAATATGATAATTAAACCATATGCGGCCAACATTAGATTGTTTCTTTATTCTCAAAAAAATTTCCAAGCATAAACATACACAGAGTATATAATTTAGTACAGAAACATGGCAGCAAGGATTAACATAGGAAATTAGGGTAAAGATGAAAGAGGGGAAAATGAAATCTTGATGGTTTGAGAAGTGACGTTGTTGTAGTGTTGTTCTTCGTGCCGGAGAGGGAGACAGATTGTGACGATGGAGAGGGAGAGGGAGAGGAACATGTAAAAATATTTCAAATAGAAAATTCACAATTTGTTTAATACTTAATGTCAAGTACAAGGAGTATTAATAAATACAAATAGATAATTTTAGACACATTTCTAGAACCCACTTCTATATACATTTCACATTTTTCTATAATTAAAGCACTTTTAGATTATTACATAGATATTCTATATGGTTGTAGACTTATCTAATTTCAAATTATTAATAACATTGCTTCCCCTTAATTTGAAGTTTTTTTTTTCCATTCCATGTTTTGCTCTTAACATTTGAAAGTCTTCAAATTTTAACGACTTTGTAAAAATATATGCAACTTGATCTTAAGTCTTCACATATTTAAGTTCAACTTCTTTTTTGACAATGCATTCTCTAATGAAATGGTACCTTGGGTCTATATGTTTGTTGCGATCATGAAACACTGGATTATTTGCAAGTGTTTGTACAGACTTGTTGTCTATACAAATATCAGTAGTTTCCTTTTATGGTATATGAAGTTCCTTCAATAATCTCCTTGGCTAAATGTCATGGCAAGTGCAAGATGTTGACGCTACATACTCTGACTCATATGTTGAAAGTGTGACAATAGGTTGTTTCTTTGAGCTCTAAGAAAAAGCACAATCCCCATGAAAAATATAAAGCCACTAGTACTCTTTTTATCATCAATATCTCCCGCAAAGTTATTATTACAGAATTCAAAGAGTTTAAAATCATTAGAAGAAGAGTAAAATAGTCCATAATCAAGCATACCTTTTAGGTAGCAGAGTATCTGATGACTCTTTATCATATGCATATTTTTCATTGTTTTTAGTCTTATTTATCTTCAATCATTAGTTAATTTAATGAGTTATTTGATATATTTTGTTGATTCTAGTTCTTGGGTTTAATAAAATGCTTATGTTCTTGTTTCGTTGATTAAGTAGAGATTTTTCGGAGTTTTGAGTCGTTTCTTTGTTTTAGTGCAGTGTTGATTTATGGTGAGAAATCAACATGACATATGTGGAATATTTCAGTGATATCTGGAGTTGTATATGTCCAATTGGAGTCGAATCAAGTGCAAATGAAAGCTAAAATCCATAGCTACAACTTTCATGAAGACACCGGGACCCAATTCAAACTCAAAAGAGTAGAAAAATGCAGTATATGTCATATAGAAGATGATGTGCGCTTGAAGCGCAAATCTCGCGCCTGGGGCGCGTGGCACGCGGCTAAATGTATAAAAACGCGTTTTTCTCACTTTCTAGGGATCTTTTTGTCAATTGAGAAGCTCAGAGACGGCTGTTCTACACCATTGAAGGAGTTTTATCAAGAATCATTCATGAATCTTTCTTGTAATTCTTCTTTAATCTCTATCTCTTTAATCTCTGTAATGAGTAACTAAACCCTATTTGTTATGGATGAGTGAAGCAAGATGAATCCCTTAATTGTCTAATTTGATTCCTTGTTATATGAATAAGCTTATTAAATTATTTTTCTCATCTATGTGTTTAATGTTTTTTATTGCCTGATCAACTTTAAAATGTTTTACGATTCGTATTTTGGAACGGAAGTGGACTTTACAAATGCTTGAGATGAGAAGTTCATGAGATTGTAGTCTAGGGATAGATGCAGGTCATGAAACCAATTGAATTAATTGCAGAGGCAGCAGTTTAAAAAGAGAATTTTTGTACTGTAAAGCTTAATCCTAATTTTAAATCCACTAAGGAATTATAGGTTATTTTGAAATTAAAGGTTCGGTCACTAAGACATTAGGGCAAGAATACTAAAGAAAATTCGGTAATAATTCAATAAAGAAATTCAGTAACTAGGATCAAATTAGAAACCAAGGGTGGACTCGTAGTTAAACTCATCACTGACATTTTTCTCATTATAAAAGTTCAATTTTATTACTGTTGTTATTTCAAATATTATTCTACTCAATCCAGAAAATTTTTGTTCAATTGCAGTAATTAAATATAATTCGATAGTGAAACGCAATCCTTGAGTTTGACACTTAGTACTACCGTTTTAATTATTAGTTGCAACGTTTAGTACACTTGCTGAAACGCTATCAGTATCCTCTTAGTAACTTTCATGTGTGTAGTAGTAGGAGCTTCCATGAAACGACTCACTACTCCAACCGCATATAGAATATCAGACCTTGTACATGTTAACTATCTTAGGCTTTCAACAAGGCTTTTGAAAAAAGAAAGGTCCTCCTTTTTTCCATCTTCAAACTTTGACAACTTCAATCCATTATACATTGGTGTGTTAATTAGATTGCAATCAAACATTTTAAATTTCTTCAAAACTTCATTCGCATAGTTTTCTTCAGAAATAAATATACCTTCTTCCAATTGCTTTACTTCTAGGCCTAAGTAGTATGACATGAGTGTTGAGGAAAAAATCTTTTTGATATATGTTTTAATGACAACAAACCTTTTGAATTAAATGATTGAGTTTTATGAATGGTGATTTACTAATTATTGCACTCGAGTTTTCTTTAAGGAAGATGAATTGCATAAGTGAACAAGCAAGAAGCCATTCACATCATCAAAGTGCAAGAATCTCAAAAAGAATATATCATATATCAATCATTCAAGAGAAAGATTATTACATCTTCAAGATAACATCTTCATGAAGAAGATGATCAAATACATTCATATAACAATCAATGATCACACTATGCTATAAATCATAAACAATATCATTTGAGAGAAGCAAGATCAAATATGAAGATCCAAGAACATTCTAGACAACATTCTGAATATCACCAGAGGATGTCACCAGAGGATACCACCAAAGATGTCACCAGAGGATATCAACAGAGGATACCTCCAGAAGATATAGCCAGAAGATGTCACCAGAGGATACCTTCAGAAGATATCACCAGAGGATATCTCTAGAGGATATCACTAGAGGATCCCTCTACAAATTTAAAAGCCAAGAATACGCATCACTAAGATCAAGACTCATTTTCCACACAGAGGAAGAACCAAGTCTGCTCTTGAACATCAGAAGCAGAATGAAGAACATTCTTGCTTTTTGGCATGCTATCACCTAATCACTGTTAAAAGACAGCCAGTCTAATCCCAACGGGCAAATGAGCTATCATAAGCACTTTTTGAGTCTATAAAAGAGAACTCAAGATGAAGGCAATAATCAGAACTGACGAAAGCAATTATTTCATCATTCATAATCAAATTCAAGAGCTTCAAGTTCAAATCAATACATCACTTACATACACTTACATACTTGAAAGCTTCTCATCACAAACAAAAGATTCAATTATGTTCTTCTTCTTCATATCAGAATCATTCTATTGAATTCTTTTGTCAATAATCTAATCTCAAACACGAGTTGAGCATACTCTGATTCTGTCCAAAATTAGAGCTTCAAGTACTAAGCAATTCATTACTCACTTCAATCATACTTGAATTTATCTCACTCGCATACATTGAGTCAGTTCTGATTTTTCCTATTCGATTCCTAGAATCATTCTCGTGTATTTTTTTGTCAAAGAATCAGAACTCAAACAAGTGTTGAGCCTTCTTAGATGCTGACAAAACACTTTAAATCATATCATTGTAAACTCAAGACTATAGTGTGAAGTATAATTTTGAGTAAACTTGTAGGAAATCCTTTTATGATTAATGTAAGATCCTTAATTTTAATTATTAATTTACGGAATTTTGGGGTATGTTGTATTTAAACTATTTGGACTTTTCAGTCAAGTTTAAATTATTTTACGAATTAATTATCGAATATATATATATATATAAATATTTTTTAGATTGGCTAAAATTATTCGACGAAGAATAATTTAATTATATTAACGAAAAATTAATATCGGGCAAATTATCTGCCAATAGAGTTGCGACGGGAGCATTTAGTTACTTGAGGGTTAAGTTTAATTATAATATTATATATATATATATATATATATATATATATATATTTATATTTATATTTAATAGGTGGCAAGCAGTATGTGTATATATATGTATGTGTGTGAGAGGAAAAAAGGAAAAAATCAGAAACAGAAAACAGTTTCCTCCCTCACCTGTCGTGTACCCTTCTTCTTCTTTCATTTCTGTTTGTGTTGGTGGAAAAACAAACCATACTCAAAACTCACATTACTTCGAAATCCAAGCCTCAAATCGAAGAGTGTCAAGAGGGAAAGTTACTCCTCCCATCATTACGGTGCTAGTGAAACAACTTTGGTAGCGACGACGTGAGCGGGAGTTTCGCCGGTTTTTGTCGTGGTAACGAAAACGAGCGAGAAAGCGTTATGAAGGTAAGGGGCTCCTTCCAACTTTTTAGTTTGCATATAGGAACCTTAAATGTGTGTTTGAAGAATGTGTTATTTGTATCTTTGCTGAAAATGTGTTGTTATATTTGACAATAAAACTGTCATTTGTTGTTTGTTGGAGATTAAGATGCATGTTTGTTGTTGATGATGATCAAGATGCATTTTTGCTGAGATATTGTTTTCTGTTGTTGTTGATGAGCAAGAAATCATTTATGTTGTGTTGATGATGTTCTGAGTTTTTGGTTAAAGAAGTTGTGATTGTGTTATGGTGTTGGTGTTGGTTTTTTTTCAAAGAAAAGAGTTTGAAACTGTATTGAAATTTACTGGAAAATCCCACTGTTTTCGAAGATGTATTCGGATACGGCTCTGACGTATTCGAATACACTTCTGTAAAATTTCAGTTTTTATTCAAATTTTGAACCTCGTATTCGAATACGACACTCCGTATTCGAATACAATTACGTGATTTTTTCTACTGACTTAGCATCTGTATTCGGCTACGACAATCTCATATTCGAATATAGAATTGCAATTTTTGCTATTGACTGCGCATCTGTATTCGACTATGACCCTCTCGTATTTGAATATAGAATTGCTGATTTTGCCACTGTTTTAGCATCTGTATTCGGCTACAAGGAAGTTATATTCGAATACAGATTGAATTTTTGCCAAAAATTCTATTTTCAAATGTTGGTTTATGCACTTAATTATTTGGAAAACATTTGTAAGGCATATGATAAACTATATGACATTCATGCATTGCATAGTCAGTTGGTGACCGCGATTGGCCACAAAGTTTGAGCGGTGACTGTGATGGGCCGTGAAGTTAAGTAGTGACCGTGATGGGCTACAGGATGGTTCCGCGTGTATTTAACGGTCCATTTTATTCGTGCTAGTCTGTGATGCGATTACACCTTGGTAATTAGTACTTTGGCCTATGATAGGCGATACAATTACGATTTACGCCCCTTCGAAGAGGGTTTTGTTTTAATGTGGTGACTGGGATGGGCCACGAAGTTAAGTAGTCACCGGGATGGGCTACAGGGTGGTTCCGCGTGTATTTGACGGTCCATCTTGAAGGTGCAAACACGAGAAGGGGGGTTCAATTGTGTTTGTACTACTTGAATTCTTTTTCTGTTTTTGATGATTATTTGAATTTTGAAATATAATCAAATAGAGTTAGCAGCGGATAAGGTAAAATAAACAACACAAGGATTTATCCTGGTTCACCATTAACTAGGCTACATCCAGTCCCTTCAACTTGAAGGATTGTTCCACTAATTCAAAACCTTTGAATTACAATAGTACTACTGACCCTCCAAGTCAGTATTCCCAAACAGTCTAACAATCCTAGACTTTTGAGGAACACAACACCTTGACTTCTCAAGTCAAGTCTTCTCCTACCAATCTGACAACCCCAGATTGCATAAGGAATTACAACACCTTGAATCTAATCGCTAAGTCACCTGCTACTTCTTCTGACTCTTCATATTGTAGACTCTACTTCAACAGTATAGATTTAACACAAGTGAACGAAAACACGAGTACTTGCTTCTGGAAAGCTGAAACTCACAATTAACCTCACTAAAAACTCGAGTGTTTGCTTCTAGGAATGTATGACTCTTTTACTGATTTTCGATACTAAGTCTTTTGCCTTGAGCCTCATTTTATAGATGAAAATTAGGGTTTCTTCCATGATCAAATTCGAGCTGTATTTGTTCAGATTCTCTTGCAAAAATAATTTGGCCAATCTTGTTTCACTTAAATAAAAAACATATTTTTTTAGCTTCAGATTGCTTTTGAAAACTCTGTTGACCAATCTTGTTTCTTTTAATTTCAAACCATATCTTTTTAAGCTTCAAATTGCATTCGAATTTCTTCAAGTCTTCAGTAATTTTTGAATCAAATCCCCTTAATACTTTGATCAAATTTCTATCAAAATTTAATCAAGTCTTCTTCGAATTTTAATCAAGTTATCACTGATTTTCGTCATGATTAAAATCTGGACCATATGATCTTCTGATCTTGACCAACTTTGGACTTTATGATCTGATCTGCCCCAATTTTGTGATCCTCTGATCTCGGCCAACACTGGACCACATGATCTGATCTTCTGATCTCGGCCAATCACTGGACCATATGATATGATGTTCTGATTTCGGCCAACACTAGGCCATATGATCTGATCTTCTGATCTCGGCCAACACTAGGCCATGATGCTTAAATCTGGACCATTTATCTAAACATTTTCTCTCTGATCTGGACCAAGTCTGGATTGAATCTGAATTAAAGATGGACTTGTGATATTTTAATCTGGACATTTATCTTCTGATCTGGATCAAGTCTAGATTAAATCTAGACAATCATTTCTTCTTATCTGGACTGAGTTTTATGTTCTGGACCATGCTATCTTCTGGTCTGAACCAAGTCTGGACCAAGTCATAGTTATCTTTTGCTCTGGATCAAGTCTGGATTAAGTCTAGACTGATTCATATATTCACGACCAAGCTATCTTCTGGTCAGAATTAATTTTGGACCAAGTCTGACTTATGATTCCTTCTGGTCTGGACCAAGTCTCCCTCGACATGCTTCCTTCTGGTCTGGACCAGGTCTCATTCTGGACTTTGCTTCCTTCTGATCTAGGCTAGGAAAGATATCCTCTGATGATGTAATTTGATCTTTGATGACATCCTCTGATATCATCTGGAGGTGTATCCTCTGGTGCCTTCAAGATGCATCCTCTAGTACCTTCTGGATACATTATCTGGCCTAACCTTCTGGTGACATTTCTATCCTCTGGTTGCTTCCTCTGGATGTATCCTTTGGTGGTGTCATCCTCTGATTTTGCACAGCTTCTGATTTGTTCTTCTAAGTCAAAATACTATTTACATAAAATACTTTTGTTAACATCAAAACTAAGTATAGAACCAACTTGGTTCCAACATTCTCCCCCTTTTTGATGATGAAAAAACCTTGTATTTTTTATGACTTATTTTGTTAGGCTTCCCCTCAGATCAAGCTTCTCCCCCTAAGTCTAATGCCCCAGACTTTTCCTCTCCTTTTCAACTCCTTCTTTTGTTTCACTCTTTCTTTTCTCCTCTCCTTTTCAACTCATTCTCACTTTCTTTCTCTCCTTCTTTTTGTCATCAGCCAACAAGGATTGATCTTCTGACCTTTTTTTTTTAAATATCTTCTGGAGTACAGAAAAATAAATAGCAGGAAATAAAATACTCCTCTACAAAGACTACTTGATCTAGTCAGATATGGAGATTATGTTGAGATGCTTCTTGATGAACTCGAATCGATCTTCAAACAATGGTTTAGTGAATATGTCAGCCCATTGATGATCTGTGTCTACAAACTGGATGTTGAGTGTTCCTTTTTGAACATGGTCTCTGATAAAGTGATGTTTGATTTCTATGTGTTTGGCAATAGAATGAAGGATAGGGTTTTTGATTAGGTTGATGGCTGAAGTATTGTCACAGTATAAAGGGATGTTGGTTTCAAAGATATTGTAGTCTTTCAACTGATGTTTCATCCAGATTAACTGTGAACTGCATCCTGCTGCTGATATGTACTCAACTTCTGCTGTTGACATGGCAATGGTGCTTTGTCTCTTGTTTGACCAAGAAATCAAATTATCACCTAGAAACGTACAGTTGCCACTTGTGCTTTTTCTCTCTAATTTGTCTCCAGCATAATCAGAATCACTGTATCCACTCAGTTTGTATGTGGGAGTTTTCTTGTAGAGCAAGGTAAGATGTGTGGTTCCTTTAAGATATCTAAGGATTCTTTTGACAGCAGTTAAGCGGGATTCCCTAGGGTCAGCTTGAAAACGAGCACAAACACAAACACTAAACAAAATGTCAGGTCTAGAAGCAGTTAGGTAAAGAAGAGATCCAATCATACCTCTGTGTGTTTTCTGGTCTACCTTTTGGTCGGATTCATCTGTTTTGCTTTACTGAATCTGAATTCCTAGGAAGAACTTAAGTTCTCCCATCATGCTCATCTGAAACTCTTGGCAAAGAGTGCCATTAGTGGATCCAAAGATAAAATCATCAACATAAACTTGTATGATTAGAATATCATCTTTAATGGATTTTCTAAACAAAGTGTTATCTATTTGGCCTCTATCAAACTGATTTTTAAGTAAGAAATTGCTAAGTCTGTCATACCGTGCACTAGGTGCTTGTTTTAAACCATATAAAGATTTTTTAAGTTTAAAAACATGGTTTGGAAAATCAGAATTTTCAAAACCTTGGGGCTGTTTGACATAGACTTCCTCACTTATATAACCATTTAAGAAAGCACTTTTGATATCCATTTGATACAAAGTAATATCATGATTTGCAGCAAAAGGGAGTAGGATACAAATTGCTTCTAACCTGGCCACTGGAGCAAAAGTCTCAGTGTAATCAATGCCTTCTTGTTGACTGTATCCTTGTGCCACAAGCCTAGCTTTATTCCTGACTACTTCACCTTTTTCATTGAGTTTGTTCCTGACCACCCACTTGGTTCCAATGATATTTTTGTGTGGTCTGGATACCAGATCCCAAACATCATTCCTTTCAAACTCATTCAGCTCTTCTAGCATTGTAAGAATCCATCCTTCTTCTGCCAGTGCTTCATCAACAGTAGTTGGTTCAATGGTAGAAAGTAAACCAAACAGACTTGTTTCTTTAAATGATGATCTGGTTTTCAATGGTTCAGCTGCACTTCCAATAATCAGTGTTTCTTGATGTGAAGACTTGTACTTCCACCCATTCTTTCCTTCTGACTTGTCTTCAGGTTCAACATTATCTTCGGATTTTCTTTCATCCTTTTCTTTCTCTGGTTCTGTTGTTTGATTTGCTCCTGCTTCCTGTGCTTCTGGTAAACCTGCAATTTCCTAATATTGCTTTGACTTTTCAGAGTCAAACTATTTGTCATCAAACTTAATGTTATGGATTCCTCCAAGGTGTTAGTTTCTTTATTAAACACTCTATAAGCTTTTGATCTCTCAGAGTAACCAATGAAGGTACACTTTTGAGATCTGGAATCAAATTTTGCAAGATTATCCTTAGTGTTTAACATATAACAAATGGAGCCAAACTGTTTGAAATAGGAAATATTAGGTTTCTTACCTTTCCACAGTTCATATGGAGTTTGTTTAGAATAGACCTGATGTAAACTCTGTTCTGGATGTAGCATGTGTTGGAACCAAGTTGGTTCTAAGTACTTAAGATTTTGATGTTAACAAAAGCACTCCATATAATCTTATTTTGTACTTTGAATTACTATAATGCCACCAGAAGATGAACTTATTAGAGGCAGAAGATGAGTAATCAGAAGGTAAAATCAGACCAGAGGATACACCTCTAGAAGTCACCAGATAATGCATACTGAAAGCACCAGAGGATACTCCAGGATGTCAAAATACCATCAGAGGATATCTTTCTTGGTCCAGATCAGAAGGAAGCAGAGTCCAGAAAGAGACCTGGACCAGACCAAAAGGAAGCCTGCCAGAGGGAGACTTGTTCCAGACTAGAAGGATTTATAAGTCAGACTTGGTCCAAAAGTTATTCTGACCAGAAGATAGCTTGGCAGTGAAATGATAAACAATCTAGACTTGATCCAGACATAATCAGAGCTTCAGTTAATTGGTCTAGAACAAGATATTTAATCCAGATTTGGCTCAGACTAGAAGGTAGCATGGTTAAGAGTATGAAAGCAAGTCCAGACCAGAAGAAATGATGTCCTGATTTAATCCAGACCTGATCCAGATCAAGAGGTAAATGTCCAGAATTAAATATCCTTTGTCCAGAGTTAAGTTCAATTCAATTCAGGCCAAGTCCAGACTTGGTCCAGATCAGAGGGAAGATATTCAGATCAATGGTCCAGATTTAAGCATATGGCCCAGTGTTGGCCGAGATCAGAAGATCAAATATGGCCCAATGTTGGCTGAGATTAGAAGATCAGAATGTGTGGTCCAGTATTGACCGAGTTCAGAGGATCACAGCAGATCAGATTGCAAGTCCAGGGTGGTCGAGATCAGAAGATCAGAAAGTATGGCCCAGTGATGGTCGAGATCAGAAGATCAGAACGTGTCGTCCAGTATAGGCCAAAATCAGAGGATCACAACAGATCAGTTTGTATGGTCCAGATGTGGTCGAGAGCAGAAGATCAAACGGTCAAGATTTAATCAAAGTATTAAAAAGATTTGATACAAAAATAAAGTGTATTCTTGTGGAATTCAGAAGCTATTGGCGGGATGAAAGATTTGATCCAGAATTAATTAAAGACAGAATTGGTCAAAGTTATTTTTGAAGGCAAATCTGGAGCTAAAAACATATGTTTTTATTTAAGTGAAACCGGATTGGACAAGTTATTTTTGCAAGATAATCCAGCAAGATACAGCTCGAATTTAAGCTTTGAAGAGACCCTAATTCACATCTATAAAAGAAGGCTCAAGGCAGAAGACTTAGCATCAAAAATCACAAAAGAGTCATACACTTCCAAAAGCAGACACTCAAGTTTTCAGTGAGGTTAATTGTGAGTTCCAACTTTCCAGAAGCAAGCACTCGTGTTATTTTCTTTCCCTTGTGTTAGATCTAAGTTGTTGAAGTAGAGTCTACAATCTGAGGGAGTCAGAAGGGGTAGCAGATTACTTAGCAATTAGATTCAAGGCATTGTAATTCCTTCTACAATCTGGGGTTGTCAGATTGGTAGGAGAAGACTTGACTTAAGAAGTCAAGGTGTTGTATTCCTCAAAAGTCTAGCATTGTTAGACTGTTTGAGAAGATTGACTTCGAGGGTCAGTGGTATTGTTGTAATACAAGGTTTTGAATTAGTGAAATCCTTCAAGGTGAAGGGACTGGACGTAGCCTCGTTAACGGTGAACCAGTATAAAATTTTGTGTTTTTATTTTTACTTTATATCCGCTGCTAACTCTGTTTGATTCATACATCAGGTTTTGTTATAAAACTGCAAAAATAGAAAAAGCATTCAAGTTAGTCAAACACAATTCAACCCCCCTTCTCGTGTTTGCACCTTCAGCATGCAGTGTTGATAGCTTCTGCCCATAGGTAGGTAGCAACATTCATGTCATTCAGCATGGTTCTGGCCATCTCCTGCAGTGACCTATTCTTCCTTTCAACAACTCCATTCTGTTGAGGTGTTCCGGGGAATGAGAAGTTGTGAGAGATGCCATTCTCATCACAAAATTCGTCAAAGTACCTGTTCTCAAACTCACCTCCATGATCACTTGTAATAGTTATGATTTTAAAACCTTTTTCATTCATAACTTGCTTGCAGAAAGAAATAAATACCTTATGGGATTCATCTTTGTTTCTCATAAACTTTACCCAAGTCCACCTTGAGTAATCATCAACTATGACAAACCCATACTTCTTACCACTAAGGGATGCAATTTGAACAGGACCAAACAGATCTAAATGAAGCAGTTCAAGAGGTTGTGAAGTAGAAATACAATTTTTAGGTTTAAAAGAGTTTTTGGTTTGTTTACCTTTTTGACATGCTTCACACAGAATTTCATATTTGGTACTTAGTTTGGGAAGACCTCTCACTAGCTGATGTTTACTTAACTCAGAAACCAGCCTAGGGTTTGCATGGCCTAACCGCTTGTGCCAAATCAGATTTTCCTACGTAACAGATAAAAGACACTTAACTTTCTGCTTAACTAGGCTAAACAGATCTATCTTATAGACATTATTCTGCCTAACACCAGTGAACAAAACAGATCCATCTTTTTGACTAATAGCCTTGCAGGTTTTCTGATTAAACACAACATCATACTTGCAGTCACTTAGCTGACTAATGCTTAATAGATTATGATTCAGACCTTTAACTAATAAAACATTTTCAATAGATAAGAAAGAAGAACTATTACCAACTATGCTTGTACCAACGATCTAACCTTTATGGTATCCTCCAAAGGCAACCTTGCCTCATTTCTTCAGAGTCAGCTTCTGGAATATTGATCTGTCTCCAGTCATATGCCTGGAGCATCCACTGTCCAGATACCATACTTTGTGTTGCAGATCAGACCTTTCTTCTAATGATACTTCACCGTCAGAGTCAGAGTCAAACTCAGTGTTGTAATCAGATTTTGTACGAGCCATCAGAGCCATTTCTGTTTCTGGCTTGTTCAGACTGGTTGAATTGTTCCCTTGATTCAGCTTCAGCTGATACACCACGTTCCTCTGGTGATTCTGGAACTTATGGTGATTCTGGTGATTCTGCTTCTTCTGGTAATATTGAAGCTGATGTGTGTGATTCTGCTGTTTGTGGCTGAACCTCTGATTCTGTACTGATACTAGTTCTAGTTCTGGTTCGGGTTCTGGTTCTGGTTCTGATTCTGGTGTGAAATGGACTGATCAGACCTTCTTTCATCAGACTCATTTTGCTTCTGTCTGGTGGAAACCGGAACATACACCTTTTTCTGTTTGTGCATTGCCAGCATCCATTGACCAGGCACCACGATTGGTGTTTCCTTCTGGTTGCTCAGAATATCTACGACATAAACAATTTTGTTCTTTGGTACCCAAAACTGGTTGGGTCCAGGTTTGTTAGACTTAACAGGTCTCTTGTCTTTCCCAGATTTTATCATATGACAAGACAACTTTGAATGACCCTTTTTAGCACAAATAATACACAAAACATTAGAATGAGCAGATTTAAGTTCAGCAACAGATTCAGTAAAACCTATTCCTCTCTTACCATTGTTACTGATTCCATAAATCATGGAAGCATACTTACTTCTTTCCATACCATTTGCAATAAAGTTTTGAAAAACTTGGTCATGCATATCAGATTCACAAACAGTATTAGAAAGAGAGCAAATATTACTTTTGAGAATTAGATTTTCAGAATTGAGTCCGGCAACTTCAGTTTTAAAATTAGTGCTTTCAGTTGCAAACTCAGCAATCTGATTCTTTAAAATTTGAACTTCTTTGGTTAGAATTTTCTTTTCTTCCCTAAGAGTTTTCAGTTTTAAAGACATCTTGTTGCTGGCATTTAGAAAGTCTTTAAGATCAATAATTAATTCAGATTTAGTGAGATCAGAGAATACCTCTTCGTTTTCATTTTCTGAATCAGTTCCAGAGTCTGTGCTGGATCCAGAACTTGAGTTGATATGTGCCATCAGAGCCAATACTGCTTCCTTCGATGTGCTTCCAGACTTGCCGGAATAAATGATTTGTCCATTCTTCTTACCTTCTGTTTTTCTTCCAGAGCTAGTGCCTTTATGGAGTTCAGAGGCAGACTTGATGTGGGCCATCATAGTTGTTTCTGCCTCTTCATCATCAGATGATTCCTCTATTGAGTCAGATGCATCCCATGTTGCCATCAGACTCTTCTTCTTGAATCTGGAACCTTTCTTGTGATGCTTTCCTTTCTCCAAGTTTGGACATTCTGACTTGATATTTCCATGTTCATTGCATCCATAGCAGATGATGCTTTTCTTGTCAGCTTATTATTTTCCTCTGTTGGAGTATTTGCCATTTTTCCTGGGAGTTTACTTCTTTCTGTTTTGCCACATCTTTGCAATCTGCTTGGTTATGTAAGCAAGATCATGGTATTCACTATCACTATCCTCTGATTCTGATACAACCTTTGCAGCTTTCTTTTATTTTGACTTAAGGGCTAAAGTCTTCTTCTTCGTTGGTTCATCTACATTCAGCTTTATTTCATGAGACGTGAGGGAGCTGATCAGATCTTCAAGCTTCAAGGTATTCAGATCCCTAGCTTCCTGTACTGCAGTAACCTTTGCTCTCCATTTGGCTGATAAGCTTATGAGGATCTTCTTTACATGATCTGCAGTGGTGTAGCTTTTCTTTAATACTTTTAAACCTGATACCAGAATCTGGAATCTGCTGAACATTGCTTCAATGTCTTCATCCTCTTCCATCTTGAACAGCTCATACTGTTTGACCAGTATGTTTGACTTTGCCTCTTGAACCAGTTGACTTCATTCATATGTCAGAATCAGACTGTCATAGATGCTTTTTGTTGTTTCCTTGTTGCTGCATCTGTTAAATTCTTTGAATGTGATAGCGTTGATCATGATGGTTCTGGACTTGTGATGCAGCTTGTACAACTTCCTCTGATTGGGATTCATATCTTCTACATCCAGTTCTTCATCTTCTGGTGTAGTGGGTGCAGTGTAGCCTTTGACTACCAATGTCAACAGATCAGGATCTTGGGAGATGAAGAAGCTTCTTGTAACATCCTCTAAATTTATTATTTAAAATAATTAAGACTTATAAATATATATATATATATATATATATTTCGTTATTAATTTAGGTGTGATAATTATTTGCCTGGTTTGACTTATTGTAGTTGATAAAATTATTAGTAAGAATTATTTAATCAATGGAGAAGTTTTATATAATTATATATATATATATATATATATATATATTTGTTTTTTTAGTACAAGAAGAATTTGAGCTAAGGGTTTGTGGCTAGGTGTGACCCAACCCGTAATAGAAATTTGGGCTTGGAGTTGGTGGCTTAGTTTTTGTATGATCAAGGTTAAGAAAAAATAATACTAAATAAATAAAATAATATTTTCTCCGTTCTATTCTTTATTTGGGCCCAACACTATCTACCCAATAATCTCCACTTTAAATTTTCCCTAAAGTCCACAATATTTCGATACTAAGTAATAGTAAGCAGAAAAAAATACCGAAACCCTAGCCGTCATCTCCTTCACACCTCATCTCCTTCGTGTGGCAAACTCTTCGTGTGAACAACTTCGTGGGAGCTTAGAGTTTCGTACTAGGAAGAAAAGCGGCCAAGGTAAGGGCTTTTCCCCACACAAATTTGAGTTAGACCGTTAGTTGGATGACATAGAACTAATAATTGTAATTGCTTGCTTTTGAAAGAAATAAATGTAGACTAATAAAATAAAATAATGGAATATGAAATCCTTTACGTTGAGTTCGATATGTAATGTATGTCTTTTTAAGAAGTAAAATATGAATTTTTATATTATACATGATAGAGTTTTAATTTTTATGATGGATATGAAGCAAAATATGATTTTTCTTATGTTATATATATGATAAAGTTTTGATTTTGATGATGTATTATGAGTTGGAGTTTCAAGTTTCTTGTTATATATAAAGTTTTAATCTTTATGGTGTAAATGAAGTCAAGTCCCGATTTTTATGCGTACGTGGTGAAAATTACTATTGAATGATTATTTGTCTATGAATATATGATTCTCATGATAAGGATGTATGATATGTGATCTTTGTGATGTGAATAAGATGATGGTTTTAAAAAAGGGTGATTTTTTCAATGTATATGACATGATTCTTAGTGGGCTGTGTGCGAGTATAATTGTGATAATATATGGTCATGTCATGGCATATGCATCTTCGTGGGAGTTGCCTTAGTGGCAGGTTTATTTTCCCCATTGGTATGGGTGATCTTTCTGTGTGGAAGTTGCCTTAGTGGCAGGTTTATATCCGGATCATATAGTTTTAGGAGCATGCATTATGCATATTTTTACATACGATTTACTGTTTGCGCATTTTTTTCTTTTAAATTACAAGTTTTTACCTTTATATGTTGTGTGTTATTCTTCTATATGTTTAGCTTTGGTTTGATGTGGATGATGGAAAAAATTGACCCTTACAACAACATTTTAGGTACTAATGAGTTCGAGGAGATTCAAGAGTAATTGATAAGTATTAACGTGCGGCGAACGTGGGGTAAAAATGGGGTTTTCAAGACAATTCTGTAATAATAAGTATTGCCGCAAAATTTCTATGTTTATTTATTTCTTTAATTTTTGTCACTAAACTTTTAAATGCATTCGAATTCTATAAATACGGAAGTGGATTTTTGCTTCCGTTTAGGAATAATTGATTTTTCCTTTATTTTAGCTTGAATGAACTTTTTTTTATAATATTAAACAAATGTGATTGTTACTAATTATTTAAAAGCATAAATGTGATTGTTACTAATTATTTAAAAGTATAAATGTAGATATTCTTACAAAAAAAAAATTATCGTAAATTTTTCTAAAAGTATTTTTTTAGTAACGTTTTGGACCAAAAATCCGGGGCGTTACACTTCTCATTCTGTCCTTCCAGTATTCAAAGTGATCTCCATCAAACAGTGGTGGCCTGTTGATGTTGCCTCCAAATTCTTTTTTGGATTCTGACATGTTGAACCCTCTGATGCCAATTGAAGGTGCAAACACAAGAAGGGGGGTTGAATTGTGTTTGTACTACTTGAATTCTTTATCTGTTTTAGATGATTATTTGAAATCTAAAATATAATCAAGTAGAGTTAGCAGCGGATAAGGTAAAATAAACAACACAAAGATTTATCCTGGTTCACCATTAACTAGGCTACATCCAACCCCTTCAACTTGAAGGATTTTTCCACCAATTCAAAACCTTTGAACTACAACAGTACTACTTACCCTCCAAGTTAGTCTTCCCAAACAGTCTAACAATCATAGACTTTTGAGGAACACAACACCTTGACTTCTCAAGTCAAGTCTTCTCCTACCAATCTGACAACCCCAGATTGCAGAAGGAATTACAACACGTTGAATCTAATTGCTAAGTCACCTACTACTTCTTCTGACTCTTCAGATGGTAGACTCTATTTCAACAATATAGATTTAACACAAGGGAACAAAAAACACGAGTACTTGCTTCTGGAAAGCTGAAACTCACAATTAACCTCATTGAAAACTCGAGTGTTTGCTTCTGGGAGTGTATGACTCTTTTACTGATTTTCGATATTAAGTCTTCTGCCTTGAGCCTCCTTTTATAGATGAAAATTAGGGTATCTTCCATGATCAAATTCGAGCTGTATCTATCCAGATTCTCTTGCAAAAATAATTTGGCCAATCCTGTTTCACTTAAATAAAAAACGTATCTTTTTAGCTTCAGATTGCTTTTGAAAATTCTGTTGACCAATCTTGTTTCTTTAATTTCAAACCATATCTTTTTAAGCTTCAGATTGCATTCGAATTTCTTCAAGTCTTCAGTAATTTTTGAATCAAATCCCCTTAATACTTTGATCAAATTTCTATCAAAATTTAATCAAGTCTTCTTTGAATTTTAATCAAGTTATCACTTATTTTCATCATTATTAAAATTTGGACCGTATGACCTTCTGATCTTGACCAACTCTGGATTTTATGATCCGATCTGCCCCAATTATGTGATCCTCTGATCTCGGCCAAAACTGGACCACATGATCTGATCTTCTGATCTCGGCTAATCATTGGACCATATGATCTGATCTCGGCCAACACTGGGCCATGATGCTTAAATCTGGACCACTGATCTAAACATTTTCCCTCTGATCTGGACCAAGTCTGGATTGAATCTGAATTAAATATGGACTTGTGATATTTTAATCTGGACATTTATCTTCTGATCTGGATCAAGTCTGGATTAAATCTGGACAATCATTTTTTCTGATCTGGACTGAGTTTTATGTGCTGGACCATGCTATCTTCTGGTCTGAACCAAGTCTGGACCAAGTCATAGTTATCTTCTGCTCTGGATCAAGTCTGGATTAAGTCTGGACTGATTCATATATTCACGACCAAGCTATCTTCTGGTCAGAATTAATTCTGGACCAAGTGTGACTTATGATTCCTTCTGGTCTGGACCAAGTCTCTCTTTGACAGGTTTCCTTCTGGTCTGGACAAGGTCTCCTTCAGGACTCTGCTTCCTTCTTATCTAGGCCAGAAAAGATATCCTCTGATGATGTTATTTGATCTTTGATGACATCCTCTTATATCCTCTGGAGGTGTATCCTCTGGTGCCTTCGGGATGCATCCTCTGGTACCTTTTGGATGCATCTTGGGGAAGAGTTAGCATTCTTGGAGCAGCACTTTTGTGCATGTGTCTGCCGAGAATACCCCAGGGGTATGAGCGTTGTCCAACTGGTCTTTTAGCCCTGGTGTATTTTCTACTTGTTTATTTGATTATTAATCTCCAAAACTATTTTACTTGGTTATGTAATGTCATTATTTAATTACTTTTGCCGTACTGGATTTCGACGCATTACTATTTTGAATGTTTTAATTCTAATTTCTTTCAATGGTTTAATTTTAATTTCTTTTAATTCTTTTGAATTAAGTTGAAATTATTGTATTTGTCTTATTGTTTTAAAAAAAATACACTCCCTCTGTTAAAAATCGGGGTGTTAAAATTAAAATGTGAACTATAAAATCATATCCAAAGATTGATAGGTGATTTTCACAACCAATATCAATCTTGAGTTATTTTCTTAAGTTTTTAACATGAAATTTTAAAAGGGCGAATTTACAATTCAAAACTCCCTTTCTTGTAAATTGACATTGCTACTTCAATGAGCCCAACATCAGTCATCTAGCACTCAAGCGCCATGACCTTTTTGAACTCTTCAATTAAACTTGATTTGTTCTCGGTGAATATAAGATCATCCACATAGAGACAAGCAATCAAAATATCTCCATTATAACAGACTTTGACATAAAGAGCATATTCATTAAGACAACGAGCAAACCCATTGTCTTGGAAGTATTTGTCGATGCGACTATTCCATGCTCTTAGTGCTTGCTTTAATCCATACAATGTTCTCCTCAATCTCAAAACTTTATCTTCATGTCCTTTAATCACGTATCCCATTGGCTGCTCAACATAGACCTCTTCTTCGAGATAGCCATTTAGAAATGTCGATTTTACATCAAGTTGATAAACTTTTCACTTATTTTGACATGCTACACAAATTAGCAAACAAATAATGTTCGTGCGAGCAATTGGTGCAAAAAATTCTTCATATTCAACTCCATGTTTTTGTTTGTAGCCTTTGGCAACAAGTCTTGCTTTGTATTTTTCAACCTCTCCATTAGCATTCTTTTTAGCATTGTGCACCCATTAGATTCCAATTTCTTCATGGCCTTTTCGAAGAGTTGCTAATTCCCAAATGTTGTTCTTCATAATTGATTTGATCTCCTCATACATGGCTTGTCTCCACCTTTTATCTTTCACTGCTTCGCCATAATTTAATGGCTCACTATCCGCCAAGAGACAATAAAATTCTTCAAGGTCAAAAGTAACTTCAGTTGATCTTTCATAAATGTCTTTTATATATTTCATCTTACTTGGTCTTTCGCTTGAACTTTCATCTAGAGAAGTAGGTGAAAGAAGAGGTGCAGAACTTGGAGTTGCATTTTGAATTGGTGTTGTGATCTTTTGATCTTCCTCAAAATATGGAAGGAAATTATAGTTTATTTCTTCTTGACCCTCTCATTTCCACGTAGCATCTTCATCAAATTCAACATCACTATTCACCAATACCTTATTGTCGCATGGGTTATACAACGTGTAACCTTTAGAATGCAAATCATAGCCAATAAAGACATGTATTATGCTTCAATCATCAAGCTTGAATCTTTCTTGTTGTGGCACATTTGCATATCTTATGCTCACATAGACACGCAAGTGATTAACACTAGGCGTTTTTCCATTATGTGCTTCTAGAGGGGTTTGGTCTTTGACATTTGAATTCGGAGAGCGATTTGCCAAATTGACCGCACAAGAAGCTGCTTCAGCCCAAAACT
Organism: Cicer cuneatum; assembly: GCA_037974295.1. NCBI lineage: Eukaryota > Viridiplantae > Streptophyta > Magnoliopsida > Fabales > Fabaceae > Cicer > Cicer cuneatum. Next base: position 70,052,880 of record JBBPBO010000001.1, on the reverse strand, counting down.
CCTATGGCATCCATTAGCATGCATTTTGCCATGTTCAAAATAGTTCTATTCTTTCTCTTGGCTACTCCATTTTATTGCGAAGATCTTGGAACTGTCAACTAACGACGAATTCCATGAGTTGCACATAATTCATTAAACTTCTTCGAAGTGATTTCACCTCCTCGATCAGATCTCAAATCTTTGATTTCATGACCGTTCTCCTTCTCTATAAGAGCTTTGAAGTTCTTGAAAGCAACAAAAGCTTCTGATTTTTGCTTGAAGAAATAAATCCAAGTATTTCTACTAAAATCATCATAAAGAGAATGAAATATTTACTCTTACCAAATGAAGATGGATTAATTGACCCACACAAGTTGGTATGCACAAGTTGCAGTGGCTTAGTTGCTCTTGATGTGGGTTCTTTAGGGAAACTTTTTTCTAGGATACTTGCCAAGAAGACAACCTTCACACAATTGATTTGGATGATTGATTGAGGCATCCCTTTCACCATATTATTTACTCCCATAATTTTATAATTTTAAGTGCACCAAAGTTCAAGTGGCCATACCTCATATGCCAACGCCATGCTTCACCTTGGACACTCATCTTCAAACATTTTGCTTCAATAGTTCTTAGATTCAAGATAAACATTCTACTTTTCAACATAAGAACCTTAGCGATTAAACTGTTGTTTTGATCTATAATCCAAAGATGTCTATTTTTCATGAGAATTTCATATCCTTTTTCAAGAAGTTGGCCCAAACTCAAAATATTACTCTTTAATTTAGACACATAGTAAACATCACTAATCAACATATGGCTTCCATCTTTAGAAGAGCTTAGAATTGTATTTTTCCCTTCAATTTGCACTTTTGATGAGTCTCCAAAGGAAACACTTCCATTCATCTTTTCATTAAGCTCCACAAATTTCTCTTTGCCTCTACACATATGTTTACTTGCACCATTGTCCAACAACCATGAACTATTAGCATCTATCTATTCTTCCTTGAATGTTAGCAACAAAGTTGACTCTTCATCTTCGTCAACAAGATTAACCTATTCTTCCTTTTGATTAGGAGCATTACGACATTCCCAAGAAAAATGACCAAATCCATGACAGTTTTAACATTGAACTTTAGATTTGTCTTACCTCCTTTCAATTTGATAATAGCTATAACCTCTTCCTTTTCTACAAATTATTGGTGATGAGTGACTTATTTCTTCGTAGTTTAATTCACCATTGAAGCCTCTTCCTCCTTGGCGACAACCACGTCCTCGTCTTGTTTGTTGGTCACGCCCATGTTTGTTTTGACTATTGAATCCTCTATCAACCTTCAATGAAGCTTTGATCTTGAGAACTTGCTCTAATGGCTCCTTTTGCCTTTTCTTCATTCTTTCTTCTTGAGTTTGCAAAGAACCTTCTAATTCCTCAATAGACATTGAGTCAAGATATTTTGATTCCTCTATAACACACACCACATAATTGAACTAAGGATTCAAGGAACGAAAATTCTTCTCTGCTACACGAACATATTTTATCTTGTCTTCGTATCTCTTTATTTGATTAACATTTGTCTTCACCCTTGAGCAATAATATGAAATTGATTTGAAATTCTTCATCTTCAAAGCTTCGAAATCTCCTCTTAGAGATTGAAGTCTTATCTTCTTCACTTTGCCAATGCCTTGCAGTGATTTCTCCAAAATCTTCCAAGCTTCCTTTGAATTCGTAGCATCGACAACCTTCTCAAACATAGAAGCATCCAAACAATGATGAGTGAGAGTAAGAGTTTGTTGATCCTTCTTTCTTGTCTTTGCCAAAACCTCATTCTCAACTTGAGACAATCCCTCTTCATCTTGTGGCTCATCATAGCCTTTTTCCACAATCTCCCAAACACCTTGAGAGCCAAGCAATGCATTCATACAAAGGCACCATTTTTCAGAATTCTTTTTTTTTACAAGAGGAAAGTGGAAAATAGTGTAATACATGTCGCAATTTCCCAACTCTCACAACCAAGCTCTGATACCACTTTGTTAGAGAAAGTATTTCTAATAGAAAACCCACAATTTGCTTGAAACTTAATGTAAAGTACAATGAGGTATTTATAGGTACAAATAGATAACTCAATACACATTTCTAGGAACTTCCTAATTAATACTCATTTCTAGATACATCCCAAATTTTTCTATAATTAAAGCACTTCTAGATTCTTACTAGAAATTTTATATGGTTCTAGACTTATCTAATTTCAAATTATCAATAACACAACGGTGTAGAGGAAGAATGAAGATCAAGGAGAGACGATCTAGAAGGGATTGTGACGGCATAGAGGGAGAACGATGGTGGTGAGGGATAGGGAGACTGACAATGGATAGGGAGAAGGGGAACGATGAAAAGAAGTCGTTGTATTGGAAGGGCAAAACAGAAACCAATAATTGATCCATATCAGGTCACCGAAATGATTAAAAAAAACAATTAGTGTATCACATCAAGTTGGTTGATCATTTGAATATGATAGGACAAGTGCATCAGATCTTATCTTTTTTATTGTAACCATCAAATTCATCCTAAATTATCACATTGTCGGTTTGGGTTGAGGTTGAAGTGGCCATGTCAAGCACAAGAAAGGGGGTTCGAATTATGACTCTTTTAAAATTTTGATTCATGTGCTTAATTTAAATTAACTCAATATCAATCTTATTTAAAATAAAATGTTCTGCATATGTCAGAAGTAAATAAAAAAGATTAGTTTATAGTGAAGTGTGATTGGTGTGTGCAAATAGTTAAAGATAAGGGATAGAAAGATCGCACACAAAAAGTATATTGGTTCGCCCAACTCGGGTTAGTCCAGTCCTCACAACCTTGAGATTTTCACTATGTGCTTCAGAACCAAAATATTCTCCTTCACACCTTTTCTCTTAATCACACCTTGATCAATTACAATCTTCACCTTTCAACCGAGAAATTATTTTACAGTCACCTTTCATCCTTGAAAGGATTTTTCCAAACACACTCAATCTAACATGAAAGATAAACTTGAGTTACAAATGATGTGTATGATAAAAGTGTTTGGGATCTTGAAACTTCTCAACACTTGTTTGAGATAAATAAAGACAAACTCAATAAATGATGATCCACATGTATAGTGAAAAGAGCTTGAGTTTTCTTGAGTTTTTTACTTGTTCTACTTGAACAAGTGTTGGTAGATTTGTAAATTTAATTATTGCCTTCATCTTCCAATTGATCTTCAATTTATAGATGATAAAAGACTTTGAATATTCAATTTAAATTTAATATATTCGTTAGACACATCATCCAAGTGTCAGATCTGTTTTAAAACAATTAAACATGTGCTTACATTGTTGTCCATAACGTTCTTGATAAACGAATAATGTTCTTATTTTTGAGTCTGATGGAAAATGTGAATGAGTGAGTAAATGGGCTGTGAAATATCAGTTGGTACTATTTCAAATTAGAATTATGCAGAGCTTTCTGCAGAATAATATAAGTACAATGTATTTGCGTCCTTACTCACAAATCATCAATTGGAGATCAATCTTGTCATAAATATGGAGGTTGTTTTCCTCCTTTGGACATTCAGCTCGAGTTTTGGGCTTCACCGTTGATTTGAGCATTTTTTATACTCTTTAACTTGGGATTTAGACTATGAAAAATTATCTGTTTAGTTATGTCTTTAAAAGAGAATAACCAAAATGTTGTTTTGTAAAACCAAAACGTTCTTGGTGTTTTGTTGTATGAAAAACGTGGATGAGTGATTTAGTAGCTTTCTAATGTCAATCCTTTGTCTTAGATGCATCATGTGCTTTTTGCAAAAACGTGCAGCAACAGTGTCCTAGTTGTCATTGCTCATAGCTCATCAATCGGGAGATTGATCTTGATGTTGTTTGCTTATTTGGGCCTTTAGCTAGACTTTTGGGCTTGAGTATTGTTTTGAGTAATCTTGACATGTGTTATCTTAAGGTCTGTACTATATCGAATGATTCATTTTACTCATGTCCTTAAAACGAATTAACCATAATGATTTTGAAAAAACCATTATGGTTTTGATAAATCAAAATGATCCTTTAATAAACCAGAATGATCTTGATAAACTAGAATGATCTTTTAATAAACCAGAATAATATTTTGATAAACCAGAATGATCTTTTTTCAACCAGAATGCTCTTCTTATAAACCAAAATGATCCTTGATAAATCAGAATGATCCTTGATAAACCAGAATGATCTTTTATATACCAGAATGTTCTTTTGATCAATCTGTCATCAATCTGGAGATCAATTTGCATGTTTATGCAACTAAGCCTTCAAATCTTAAATTTTAATTGTTCATTAAATGTTGGGAAGACCATGTGCGAAATACCAACTGATTTACTACATGTTGCTCTTCTAAAAAGATCGCTTTTGTCAATTGTTCTTTAATTGAATAACCAGAACATTCTGGTGAATATTCTTCCATCATTTTTTATCAAATGACTTGATAAATGACTCAATATTGAAATGATTTATTCTTCAAAATTGATTCTTGTCATTTTGTCGAACTAGTATGACTATTTATGAATGCAATGAACTTGTTCATGATGAGAACATTATTTCCTAACAATTGAGAATGTACTTATGCACTTGTTGATGACTTCTTGCTTGTTCACTTATGCAATTCATGTTCCTTAAATAAAACTCAAGTGCAATCATTAGAAGATTATCATTCATAAAACTTAATCATTTATTTCATAAGGTTTGTTGTCATTAAAATATATATCAAAAACGTTTTTACCTCAATAATCTCCATTTTTTATGATGACAAATATTTTGAATAAAACTTAAGTTTTATGGATGGATATAAATAGAATGCAAGAATGTTCATAGATATGTAAATAAACTCCCCCTAAACACATGCAAGAGTTTAATTCGTAACATTCCAATTAAATTCGCCCTAAACATATGCAAGAGGTTAATTCTTAACATTCTTTATTAATTACTTTCATTCTAAATCCATAATATATTTTTCTCCCCCTTTTGGCATCTATCAAAAAGGTTGGGAAATAAAAAATAAAGTAAAACTGTAGGGAGTAATAACATGAGTACACTGCACATAGAAATAATGTAGTTGATCAATGCATTAAAACATAAATTAAAAAGGTTTTTACCTCAATAGAGGTGGCTGATAGCATTTCAGCAAGTGTACTGAATCGTTGCAAGTAATAATAAAAACGGTAATACCGAGTGTCGAACTCAAGGATTGCGTTTTACTATCGAATTATCTTTAATTACTGAAATTGAACAAAAAGTTTCCGAGTTGATTGAGGTAATATTTAAAATAACAACAGTAATAAAATTGAACTTTTATAATGAGAAAAATGTCAGGGATGAGTTTCACTGCAAGTCCAACCTTGGTCTCTAATTTGATCCTAGTTACTGAATTCCTTTATTGATTTATTACAGAATTTTCTTTAGTATTCTTGCCCTAATGTCTTAGTGACGGAACCTTTAATTCCAAAATAACCCCTAATTTCTTAGTGGATTTAAAATTAGGATTAAGCTTTACAGTACAAAAATTCTCTTTTTAAATTGTTGTCTCTGCAACTAATTCAATTGGTTTCATGACCTGCATCTATCCCTAGACTACAATCTCATGAATTTCTTATCTCAACCATTCGTAAAGTCCACTTCCGTTTCAAATTACAAATCGTAGAAGATTTTAAAGTTGATCAGGCAATAAAAAGCATTAAGCACAGAGATGAGAAAAATAATTCAATAAATTTATTCATATAACCAGGAATCAATTCAAACAAATAAAGATTTCATCTTGTTCCACTCATCCCTAACAAATAGGATTTAGTTGCTCATTACAGAGATTAAAAAGATAGAGATTAAAGAAGAATTACAAGAAATATTCATGAATGATTCTTGATAAAACTCCTTCAATGGTGTAGAACAGCCATCTCTAAGCTTCTCTACTAGGGCACAAGTCTCTGAGCTTCTCAATTAACCAAAGGATCCCTAAAAAATCAGAAAAACTCGATTTTATGCAATCTACAGCGCGCCACGCGCCCCATGCGCATGCCTTGCGCTTCAAGCGCATTTAAACAAAATCAGCAGTGCAGAAATGCGCTTCAGGCGGATGCTTTGCGCTTCATGCGCACAACATCTTCTGTCTGACGTATACTGCATTTTGCTCATCTTTCGAGTCTGAATGTGGTTCCGGTGTCTTCATGAAAGTTGTAGCTATGGATCTTAGCTTTCATTTGCACTTGGGTTGACTCCAATTGGACATCTACAACTCCATATATGGTAGAAATACTCCATGTAGGTCATGTTGATTTCTCACCAAAATTCAGCACTGCACTAAAACAAAGAAACGACGCAAAACTCCGAAAAATCTCTACTTAATCAACGAAATAAGAACACAAGCATTTTATTAAACCCAAGAACTAGAATCAACAAAATATATCAAATAACTCATTAAATTAACTAATGATTGAAAATAAATAAGACTAAAAATAATGAAAAATATGCATATGATGAAGAGTCATCAGTCGCCTACTCACTAGAGTTGTCAAAATGAATATGGTCTAATGGGATGGACTGGTCCGTTGGGTCTTGGGCTGGCACTATTCCAATCTCCATGAGATTTTTTAAGAAAATAGTTAGTAAAAATTTTAACAACTATTGTACTTTCTTTATGCAAGTTCTAACAATAATTATTTACTTTTAAAATTATTAATAAAAATATATTTAAATATATAAATTTAATAAAATAAAATAAAATACATTTAACTAAAAAATTTAAACTTTATAAATTATTAATTATTTATTTGGTTCAATAAAAGAATAAAATTTCAGTTTAATTGATTTTAAGTGTTATTATAAAAAATATACATAAAATCTAAATTTAATTGATTTTCAGTGTTATTATAAAAAAAATTATTACAATCAAAATATACATATATGCAGTCATATATCACCAAATAAATAAGTGTGAAAAATTAATCTTTCTAGCGTTAATTCCAAAAGTAGATCATCCGCCGAATTTGGGAAAGTATAGAACAATTTTTTTGGTTGGCTGCATGTACAAATTGATTTCAAAATTATTGTCAAATAGATTGAAGAGAGTACCAGGAAGTTGATCTCATAAAAACAAACAATCTTTATTTATGTTAGGCAATTACTCCACTGCACTACGTGTTAGTAGTTAATGAGATAATAGATTTGACTCACACGAGAAAAGATAAATGCTTGTTGTTAAAGATGAATTTCAAAACGGCCTATAATACAATTGTTGTATTTTTTAAATTTCGAAAACTATTTCAAAATTAATTTATGTCACCAAAGATAATACTGCGTTAAGTCGCGAACTAGGTCGCTCTCTTTAAAACGTTTCACGATACTGTCCAAATTGTACAAGATTCATTGTATCGGAGTTCCACTGCACTGTAGAAAATCGTTCTAGAATTACACCCTCGATATGAAGGTTAAAATCACTCTCAATATTACGGTTAAATTCACTGTCAATATAAAGAATTACGGCATAACAACCGCTCTAAAAGGAAAGGATAGTGGTATTACGACCACTCAAAAATCGAAGGGACAGTGACCACTCAAAAATCGAAAGGACTACGGCATAAAAACCGCTCTAAAAGGACAATGGTATTATGACCACTCAAAAATCGAAGGGACAGAAAGAAATGGGAGAAGTGGCTCGGAAATATATCGAATAAAAAAGAGAGAAAAGAAAAAGTTGGGAAATGCATCCAACTTTTGTGTGCTTTTCACAATAGATTGACACTCTTTATATAGTGAGGGAAGCAAATCCATATATGTTTTCTATCTAATGTGAGACTTCAACAAAAGTTTTAAAATCTTTATATAGTGATAAAAACTACTCGACATATAAGATTTTTCAAATGTGAGACTTCAACAATTTTTAAATTCACATACTATGTTCCAAAAATCCCCCACTTGAATTAAAAAAATGTTTCTGAAGTAGCGTCAAACGCTTCTATAAGATTGTGCATAAGCAAAGGTGTCTTTTGACTTGAACATTTGCATAGTAAGTGAGATTCAGATTCAACAATAGTGACTCGTAGTCGTGAACTCTATCTCTGATATCAAACCCTCACACAACCTTTTCATAGGGTGTATTCTCAAAAGTATGTGCGTTAATAGCCCCACACGTCTATCCCAATATAGTGAAAGCTCTAGGAATTATGCCTCAAAATTCCATAGGAAGCGGCCCCACTTCCACATTCACATAGGTGAGTCTATCAAGAGTACTCATGTAGCTAGGTACTCCATTCCACATGGAGTATAGATCTCATTAAGAGTTTCTATTATCTCATCCTATCATAGCTTCAAGAATCGTGTTTCTTTGGTATATAATAGCATATTCATCTCATATCACTTCACGACTTGTTATTACCCATTGAACCTAATTATTGGGATCTTCAGTCTTTTAGGTCCGGTTACCATCATGAGTGACTCTATAGGCATCAGTCTCATCCTTTTGGATGTATTTAGGACTTTCTCTCTGGCTAACCCTTTTGTCAAAGGATCCACTAAATTCTTATCAGTACGTACATGATCCACTATAACAAGTCCTTTACAAAGTAATTATCTAACCGTGTTGTGCTTACGACGTATTTTTCGTCTTTTACCGTTGTAATAACGATTCTCAATCTTTGCAATATATGTGGTACTATTGCAGTGGATTTGTTGACAAAAAAAACCTTTTTGATATATGTTTTAATGACAACAAACCTTTTGAATTAAATGATTGAGTTTTATGAATGGCGATCTACTAATTATTGCACTTGAGTTTTGTTTAAGGAAAAAAGCTATGAATCAAACTGTTCCAACAAGACAGATCAGTCTCTAGAAATGTCCAGAATGATCAAATCAGTCTCCAGAATGATCTGATGTCCAAAATGATCTTCTGTCCAGAATGATTATCATTCTCCAGCATGTTAAACATCTTTCTCCAGCATGATTAACAACTATCTCCAGAATGATACAATCATTCTCCAGCCTTGTTACATCCTTCTCCAACTTGACTGTCGAGAACTTTGAACAATCTTGAAATATATCATCAATCAGAGGATATCATTAGAGGGAAGAAACAATGGCATTTTTAGAGGATATTATTCATGGCCCAGATCAGTAGGAGACATGGTCCAGAAGGAGACTTGGTCCAGACCAGAAGATAATCTTGTCCAGAAGGAAACAGTGTTCAGAAGATAACTCAGTCCAGAACAGAAGACATGTTCCAGATTTGGTCCAGAACAGAACACTTGGTCCAGACCAGAAGATAGCATGGTTTAGATAAGAAGATCACAGGTCCAGATCAAAATATCACATAGTCCATATCAGAAGGTTACACTGTCTAGATCAGGAAGCAAAATGGTACACATTAGATCACATGGTCCAGACTTGATCCAGATCAGCAGATCATATGGTCCAGATTTAAATCATGATGCAGATCAAGTGAAGACTTAATTAAAATTCGAAGAAGACTTGATTGATTTTTCATAGAAATATGATCAAAGTATTAAGGAGATTTGATTCAAAAATCACAGAAGACTTGAAGGAAATTCCAATCAAATCATAAGCAGAAGATGATGTCACCAGCAGATGATGTCATTAGAGGATACATCCAGAAGTCATCACCAGAGGATACCTCCAGAAGTCATCATCAGAGGATACCTCCAGAAGTCATCACTAGAGGATACCTCCAGAAGTCGTCACTAGAAGACGTCTCCAGAAGATGAAGTCATCAGAAGATATCTCCAGAAGATGACGTCATCAGAAGATGTCTCCAGAAGATGACATCACCAGAAGATGAAGTCATCAGAAGATATCTCTAGAATATGACGTCACCAGAGGATACCTCCTAAGGACACCAAAGGATATCTCCAGAGGATACCTCCTAAGGACACCAGAGGATACCTCCATATGATACCTCCAAAGGATACCAGAAGATATCATTAGGGGTTCCCTCTACAGATTTAATAACCCAGAATGCGCAGTATTAAAGATCAAGACTCATTTTCCAGAACCATGTCTGGTCTTGAATGCTGGAAGCAGAATGAAGAACATTCTTGCTTTTTGACCTGCCCTCACCTAATCACTGACAAAGGATAGCCAGCTATTCCCAACGGGCAAATGAGCTGCCAAAAGTACTTTTTGAGTCTACAAAAGAGAACTCAAGATATAGGCAACAATAAGCACTCACGAAAGCAATTTTTCATCAATCATAATCAGATTCAAGTGCTTCAAGTTCAAATCAATACATCACTTACATACTTGAAAGCTTCTCAATCAAAAACAAAAGATTCAATTATGTTCTTCTTCTTCATATCTGAATCATTCTACTGAATTCTTTTGTCAAAGAATCAGAACTCAAACAAGAGTTGAGCATACTCAAATTTTGTCCAAAATCAGAGCTTCAAGTACTAAGCAATTTATTACTCACTTCAATCATACTTGAAGTTATCTCACTCACATACATTGAGTCAGTTCTTATTTTTCCTATTCGATTCCTAGAATCATTCTCGTGTATTTCTCTGCCAAAGAATCAGAACTCAAACAAGTGTTGAGCCTTCTCAGATTCTGAAAAAACACTTTAAATCACATCATTGTAAACTCGAGGCTATAGTGTGAATTATAGTTTTGAGTATGCTTGTTGGAAATCCTTTTATGATTAAAAGGTGAACTGTAAAATCCTATCTAAAGATTGATAGGTGATTTGATTGAACTCCATTCTGGGTGGAAAGGATTTGTTTTTGTAACAGATCAAAGTTGATCTGAAATAGGGTGTGTAAAACCAAGATTGATCTCTGTTTTAGCACTTAGTGAAAATCTCACTATTGTGAGGAATGGACGTAGCCCGGGTTGGGTGAACCAAAATATATCCGTGTGTGATTTCTCTTCCCTTATCTCTATTTACTTTCAGTCTTTTAATTATCAAGTTAAATAGATAAACTGAACTGTTGATTTTAACTAACCAAAGACGTTCTCTGTTTTCTGGTGAAAACCAAGAACCGTTTTCTATTTTCACAACCAAGATCAATCTTGAGTTATTTTCTTAAGTTTTTAACAGGAATTTTAAAAGGGTGGATTTACAATTCAAATTCCCCCTTCCTTGTAAATCGACATTGCTACTTCAGGATCAACACAGTTGGCATAGGTTTTTCCCATAAAGGGATCAAAGCTTCTTCATTAGCAGTAGCTAATGCTATCATTTCATACTTCATAGTGGACTGAGCTAGTATCGTCTGTTTTTCGATTTTCGCGATACATCATTATCGGCTATACTAAAAATACAGCCACTAGTTACTTTGGAGACATCTGACAAGGTGTTCCAATCAGCATCATTGTATCTTTCAAGGACAGTAAGAAATCTTTGATAATGTAATCTTAAACTCATGGTCCTTTTTAGGTATCTCATAACTCTTTCGATAGTGTGTCAATGCTCCATACCTGGTCTACTGGTAAACCTACACAACCGTCCGACAACGTAGGCAATGTCGGGTCAAGTACAATCAGTGGCATACATGAGGCTGTCAATAAAGCTCGCATATTCAGTTTGTCTAACATCTTCACTAGTGTTCTTCAAAATTTTCACAATTGGATCATATGGTGTGCAAGCAGATTCACAGTCAAAGTATTTACATTTCTTTAGGATCTTTTCAGCATAGTGAGACTAATCCAAAGAAATTCCCTTTTCTGACCTAGTAATCTTGATTCTTAGGATTACACTCGCTTCTCCGATGTCTTCCATATCAAAGTTGTTACTCAACAATAATTTCATAGAATTTACAACATGAATCTTTGAACCAAATATGAGTAACTTGTCTACATAGAGACATATGATAGTGCAAATGTCATTTTTAGATTTGTAAAAAATACATTTGTCACTTTCATTCACTTTAAACTCATTCGATATAATTCAATTATCAAATTTTTCATGTCATTGCTTAGGAGCTTATTTAAGACCATACAGAGATTTATCTAACTTATAGATCCTGTCTTCTTGTCCATGAATTACAAAACCTTCAGGTTGTTCCATATAGATTTCTTCTTCCAGATCACCATTTAAAAAAGTTGTTTTAACATCCATTTGGTGTATCACCAAGTTATGAATAGCTGCTAGAGAAATGAGTACCCTAATTGATGTTATTCTAGTGACTGGTGAAAAAGTGTCAAAGAAATCTATATTTTCTCTTTGAGATTTGTAGGATCCTTTTCAAAATTATAGGTCATATATTATGGTCCATAATCTTTAGCAACCTTGAGTCTCTTACTTCTTCGAGTTTCCATTTCACCTTGTTTGTTTCTTTAAGTGCTTCTTGTCAAAGGAACGTGACTTGGTTCGCGGCCCCCACTATTTCTCGATTTGAAAGGGAATTTATTTTCATAGAAGTCAATATCATTTGAATACATGATCACTTTTGCATTTAGATCATAAAACATATACGTTGTACTGTTTATTGCATACCCCATGAATACAAATTCATAGGCCCTACCGGCGAGTTTATTTCGCTTGGGATCAGGGATTCTGACATAAGACAGAAAACCCCATGTTCGAAGATAAGACAAGTTTGATTTTCTTTTCTTCATTATCTCATAAGGAGAGGTTTTGTTTTAAGATTTAAGAACTCTATTCAAAACATAGCAAACAGTCAAAATAATTTTCCTCCACCAATGAGATGCAGCACTAAAGTTAAGCATAATAGCAACAACTAGTTCTGTAAAATTTCTATTATTTCTTTCAGCTTTACTATTCATTTCAGGTGAATAGGGTGTTGTGGTTTCATGTATAATTCTTTGCCTTTTATAAAACTCATTAAATAAACTAGAATCATACTCTATTCCTCAATCACTATGAAACCTCTTAATCTTTTTACAGAATTGATTTTCAATTTCAGTTACAAAGATCCTAAACATGTTAAGCGTTTCACTTTTATTTTTCATTTAATATATAAAAGTATAGTCAGAATGATCGTCAATAAAAATGATAAAATAACGTTTTTCATTTCCTATTAACATCTTATCAAGTTCACATGTATCATAATATAATAAATCTAAAGACTCGGATTCTCTAACTACATATTTATGTGAACTCTTTGTTATTTTAGCTTAACTACAAAAATCACATTTTTTTCAAAATCATTTAAAGATAACATTGTTATTAAACCTGAGTTACTTAAGTTTGAAATTACATGTTTGTTCATCATGAAAGAGTCTAGCATGCCAAATATTAAAATCACACAACATGTAAACAATATGAGACATTCTTAATTTCAATATTTAATTTAAACATGCCTCTTAGATGTACCATTTACCAACAAAAATATCATATTTAAAATTGGTGTACAAATGTGTTCATATAGAGTAAGTAAACTCTACTGTATTCAGGAAAAAAAATCATAAACAAGATTTTTTTCTTATCTCTAGAGACGAGTTATCATATTCTTTAGAGAAAATTCATTTGTTTTATGCTTTGAGAGAATTTTTTTTTTAAATCCTTCCAAATAGAGGCAGTTTGTCGATAATAACAATCATTTTGAAATTCATCTAAAATCATACGTTAAGAGATGATCTCATATATTATCTTCTTAATTTCATAAGAGTGAACCTCCACGGATTTGTCATTGGTCATCTGATACTTTGATATTTGAGGTTGCGGCTACAATACACTTTTTAGATCCAACTTCCTTGACATCATATTTCTTCTTTATAGCATCTCATATTTGTCTAGCATTATTGTTGGAATTGTAGTATTCGTACAGATCATCAGCAAGTCCATTAAGAATATAATTCTTATAGAGGTAATCATTACCCTCCCATGGGTTAACTTTTCAGCTTTCTTATCCTTTTATGTTTGTCTCAAAGAAACAGATCCAGTAATGTCTTCGATTGACATAGCAGAAAGAAACGTCTTAAAATTGTTTTTTTTTTAATTTCGAAAACTGTTTGAAAATCAATTTATGTCACCGAAGATATTATTGGGTTGAGTCGCGGATATCGGAGTTCCACTGCACTATAGAAAACCGTTTTAGAATTACACCCTCAATATGGCGAAAGGGACTACGGCATAAAAATCGCTCTAAAAGAACAGTGGTATTATGACCACTCAAAATTTGAAGGGACAGAAAGAAAGAGGAGAAGTGGCTCAGAAATATATCAAGCAGAATAAAAAAGAGAAAAAAGATAAAGTTGAGAAATGCATTTAACTTTGATGTGCTTTTCACAATAGATTGAGAGTCTTTATATAGTGATAGAAGCAAATCCACATATGTTTTCTATCCAATGTGAGACTTCAACAAAAAAGTTTTAATGATAAAAACTACCCAACATATAAGATTTTTTCGATGTGGGGCTTCAATAATTTTTAAATTCATACACTATGTTCCAACAACAATTAATTGAGAATACTAAATGACAAAAAAGTAATTGTATTTTCTCTAATTTCATGTTGGTTCTAGTTAACAAAATAGTTTATGCTCAACAAAATAGGCTTTGACTACAAGTGGACTCGATGGATGACACTTATATTTTCTCTAATTCTATGTCGGCTGTAGTTAACGGTAGTTTGATTGACGATTTCAAAGTAGGCAAAGGCTTCAGGCAAGGGAACCCCTTAGCCCTTCCCTTTTTTTGATAACTGTTGATGGACTCTTAGATTTGATGGGGATGTCAATGGAAATTGGGGTGTTCACTAGTTTTAAAGTACATGGGGATCTTGAATTTGATATCCTTCACAAGCTTGTATTCGAAGTGTTTGAACTCTTTTGTTGAATTTCTTATGTTGTTATGTGTTTTAAACAACTTTTTTATTTTTACTAATAAATTCTACTTATAAAAAAATAGAATAGATTGTTTGCTCTACTTTTTTGTCATTTATTATTTTGTCAAGTTGTGGATAATTAATCTCTAACAAATATATGTACGATATTGACGTTGTTATCACAAGAGTACCAATTTGAATATAGATATTTTTTCAAATTGTGTGCATAAAACAAAGTACTATAATACACTACTCAAATTCTCTCTATTGTTATACACTAATCACAATTAATCCACAATTGCTATAACGCATTCTTAATTATGTTCTCCATTCAATGTGCTGACTGGTGAGTGACCAAGTCAACCGGCAAGATCCTCCAAAGGGCTGCAAAAATTTAAAAACTATTCTTGTGCTTTAAGGTTTTGTTTGAAAGTTTGGTGGAAAAAAGATGACTTTGAGGAAGAAAATTATTGACATAATATATTAATAATAAAACATGAAAAAAATTTATACAAATCTAAAATTCGTCATGTAATTTAGTCATTGATATTTATTTATATTTTTTTAAAACTTATTATACGTTCATTTGAATTTATATAATAACATATCGAACAATCTTAATAAAAATCTGTAGAGTTAATCTAATCAATAAGAACTTTTGATTTGACGGTTTGATTAGTGAAATTTATCGTTTATATTGAATTATTAAGTAGAGTAACTCATCACAGAATTACTCCTAGAGTTAATGGATCTCCATTCTTTTAATATTGAAAGTATTACAACAACATAGGTTGGATTTGAAGAATTTATTAAAGTCTTCCAAAATTCTCCTTCAATACAATTTTTTAGTTTCCTTATGTTAGGAGAATTTTGTATTATAAAGAAAAATAAACTATTAAAGCCCTCTGTTTTTATAACCTTTCATTTTTTCTACTTCATTTTTTATTTTTTTCAAAACACTCATCCCCTCCATTCTAAACTCTCAAACACAACCTTAATGACATTATTAAACCTTATCTTTTAAAAGGGCGGGAGTGCAATCTCATTTCATCCACGGAAAGTGAAATTTTATAGTAACGATAACAATTTTAAATAAAATAATTGTCAAAGGTGTATTTTTTTTTTCTTTTCTAAAAAAATATATTCATTCACTCAAATGAGTTGAATACATCAATACAATACAATTTCAAATTCTCAAAATAAAATAAAAAATGAATTTACGGACAAATTCATAACACTCAAGTTAATAGTACAAAATGACAATATGCCTACAATTCAATTGTCTGGAATACGTATATCTTCGGATCTACAATGTTATGCCAAAGTCATTGATTGATATCTGAAATTGATCAAAACTACTTTTTCAATTTGAATCAACGAACTTCTCAATAAAACGGAAAAACAAAAAGTATTGCATCAAGACGACAAAATCACAAAAATAGTATAAAAAAACTAAATCGGTGAGAAAAACCACTTATTTAGATAAACTGACAAAAGAAAACAACCTAAAAGAGTGATTTCGGATCAAAAATGGTCTTAAACAACCCTCTATAATAGAAGAAGAAGAGACCTGATTTTTTTTTTGGAAATGTGGGGAAGCTATACCCAAACTCGACCAAAAGTGTTCAAAATAATCAAAACTATAGGAGAACCTCCACGTACTTTTGAAATATTAGTTGATAACGGCAAAAGATGAATTGTTTTTACAAAAAGAACTAGAGTTGAATTGTTCTACATTATCAATGTAAAAAGTTTTACATTATGAACACATCACAATCATTCGTGTACATCATTTTAGAGATAGTTATCGTAAAAGTCAAATATTTCTAATTATTTAAGTTGTGATTGATTGACGGTGGAAAAAATCTTTACACGTATATAAATTAAATTCAAAGAATTAATTCATGATCAATACATGTTAAAACTTCAAAATAAAGATGAGAATTAATATTCAAAATGACAATCTATGCAAGATGAGAATTAATATTCAAAATGACAATCTTCAGGAATTTTATTTGATGATATGGTTGATGAATATATTAAGCCGGTCTATACGAAATATAGCTTATGGTAAGCCAACTTCAACAAAAGTTCCACATTGAAGTAGTTCCTTTTAAGGTTGATTGGTCGTCCTTGATATTTGGTTGAAATAACTAATTTTAATATGTTAAAAATTGTTAGTAATACGTGAATTTGAGGGTGAGGTTTGAACTTAGCCCCTCCCTCTCTTTTTTCTTTATGTAAATAATAGTATATCCTCTACTTAGTCCTTCCCTTTAGGATACTTAGACATATAATTACACCAACACATAAATAGTTTTGTTAATTTTAATTTAAATAAAAATTGAAATGTGTCACAAAATTGAGAAAGATAGACATATCTGAAAAATCTATTGTCTCAAAATGAATATCACACATGATTTTTAATGTAATATTAATTATATTTTTTAAATTATATTTTTTAATTAATATTATATGCATCCTGTTCAATTCAATCTCTTTAACTTTATATTTATAAAAGTCGTAAATATAACAATATTTAATAAAATTAATTTAATAAATTTTCTATTTTATCTTTAATTTATATTTTTTTTAATTTATGTGAAATAGTTAAATAAATTATCCACTGTAAAATGATATGAGTAATATTTACAATATCTTTCGACTCTAGTTTGAAAGTTTTCTCGTTTCATCCGTGTTACTAAACCCAATTAGTTTTTTTACAAATACTAAACTCAATTAGTGACTATATAAGGACAATTTATTTCTTGTGTTACGCCTGGGGACAGAATTCTAAGTATGTGTAAAAAAAATTGAATAAAAATCGGTGATGTATTGATGAATTCTTCTTTATGAAGAAAAAGCTTACTCCCGCTACCGTGATTAAATGAATGTATATTGGAAATGACTAAATGTACGCTTTAGATTTCTTGATGATGTACTTAAAAAATAAGATTTTTTCGTGATGTGATTTAAATTGAAATGGTTGGTAGTTAAATTTTTAGAGTTTTTTATTTGTCACTCTCATCTATACTCCCCACATTATAAGATATGTGAAAAGACTTTTTTTATTTTTTTTACTATATATAAAAAATTGATTTTTTTTTTATTTTTACTTTTTTGAATATTACAAAAGTTCTGAAATGAAATTTACAATTTTTTTTAAAAAGTTTCGAAACTTTCAAACAATGTGAAAATTTTGAAATAGAAAACTTTCAACAACTTGAAACATAGGAAATTTTAGAATTTTCAAAAGTTTTTATAAAATAAAACCTATGAAAATAGGAAATTTTCAAATTTTTATAGTTTTTAAACCTTCAAATATTTTAAACTTTTGAAAATCTTGTTCTTTAAATTTCAAAACTTTTAAAAACAGAAAGTTTCAAAAATTAAATTTTGTAAACTTTCAAAGGTTTTAAAAAATTCGAAATTTTGAAAATTTTAATATTTTTTTTAATTATTGATATGATAATTAATATGTTAATTTATTTTATAGTACCTAGAACAAAAAGTACAAACATAAGTTATTTATACTATTTTTAGCAACAGAGACAATAGAGGTTATATCTTCCACCTCTTTCACATCTTAAAATTAATTTGTCTTTTTTTCCTCTCTTTCTGATAATCATTTTAAATCTAATGATGTAGAATCTACGATCGTTGTAGCAAGAATTTCACATTTAACTCTACTCGTACCTAATTTGAAAAAATATATTAAATTTAATTTATTTATATTATAAATACAATATTTAAAATAAAAATTTTAATTATTTTGAAATAAACTTTATATTTCGAACATTTGAGAAAATTGAAAATTTTCGAGACTTTAGAAATGTTTGAAATGTATACTTACGTTTCAAAACTTTTCTTGTTTTGATACTTTCGAAATGTCTTTCATTTAAAAATTTGAAAGTTTCGAATATAACTATTATCGAAACCGAAAGGTTCGAACATTTTTTATGATACATTTTGAAAATTTTCAATTGAATAATTTTTTTGAAAAATTAACTTATTTTTTATTTTAAATAATCAACCAAAATTTTAAAAAAATTTGAAAAAATGGTTGTTAATCTTCAAAAGTAAAAATAAATAAAATCATGTTTATATATATATATATATATATAGAGTAAAAAGGGTAAAATAGTTTATCAATATGATAGAAGGTGTGTGTGTGTGTGGGGGGGGGAATTAAGCCCAAGTCTACGAAGATAAAGCCCAGATTAATTTGAAAATTGGTTGCTTATCTGCCCTTTTGCCTCTAAGTGGTGAGAACTAATATTTATTCTGAGAAATGAGAACTATCAATAACAATTATTTGATTTAATTAACGCATAAGATTAAATCATTCAAGATGTCATGTGACTCTATCTCTACCAAATAACTCTTTGATGTTATAATATCTCTAAATTTATTTTCTTTCCATTTTATAATAACTCGAATTAAAAAATTATTAATGTTATATCCAAAAAATTAAACTCCTTCTCGGAAAAGAGTATTTAAGGACTTAATTTTTACTTTTTATTTTACTGACTCAAGGATTTTATTTTTATTAAACCTGTGTTTTTATTACCAAAATAAAAACTATTCTTCAATCATCATTTTTTGTTAATAAAAATAAATATGCTTATTCGTCTATTTCAATTTGCCTATTTGATCTAAACTAATTTTCTAAGACACGTAATTCTTGTGGCACATATTAACCAAATGTTGTCAAACTCTCCTATCTGAAGCAAAGAAAATTTATTTTTTATTAACTTTCAAATTTCAATCCTTATTATTATAATATTTTATTGGCTCAAATTTTACAAATTTCAATCATTGTAACTTAACTATTGAAAATGTTATTAACTTAATTCAAATTTCACAATAAATCTTAGTTCTCACGATAAACTCGAAATAACATTTTATTTTTAGAAAATTATGTGCCTTAGAAAACTAATTCAAATTGAAAAGGCAAATTGAAATAAATAAAGAGACAGATTTATTTTTATTAACAAAAAACGATGATCAAAGATTAATTTTTATTTTAGTAAACAATAAAAATGCAAGTTTAATAAACATAAAATAATTGAGTCAAAAAAGTATAAAAATAAAAATAAAATCCTTAAATAATCTCATATCACAAAAGTTTTATTTTTTGGATACAACATTAGGGAATTTTTAATTCGAGTTACTGCGAAAATGAAAAGAAAATAAATTTAGATATATTATAGCATACAAGAGTTATTGGGTGGAGATACAGTCACATAAGTAATTTAATCTTATGTGTTAATTAAATTCAATGATTATTAATTATAGTACTCGTTTTTCACAATATAGTTCTCACCATATACACTATATATATATAAACTATAGTTTTACGGACTTCCATTAAAAATATAGTTTTATGGGCTATGTCTTTTTATGTGCATTTTATGGACCATATTAATACCTGGGCCCAAAATAAAACTAAAAGAAAGTTTTACCTCATACTCTCCTTTTATACTTATACCCCCACAAATATAAGGAAAATACGTTTTTGCCCTTCTATAAATTATAAAATCTAAAAATTTTACCATTCCATCATTTCAAGTTTTCCGGAAAAAGTAAGCGTTTTTTATTAAACTTCCGGAAAACTTGATTTTCAAGTTTCTCGGTAGTGTAAATAACTACCGGAAAACTTGAAAAAAAGTTTTCCGGAAAAAAATGAACTACCGCGAAACTTAAAATCAAGTTTTCCGGAAGTTTTATTTATTTTAATTTTATTTTTATTTTTAATTTTTAATTTTTTTAACTGATTTTTTTCTTGTTATTCTTTTATTTTAGTGGGTGCTGGTGTACGAGGTAGAGACGGCAGAATCGTTCGACCATCACACGAGGAAGGTACTTCATCATCTATGATGCATCCTCCGGAGAGGATTCGACCGACAGCGTCGACGAGGAGAAGACGACGGATGATAGTAGAAGAAGATGACAAGGGAGACCAGGAGCATATGGTTATCCTGGAGCTGATGTTACTATGCATCAGCAGGAGGACCCTCCTGTAGTACATGAGGAGGAAGAGAGAGAGCATGCAAAGGAGGGACATGGTGGACCTCAGGGGACGCAGTATCCTGGAGGACCATATGATTTGTCCGTCCTTACTCGATACGATCAATATGTTTCAGCTAGATTATGGTTTGGTCAAGTATATTAAATTAATTATTATTTATGTGCATTAAAAATATTTTAATTAATTATTATTTTTGTTCTATATTTAATTTTAATGTCATATATTTTCTTTGTATACATGAGCGACCAATGCTGAAAATTGTTGCGCATGAGAAAAAGCTGCAACAATTTACGCCGCAGGTACTCCCATGAGTCATCGAGAACTGAGTGACTTTGTTGGGATTGACCCCATTACAACGGGGTAGTTTGAAGACGATTGACAACAACCTGATTTCCGCATTTGTGGAAAGATGGCATTCTGAGACATCGTCATTTCACATGTCATTCGGTGAAATGACGATTACTTTGGATGATGTTGTCAATCTTCTTGGATTGCATGTCAGGGGTCAGTTCTACACTCCACCTGATGTAGATAGAGCAATGGCATATCATCTTGCTACTTTATTAGGAGTGTCTGCGGAATAGATCTGGGGGGAGACCAGAAAGACCAGAGGGGCGCATTACCGACTGGATTGGTTGAAGGAGGTATTAGTGAGGCAATGCCAAGCAGAGAGATTTGATTGTGCTGTCAAGGCATATCTGCTGAATTTAGTAGGGAGTATTATTTTCACATATAAGAGTCATACTCTTGTTGATGCGAAGTACCTCCCTTTATTCAGAGATTTGGATTGTACAGGTGCATACGCCTGGGGTACTGGTGCACTCGTAGTCCTTTATGACTACCTCTCAGATGCTTACCGTTATGCCACCAGACAGTTAGGTGGTTATATATCACTACTACAGGTATTAAATATTTTAATTATTTTTAAATTATTAAATTGTATGTTTATCATTAATTTATTTAATTTTATTTGCAACTGTGCTGGATATACGAATATTTTCCAAATATTTGTAATAGAGGTGACCAGGGGGCTGATCTTACCTGCTTTGCTCGGATGAATAGTGTTAAAATGCTAGAATTAAAGATCTCAATGTAAGGAAATGGAATGCTTATCTTATTAATTAAAACTGGAGCTTGAAATACCCAGAAATACATAAAACAGAATTACCAGACGAACTGGTACAGTGTACCAGACGATACGACAACACACTAACCAGAAGCAGAAAACGCGGTCAGAGGCAGAATTCTGCGCCTGCTTACTCGGTCTCCTAACAACCAAATTGAAATCTAATTAAGCTAACCTATTCTCTGCCACGTTTATTATCAGACTAAACAATTAAATCAACAATTAAACTTATAATTAAACTGACAATTAATCCCTAAAGTAGACACCCGAGCTGGATATTCGGCCAACAATCGCTCCCCTAAACTAAACATGTCAGAAGCATTTCAGTTTATTTCTTCAGCTGACTTCATTCCAAGTGCCTCTCTGAGCTTCTCAAACACTTCCAGTTTCATTGGTTTAGTCATAATGTCAGCCAACTGCTCACTTGTACCACAATACTCCATGTCAATTATTTCATCCTTAGTGAGATTTCTCAGAAAATGAAATCTGACATCAATGTGCTTACTCCTACCATGGAAGACTGGATTCTTTGCAAGTTTTATGGTGGAAGAGTTATCACATGGTATCTTGACACTTGTACTCTGTGTGCCTCCAATCTATTTAAGTATTTGTTGCAACCAAATACACTGACATGCACAAGAAGCAGCAGCCACATATTCTGCTTCTGTGGTTGAAAGTGTCACAACTGGCTGCTTCTTTGATGACCAAGCTACTGCTTCTCCACTTAGCACGAAAACATACCCAGAGGTGCTTTTTCAATCATCCAGATCTCCTGCATAGTCACTGTCCATGTAGGCAAGCAACTCATCTTTACATCCTCTTTTGTAGAATACACCAAACTCAGTAGTAGCACTGATGTATCTTAGAATTCTCTTAGCTGCCATCATGTGAGACTCTATCGGATTGGCCATAAAACGACTTATTAGACAAACACTGTAGGCTAAATCAGGTCTTGTAACAGTCATGTACATCAGACTTCCCACCATTTTCTTGAATAGGGTTGCATCTACCTTCTTACCATCTTCTTGTTTAGTCAGTCTGTTGCTTCCTGGAACCATGGGATTCTTGACTCCATTGCAATTTTCCAAACCAAACCTTTTTAGAACTTCTTCAGCATATTTCTTCTGACCAATGTGAATACCATTGAAGTTCTTCCGTATTTCAACTCCTAGAAAATATTTCATCTTGCCCAGATCAATCATTTCAAACTTCTTTTTCATGGATTCTTTGAACTCATTTATCATAACAGAATCATTACTAGTAAAAATGAGATCATCAACACATAGACTTACAATTAGGATCTTGTTCTTTTCTTCTCTTTTGATGAACAACGTGTGCTCATAGCTGCTTTTCTCAAACCCTTCCTTAATGAAGTAGCTTTCAATTTTGCTGAACCACGCTCTTGGTGCCTGCTTTAGACCATATAGTGCTTTCTTTAATTTATATACTTTCTTCTCTGCCCCACTGATCACATACCCTGGAGGTTGAGTAATGTAAACATTTTCATTCAGCTCACTATGAAGAAAGGCACTTTTGACTTCAAGCTGAAAAATTGTCCAACCATTTCTTGCTGCCAGAGCTATCACTGTTCTAATAGTATCCCATCTAGCTACTGGAGCAAAAACTTCATTGTAGTCTACTTCTTTCTCTTGTGCATATCCCTTAGCCACAAGACGAGCTTTACACTTATCTACTTCACCCTTCTCATTTAATTTAGTTTTGTAGATCCATTTTACACCAATTACTTTGGCTTCCTTTGGTGCATCAACAAGCTCCCAGGTTTCATTCTTTACAATAGCATTGAACTCCATATCCATTGCATCCCTCCATCTTTTCAATTTTACTGCTTCTTCATAATAAACAGGATCATCAGAGGATATAAACAGTGCTAGATTTTGTACCTCTTCATCTTCTTCTGATAGTCCTTCTCCACTTATATAGTCTTGAAGATAGTTTCGAGCTCGAGTGATTCTTCTTTTTGGAAGTGTAGGTGTGGTAGTGTCACTGGAGATATTACTGTGACCAGAAGCAGTATCACTGGCAGTACTACTTTGATCAGATTCTGCTTCTTCTTCACTTTCTTCATCAATGGAGGCATATGTATCATTATCAGCTTCTCCCCAGTCAAGAATGTCATTCTTGGCTTCTCCTTCTGTCTTTTTCCAGTCCCAGGTTTTTCTTTCTTCAAACACAACATCTCTGCTAATTATCACCTTCTTTGTGGTCGGGTTGACCATTTTGTATCCCTTAAACTCTTCACTGTACCCTATCAGCACACACTTTTGACTTCGAGCATCCAACTTTGACCTCTTTGCATCTGGTACATGTACATTTCCTATACATCCAAACACTCAGAAATGATCAACATTAGGTTTAACTCCACTCCAACATTCTTCTGGTGTTTTGTTCTTTACAGCAGAAGTAGGACTTCGATTGAGAATGTGGCATGTCGTTTTCACAGCTTCTGGCCAGAATGGAGTTGGCATCTTCTTGTCTTCTAGCAAGCATCGCACTATGTTAAGTATGGTACGATTTTTACGTTCTGCAACTCCATTTTGTTGAGGAGTATAGGTTGTAGTCAGTTGTCTCTTGATACCTTCGAGTCTGCAGAATTCTGTGAATTCTTTGGAGGTGAACTCCTCTCATCTGTCTGTTCTTAGTCCACAAATGGATAGACCAGACTCATTCTCCACAATATTTTTGAAGCTTTTAAATGTTGTGAAAGCTTCACTCTTTTCATTCAGAAAGTAAACCCAGAGCTTACGACTCAGATCATCAATAAAGGTCAGTAGATACCTTTTGTTACCATATGACTTTGGAGTGATGGGTCCACAAATATCTGAGTGTATAAGTTGTAGCCTCTGAGTTGCTCTCCATTTGCTTTTCTTTGGAATGATCTTCCGATGTTGTTTTCCTTTCATACAGCTTGTACATACATATGTTGACATCTGAAACTTAGGAAGTCCTCTGACAAGTTCCTTCTGGTGTAGTAAATTCAGACTGGTAATACTCAGGTGACCATATCTCTTGTGCCACAAGTCACCAGTATCATCACTGCTCACATTCAGACATGCAGAAGATGTATCCATCATAACATTGGCTCGAACAACAAACATTCTATTAGAGGTCATGCGTGTGTGCATGATTAGTCCTCTTTTAGAATGATAAAGTCTGCATTCTCCATTTTGTATCAGGATAGTTAACCCTTTTTCTTGTAGTTGACCCATACTCAACAAATTGTTTTTCAACTCAAGAACATAGTACACTTCAGAGATTACCTGAGTTGCTCCTTCTACTTCAAGTCTAATGTTGCCCTTCCCTTTCACTAGCATTCTGAGATTGTTTCCCAGTTTTACAGAATGACTGAATTGTTCATCCAACTCCACGAACCATTGTTTGTTTCCTGTCATGTGATTTGAGCAACCAGAATCAAGAAACCATATTGCTTCTTTTTTTGACTTGTTGAACTCAACATAGGACATCAGCAGAAGTTCTTCCTCCTCATCCAGTTCAGCATATTTGGTTCTTCTGTCCCATTCTGGGCACTCATTTTGAAAGTGTCCCAGTCTGTGACATTTGAAACATTCAACTGTAGCTTTGTTGAATGTTTGTCTGCCTCGTCCTCTACCTCTTCCTCATCTATTCATGCCTCTGCCTCTGCCTCTGACTGATCTTTCATCATATGTTACTTTTAACATTTGTTCTTCTTCCTGTTGTCCCAGCATCCTCTGTTCATGAACTAGAAAACTACCATGTAATTCATCAATGGTTAAGACACTTAGATCATTTGACTTCTCAATTGAGCAGACAACATAGTTAAATTTGGAGGTCAATGATCTGAGTATCTTACTAACCACTGTACTTTGTTCCATCACCTCACCATTTGTTTTTATTTTGTTGACCACGGCTAGAGTCCGTCCCAAGAAGTTATCAACTTTCTCTCCTTCTTTCTTGGCCAGTAACTCGAATTCTTTCCTCAAGGCTTGAAGTTGTGCTCTTCGTACCTTTGTGGACCCTTGATACTTCTGTTTCATTGAGTCCCAGATTGCTTTTGATGTTTCCTTGTTAAGTATCGTCTCCAGTATTTCTCTGTCAATAGCTTGAAACAGATAATTTTTCACTTTTAGATCTTTGAGTTTGGCTTCCTCCAAACTCTTTCTCTGAGCCTCACTTGCTGGTGTATTTCCAACTACTGGTGCTGGAATTCCTTCGTCCACCAGATTCCACATTTCCTTGCTCATAAGGAAATTCTCCATTGTCATTGACCAGTAGTCATAATGGCCATCAAACTTGGGAATAGACGGCTGCACGAACCTTTCTGAGGTTGACATGATGATTTCTCTTGTGTTTCACTCACACACTCAAACTCCCGTGTTTGTTCTAGACTTCACTTGTCCACACTCACTCTCACGATTATCAGGCCTCTTTCGAAGCTCTGATACCAATTGTTAAAATGCTAGAATTAAATATCTCAATGTAAGGAAATGGAATGCTTATCTTATTAATTAAAACTGGAGCTTTAAATACCCAGAAATACAGAAAACAGAATTACCAGACGAACCGATACAGTGTACCAGACGATACGACAACACACTAACCAGAAACAGAAAACGCGGTCAGAGGCAGAATTCTGCGCCTGCTTACTCGGTCTCCTAACAACCAAATTGAAATCTAATTAAGCTAACCTATTCTCTGCCACGTTTATTATCAGACTAAACAATTAAATCAACAATTAAACTTATAATTAAACTGACAATTAATCCCTAAAGTAGACACCCGAGCTGGATATTCGGCCAACAAATAGATGGAGCTACAAACAAGGCAAGCACAAGATCCCTGAGTATAGACATATGATTGACGCACTGACACCTGCTGAAGTTATATGGAGACCATGGGAGAATCATAGGGATGTCATTCCCTTTGATGATATCATGCTCTACACCGGTCACCTCTGATTATGTACCACAGTAGTGGCGTACATATCAGAGAGGTGTTTGAGACAGTTCAGATATATCCAACATATTCCACCACAGTCACTTGCAGATCTTTCTAGATTATATGATGCAGATGTGGAATGGATGGGATATGTGACTCCTGTCACAGAGTTATATCAAAGGATCTATCCAGCTACATATCCATTCGAGTGTCGGGAAGAATATTTGGAGTGGTTCTACCGGGTATCTCATTCACTGCTAGTGCGACCCGAAGGTGTACCTTAGGTCCCGAATTTTAGTGCACCGACCACCACTGCAAATACTACTAGTTCAGAGCCATCTATTCTACAGCAGGTCGGTGATCTTATATAGCAGGGCTTGGAGGCACATGAAGCTCACCCAGATGATGATTTGTATTCTTATTTTTATAGAGCTTTGTATTTATCTCGTTGTCACAGTAATTAGTAGACTTCTTGTAAACATTGTTTTTCTAAACATTAATGTTAGTTTGTTCTTATTTCATCATGTTTAGTATTATTTAATTATATTTCATTAATTTTATATTATTTATGATGAACTATAACGAAAGTAAACTAAATAAAATACAAGATAAAATATAACGACAGAAAACTAAAATGAACTAATAACAAGTGATTTTATATATTTTTAAAGTATTGTACTTCATACAAAATCAATCATCATTTAATGACATGGCATCTATGGGTTCTTTTAGTGGAACTTGTCTAACACGTGACATATTGCCTATTAAAGACCCCCAATGTTGTAGACGTACTGTATATGCTATTGCCCAAGAAGTTGCCTCATCGGTGCGATATTGCTTCCAACCTGGTGCAATGTTTGACATTGGAAATCCATCTTTCATCTTTAACTGCAAAATATATTGAAATAATAAATAATTTTATTATTTAAAAAAAAACATTACTTAAGAAAATAATATAATATATGCTATTTTTTGTCGATCTTGAATGTGAACCCCTCATAGGAAAGAAAGTCATAGAAAATGTCTGACCAAACATGACGAGAATAATATTATATGTTGTCGCTATCACGTAACCCATATCAGGTATGGACATCCATTTATCTATCGGTTGAACACCCAAGCCTGTTATCTTCAACGCATTTATAATTTCTTTAATGCGTCCTGGGAACAATCTATCATATGGACTTATAAGAGAAGCAATCTCCTGGTCCAATCCAAAGAACAAGATTCCTCACCGTGTCCAAGGAGTGATGCAATAGCGCGATAGTCACAATTTCCATCTGCTATCACATTAAATATGTCATCAATGTATGGTTGAATAACATCAGGAAATTGTCTCAAGAACAAATGTATTGATGATTGAGAGGGTTGTTTCTTTGATGAAAGAAAATGCATCTTCTTTGATGATTGAGATGGTTGGGAAGTAGGATCTTCACAATATGTTGCATTAACATGCTCAAAGTAAGAAGGGTCTCGATACACATCATATCCATCCGGCTTCTTAGACTTACTCTTCTTCACTCGTCCTTTGGTTTGAACCTTTTCAGGTGGTCGACACGTTGAACTTGTAGTTGGAAAATCAAGTTCACGCACCTTACTCTTCAATACCTTTTTTCCTATAACATCAAGTGATCGAAAGCGTTTCCACAAGGCATCCATCTCAACAGACATATCTAACTCTGATCCATCTTCTGTGTCTTAAGTAAGTTCACATTCCATGCTTAATTTCCTCCATTGAATATGCATAGAATCTAAAGGAATTGATTCACCCATTAATTTATATTGTGCCAATTCACAAGAACAGGGTAACCCGTATGTGCTTATGAGGGAGCACCCACATACAGATTTGTCGGTACCCACCGATTCAACTTTCTCGTATTCTTCAGCAATACGTGTTTTAGCTTTTTTTGATACAAATGTATTCAATCTCTGATAAAATAGATTATTGTGTTCGCGACCTTCACCATAAAAACTTTTCTGAAAATGAGGCCCTAATTCTTTTATATTGCAACCTTATCATGTTGTTCATAGCCTCCCAACATCTACACATGTTACCCATGCTGTTTTCCAACATTAACTTCAGTTTCCAATGAGCTGACTCAACCCTATCATTACATGTAAATTGTCACCGTGGAGCAATCCAACAATATATAGTAAAATTACAAAATGGAATTTTTATAGTGAGATGTCATACCTGTTAGTCGTTGTGTTTCCCAAATGCACGACTCGATTTGTCCATGCTTCAACAAACCATTGCTTATGAGGAGTCAACCAAGTTTCTTTCACATAATCAACAAACACTTTACAATCGACACATGATTGCTCAAACATGTGCAAGCGCATGATCTACTATTTTTCATCATTGGAATACATAACGTCTTTCCACATATTCAAAACTACCTCTTGTTTATCCTTTAAGACATGTTGCTTGCATTTTGCTCCAGCATTTTTATCGATATGAAACTGACAAAGCAAATTAACAGCATGTGGAAATACATTACCAACTGCTTTAATTAAAGCAAGATCTCTATCTGTCACAATTACATGAGGAAAATTATTTTATGTAACAAACAGTTCTTTTAGCCTCTCTAATGCCTAACAAAAGTTTTCTTCCTGCTCGCATTCCAAATAAGCAAATCCAACCACAAATGTCATCTCTGTTGATGTCATACCAACAATTTCAAGTAATGGCATTCTGTATTTATTGGTTTTGTAGGTACTTTCCATAATTTACACAATAGAAAACAAATTCAACAACTTCACCGAATCTGGATGAGCCAAAAAAATATCTTCCATAACATATGAGTCTTCCCGCTTTCTATTTCAACACACATATTTTGTATCTTCAATTAACTTGACTAATTGTTGCATCTCTATCTTATGACATCTCACCTTCAATCGAATGATACTCCTCTGTTTATATATTTGTGAGATTTGAGTAACTTTGTTCTTATCTCGATCTTGCAAAGACAGTAATATGTGCCTAGGTGCAACATTATATTTTGTTAAGTCGTGTACATGTTTTTTCTCTTCTTCATCTAAATGTCCAACAAATGCATGTCCCTAAAAAATATCAGGTAATTCATGGTTGTGAACTCCACAAATTACTTTTACTGTCCATCATGAACCATCTTTTAATGGTTTTGATCTAAGCTTGAAAGGACAACCACACTTTTTTGTTGAACTTCGAGTTAAACTATCAACACCCTTATACTTTCCTCCTTTATCACAACCTAATATTAATTTATTTTTCCTCCCTCTTTCTCCAGTCTCTTTATCTGATCTTGTGATGATAACGGTCACTTTATGTTTTATACCGATTTCTCTAGCCCAATTCACAATAGCTTCTTGTGTATCAAATATCTGAAATAAAATATAAAATACATTATAATAATTAATCACAATAATAGATTTTTACGATAGTAACTATAATTATTCATACATGTTATGTGTTAAAAACATTGGTAGTATCAACGCATGTTTTATCAGATAATACTAACGGATTATCTATATCTATCAAAAATAAAAAATAAAAATTTAAAAAAAATTAACAAAAAACTATTTAAAAAAAACTTTAAAAAAATTGGAAAAGAAAACTACCGGAAAACTTGTAGGGAAGTTTTCCGGTAGTGTTAAAATACGCTTCTTTTCCGGAAAACTTTTTCCAAGTTTTCCGGTAGAAGACTTCTGTACCAGAAAACTTTTTACGTACCGGAAATCTTTTTTTTTTTTGAGCTCCAGAAATCTTTGAGGGGTAAAAAAACGAATTTAAATTTACATAAATAGTAAAAAATATACAGGATATTATTGACAGTTTAAAAAATATGTGGAGGTATAAGTATAAAAGGGGGAGTATGGGATAAAACTTTTAAACTAAAATGAAGAAAATATTACTAGGGAGCCCCATCTAGTCCCTATAATCCATAGTTTGCATAAACTTTAATTTTGTCTCCACATTTTTTAGAAAAAAAAACTCCCAAAATTTGCAAACATTTCTTTCTATTATTTTGAAATTTTCAAAATAGAACTTTAGTATTATAAAAATCTAAAAAAAAAATTATTAACGTCAGTCTTAATGTAATCTAAGTCAATGCAGAATATAAATCTAAATTAACACGAAAATATAAAAGATTTTGGATTCACTTTTAAAAATTTTGAATTCTCGATTTTTTTGAATATAATATGTTTTTTTTAAAGTGAAAAAATGTAAACTAAATTCTTTTAAAAAAATATTGGTTGTGCTCCAGATTTTTCTTAAAAAATGCAAATAAAATTGAGTTTTATTAAAATAGTTCAAATATTCTCTTATATTTTTTCTAAATATTTGGAGATATGGAGTGAGTAAAACTCATTCTTCCATACAATTTCTAGATATGAGAGAACTATGAAAATATTTGGAGATATGGGAGTACTTTGAAAGAAAAAAAAAACGAATGAGACTTTACGTTGTTATAATAGTTTATAAATTAAAAATATATTAATCATAAGTATCATCTTACTATTCTCTACAAAATCACTCTCTTAAGAAATATAAAAAATTCTCTATTTTCTCCTTCATCCAAACTCTTCCGTTCCTTTCTCCTCTAAACTCTCAAACAAAGTCTAAAACAATGGCGATATGGATTATCTCTCTTATATATATAACATTTTCTTCATTTTTAGTCGATGTGGAACTAATCACTCACACTTCTAAAAGAAACAAAGTTAATAAAACAAAGGCTTAAATTCACTTTGGTCCCCCAATTTTACATAAAATGAACTTTTAGTCCATTTATTTCTAAAATCAATTTTTAGACCCCTATTAACTAATTCTTGCAATTTTTTTGGTTTTACGATGTTATACTCTCATTAACGTATTTTTTTATTAATTTTATTTATATATTGAAATATTAAAATCAAATTAATTTCATTTTATTTATATATATTAAAATATTTAAAATTAAAAATACATTTTTTTTATAAATTTATTTATCTTATTTAAATTTTATTTTAATAATTTAAAATGTTAAAATATTTATATAAAATAGTTAAAATTTTATTTTAAATATTTTAATATTATATTTCATATTTAAATTTGTTACATTTTTAATACTATTTAATATTTATCTTATTTATATATTTAAAATTTTAAATAAAAAATTATTTTATCCAACAATAATATAAACCTTAAAAATATTTAAATAAATATTTAAAATTTATTTATTTTAAAAATAAACTAAATAATAAAATTAAAATATTAAAACTAAAATAAATAAAATTTTAAATATTTTAATGTTTTCAATTATTGTTGGATAAATAAATAAATTTTAAATATGAAATATAATATTCAATATTTAAAATCAGATTAATAAAATTTAATATATTTTATATAAATATTTTAAAATTCTAAGTTACTATAGAAGTTAAATAAGATAAATAAGTTTTAAATATTTTTATAACAAATATAATTTAAATTTTCAATATTTTAATATATAAATAAAATTAATAACAAAAAGAAGTTAGTAAGAGTGTGGCATCATACAAAATAGCGGGGGACAAAAAAAAAATCTCAAAAATTATTAATAAGAGACCAAAAAATCAGTTTTAAAAATAAAGAGTTAAAAACAAAAAAAAAATCTCAAGAATTATTAATAAGAGACCAAAAAATCAATTTTAAAAATAAAGAGTTAAAAGTTCAATTTAGACAAAATAGAGAAATCAAAAGTGTATTTAAGCCTAAAATAAACTATAGTATTAAACCATTGATTAAAAATTAAAATTCATTCAATTAGTGCTAAAAAAAGTCAATCAATTAAAAATACAAATGTTAAAGACACAACGGATCCAAACATCTTTTAAATGGGAGGAAAAAAAAAAGTATTATAATTTTTTGGTAAAATAAATTGTACAACTATAGAGACTAATAAAAGTCTCAAACTTGTATAAAATTCGAAACTTTTATGAGCAATTTAATCCTCAATGCTTGAAAAAACCAAAACCTAAATTCGAGCAATTCTTACCCAAACCGTAATATTATAAAAAAAACTTATAACAAACTCAAATTAGAAGCCAAATGTGAGAATAATTTTCCATTTAAAAATAATTTTTCTAGAAAGCCTATGTCCCAATAGTTTTGAAGTAGCAAAATTGATTTACAAGGAATGAGGGTTTGAATTGTAAATCTCCCTTTTTAAATTTTCCTGAAAAAACTTAAGATTTGAACTCAAGAATGTTCTTGGTTAAGAAAGCAGAAAAACGGAGAACGTTCTTAGTTTATCAGAAAAACGGAGAACGTTCTTGATTAGTTGTAAAACAGAAAACAATTTGTATTTTTAATGTTGAAAAACAATCAAACTGAATAAAGAGATAAATGATAAGAGATACCACACACAGATGTATCCTGGTTCACCCAATTTGGGCTACGTCCAATCCTCACAATTGTAAGATTTTCCACTAAGTGTTTAAAACAAGAACCTTCTTGGTTTTACAGCACCTAGCTTAGATCAACCTTTATCTTTGTTATAGACTTTAATTTAATTCCACCCAGAAATAGATTAATAAAATCACCTACCAACCTTGATAGGATTTCTTACAATCTACCCCAAACTATACTTAACTCTTATAGTTTGAGTTTTACAATAATGATGAGATTGTTTTGTTAGAATCTGAGATGTCTCAACCTTATTTGAGATTCGATTCTTTACAAAGAATTCAGTACAAATGTATCAAAGTAAATAAGAGCTTAATCAGACTGATTCTTTTAAGTGATGAGAGAGTTTCAAGTATGTAAATGTGAATGATTTTGAGAGACTTGTTAGCACTTGAACTTCTGCGTCTTCCTTGAGCTTTGGCATTCCTTTTATAGGCTTGAGCGCATTAAATGGAGGTCAATAGAGCTGTTGGTAGTGCCCTTGTCAGGCTTGACCAGAGACAATATTTATGATTAAAAATAATCCAACTTTTGACTATTTTTAATTTCTGTTTTGACTGGGCTGTGTATTGCGTTTTTAGATAAGATTTTCTTGAGTATTAATGATCCTTTTAATGCTTTAGATAAGTGATAATATTACTAGCTTGAACTAGAGCTTTTGATCAATTAAAACAGATTGGAAAAGATCATGAAAACTTGATGTAGGAAGCTTGTACTGAAGCTGCTAAAACTGACTGGAGATTGATGATCAATCTAGACTTTTGAACTTTAAGTATCCTGGAGATTGATAATCAATCTGGACGTTTTTCTGGACATACTGGAAACTAACTTGACTTCAAGGTTGTTTAACAGTCTTGACAGTCATTTTCAGAATTGTCTGGACAGGCTTGTTTGAGAGTATTTTTCTTTTGCAATTCAAATGTCCTCTTTGATTTGAATAGATCCTATGTGTCCCTGCCATGTAGTGATCATATTCATGTAACTTCTAGAGGCAACAACTTTGTCTAATTGATGGAGATTGATGGATCTTTATGCTGCCATGACCATATTTGAATCTGGAAACATTATCCGTTTTCCAGAATATGTCAAGAATGTTCTCTGCCTTTGTTTATGTTGATTTCTTTGATTCTTTTGAAACTTATCTTTGAATTAATACACTCAAAAGCACATGTTAAATTAACAATACACTTAGAATTATAATTAATGATATTTAATTAACCTTTGTTTATTTTCATCAAAACTTTAAAATGAGAGCTTGTCTTAACAAGTTTTATACTTGTGGTAAGTTTGACGTTATAAGCAAATGCTATACATTAAGAGGTAAAATAGAAGCTCTAAATCTTGATTAATATATCGAGGAACATATAAATAACCTATAAATTGAGACATTTAAAAATCATTATAGTAAGGAATCTTCTGATGATTCAAATCAAATCCAAAACAACGACTTATTAGAAGAAGACTCTAATCCTCAAGGAAAATTAATGTTTTAATAAATGAGAAAGATCTCCTTTCTGGGGCCATAAATATAATTACTGATCCCAAATAAACGAAGATTTATATTGAAAAATTAAAATCAACTATTGAATAACCAAATTTCTCTTACTTCCTCGTCGACGTAGATTTCTATTCGACAACGAAAGAATTATAGAGGTACAAAAAAATTTCAATAGTTTGTGAACTTACTCACTCTAGATCACGTGTTCTCGAATGTGATCTATGAAACACTCAATCAGATTTTTCTTATACTTTTTCGAGCACCTAACAATGGCTTATATATGCTTCCAATCTAATCCAAAGTAGTTACAAAGAAATTACAAGCTAACCACCCAAGTAACTAACAAAACTGACTTTGTAGATTGAGATATCACATAGTTATACTAGGCATAACTAACACCTATCAACCAAATGATCCACCAGATTCAATAGAAGAAGTGGGTAGTTTGAATTCGTTATGATGAAGTGATTTAGATTCACTCAAAAACTGGTGCTAGTGAGGGTTGGAGAGATAGTTCTACAGTAGATTGAGAAAAATAGTAAAAGAGACACTTTATTTTGGGAGGATCCTTAAGTAGATAGGTCAACGTTAGCTTGTCAAACCTCTCTTTGGTGTTGCGGTGAATTAGAAACTATAGATTACTTATCTTTTAAATTACTTACTTTTTCTATGATGTGAAAAGAGATTTTAAAGTGGTTAGAATTTAGATTAATTTTGATGGAAGGAGGAGGCAAACATTTAATACAATTTGCAGGTTTGATTGAAGGAGGAAGAGTGATTGGGCACAGACCTATTTCTAGTGGTATAAGGTTGTTGAGAAGGTCAAAATTTTACCATAGACGTTGTTTCATTCTAAAGTAAAAGGCTTTGTTTACACAATTGGACAATGTATTATGAATTTCTTGTTTGACATTGTCAAGTGAACATGTTTAATTGGACATCTTATTGATGAGAGGGGCAATTGAAGCTAGTAGACTTACATGGTTAGTTCAAAGATGACGAGGGATCAAAAACATGCGTTTCTATTAACCAAGAGGACTTAGTTATGTGGTTGACCTATGGCTACGTGTCATTTGGCTTGCATTTTATGCAAGGTTGATGAGGGAACAATTAAAAGGCTTATTTGGGAACATACAATTCATAAATATCTTCAACAAAGGCATTATCAAGAAATATGAGTTTTATGAGGATGAGAACTATATATAGTTGATATTCGATAATATACAAGTTTGAAGGATAATTGTGTTGCAGAAGCCATAAGGTTACTAGGCTATGTTACTACAATTGTTTAACAAGCCTTGTGTTAAAAAATTGAAATTGGTATGTATGTTGTTATTCTCGTGGATCTAGGTAGTTTGGTTCTATGGGGGAATAATGATGAAAACGTTGGATCAATTGTTGTTTAATAAGGTGGGGGCTTCTTGAGTTAGATTGGTTGGGGTATCACTCTATAATCTCTTATGCGTGTGTGTTGGTATTTAATTAAGTGACTAAGTTGAAATGATTAAAAAAACTTAATTAAAAATAAATTATTTGGAACAATATGAATTTAAATTGTGGTTGAAAAAATAATTAGCTGAATGTTATTTATATTATGATCGAACTTCGAATTACTAAGATCTTAGTTTTAGAAATTGGAATATTAATAAAAAATATTATGTTTGTAGTAAATTGATTTTACTTAATTGATTTGTACATATCTTGTGTAGTAGGTTAAAGGTGAATAATATTTTTTTTTTAAAAAATATATTTATAATTAATTTTAAATATATATATATATATATATATATATCTTTAACAAAAGATAGTTTTATTATTTTGATGATTGAAAATATTGATATTATTTAAAAATAAGAAAACAATAATATTTTTTTACATGAAGAAAATAATGATATTAAAAACTAAAAAATATGAAACTAATTTAAATTAAAAGTAATTTTAAAAATAAAATATAATTAGAGAAAAATGACTATATATTATCAGTATCAACCAATTTTACATGTATAATTAATAAAAACTATTAATTTTGTCATTTTACTGGATAATTTTAATGACATTACAAAAATAAATATACTGATATTTGAATATTTTTTTCACATTCTTTCCATCACCTTTTCCTTCCCTCTTAATCTTATTTTATCTATTGATTATTTTTTATTTTTTAATTGAGAGATAGAAAGATTAAGAAGGAAGTATAGAGAAGACAAATGATAAACAATATCTCTATGAAACTCATATAACTATATGCACATTTTTCTGGTTAATATTTTTTTGTAATAATAATGATACTATATAATTCATCTATAAAAATATAATAAAATATTATAATATTATTTATTTATTTTTTATCTGTATTACAATTGTATTTAACTTGTTATTATTAATGTATCATAGACATGATTAAAAATTTATGATATTGTATGTAACCTCTTTTTATTGGGCTCTCTTATCCTACATACATCCATACATGTCTTAATGATGACCATCAAATGGGCCATAGAATTGACACCATAAGTTTTTATATAAAAAAGAAAAAATCTAAACCATACATAACATAACATAAACACACTTACATATCACTATGATGTATGCATGGATGGATGTGATTATAGTTATTATAATGATGATGGATGATGATAGTGCATGGTACATGTGAAGAAGACAGACAGGCCAGAAAGAAGAATAAGATTTGACTTGATTTCAGAAGACAGAGTGTGTGTGTGCAAGTGTTACATTAACAACAACGAGAAGAACAACAACAAAGAAGAAGAAAGAGAAAGCGATAGAAAGAAAGAAAAAAGCAAAATATTCAATCAGATCGAATTTTATTTTGACGTCCGCACCACATACGCTTCTCTCTCTCTACTTTCTCTCTCTAAAAAAACTCAACAAGATAATAACAGAACCACAGGGCCCCCTCTTTTCTAGAAGAAGAAGAAACAAACCCTAGAAAAACTCTACTCTTCATTCTTCAACGCAATTCAAATTTTATTTTCGTTTTTTCTCTCTTCAGTTTCGACTTCTGGTGAGTTCAACTCGTCCGAGTCATGGATCGTTGAATTCGAGTTCGATCTTTAGCTACTATTTTTGTTACTTTTTTCGAACTCGACACTGTTTTATTTTGTTAGCTTAATATTTTTAAGTTTTTTTTTTAGTTTTTTGTTTTCAATTGAGCTTAGACTTGGTTTAGATAGAAGCTAATTTTTGAACTATTTGTTGATTTGGTAATTGTGTTTTTTTAATTTGGTTTAATATGTAGTGTTTTTGTTGAGTCTGGTTGATGATTTCGGATCTGTATTTTTGTGTTTCTTGCAGAGATTCATTTCGAAGTGGTTTGAAGATTGAGCATTTAATTGGCGATAGTGTAATTGTAGTTTTATCAGTTTGTTTTGGAGATTTTTTGGGTTAAGAGGTTTTTTTTGCTTTTTTTTGTTGTTTTTAGATAAATTTTGTTGTGCAAGTGTTTGGTTATCACGGGTTTGGTGTGGGTAATTTGTGACTTTGATGAGTTCATGTTTAGTACACTTGGTTATAGTTGTTGTGCTTAGTGTTTAAGTGATTTGTTTGTTAAGAATGGTGCCTCCGGGGCCACCCACTCCGATTGGTGGTGCCCAGTCAGTGTCGCCTTCGCTTATGAGATCGAATTCGGGGATGATGGGAGGTCAAGGTGGTCCCATGCCTTCACAAGCTTCTTTTCCTGCGTTGGTTTCGCAGCGAAATCAGTATAATAACATGAACATGTTAGGCAACATGTCTAACGTTGCTTCCATGATGAACCAGTCTTTTTCTAATGGGATTCCAAACTCGGGACTTTCGGGAATGGGAAGTAGCCAGAGGGGAGGTGCTGGTATGGATGCTGGTGCTGAACAGGACCCGCTATCTGGTATTGGCAATGGAATGGGATTTGGTAATCCTTCGTCGTCGTTTGGGCAATCGAATGTGGCTAACCCTAGCTCATCTGGTCAAGGTCAAGGTCAGCAATTTTCGAACCCTTCTGGTAACCAGTTGTTGTCGGATCAACAGCATTCTCAACAACTCGAAGTTCAAAATTTCCAACATAGTCAGCAGCAGTCGGGGCAGCAGTTTTCGGCTCCTCTGAACACTCAACAACAACAACAGCAGCAGCATTTTCAATCAATGCGAGGTGGGATAGGTGGTATTGGACATGTGAAAATGGAGCCACAGGTAAACAACGATCAGTTCGGGCAGCAGCAGTTGCCATCACTGAGGAATCTTGCTCAAGTGAAATTGGAACCGCAACAACTTCAAACAATGAGAGGTATGGCGCCGGTAAAAATGGAGCCGCAGCATACTGATCAGCCATTTTTGCATCAACAACAGCAACAGCAGCAGCAGCAGCAGCAACAACTCCTCCATATGTCAAGGCAAACCTCTCAGGCTACTGCTGCACAGATGAATCTTTTGCAACAACAAAGACTAATGCAATATCAACAGCAGCAGCAACTCTTAAAGGCAATGCCTCAGCAACGGTCCCAGCTACCGCAGCAGTTTCAACAGCAGAATATGCCTATAAGGTCTCCTGCAAAACCAGCATATGAACCTGGGATGTGTGCTAGGCGGTTGACTCATTACATGTATCAGCAACAACATAGACCTGAAGTAATAATTATTCTTACTAGTTTTTTTTCTTTCTAAATATGTATATTAGCTATCATATTATTAAACATTTTCCCTTGGTTTTATGTAGGATAACAACATTGATTTCTGGAGGAAATTTGTTGCCGAGTATTTTGCTCCTAATGCCAAAAAGAAGTGGTGTGTTTCCATGTATGGAAGTGGCAGACAAACAACTGGAGTTTTCCCTCAGGTCTGCTGCAAGAGTAAACCATATTTAGATGCTTCTGTAGCCCCATCTAAGTTAGTATCTTGATTATTGAATGATGTACATAGTCCGTTGTACTGTACTCATTTATTAGCGTCTTCATTTTGTTATGTTTGCTGTAATGTTATATCTGGAGCAGCTATTGTTTCAAATATTCTGTTAGTCATTGGATTTAGATTCAAGGTGTGGCTATGTTAGGTCCATGAAATCAAGCATTAATTCAAGCTAATGTATTGATTTTTGAAATGTTTTCAGGATATATGGCACTGTGAAATATGTAATCGCAAACCTGGCCGTGGGTTTGGTAAGTTCTATCTGTTATTTTATCTAGTGTTGGTTCTTTAACATCTAAATGTCGGTGTTATAAACTTTTAAAACCCGTTGGTAGTTTAAACCCATGATTGTACTTTATTAAACTCTTTCTTAAACTTTTAACATGTTTTCAGAGGCAACTGCTGAGGTTCTTCCCAGGCTTTTCAAAATTAAGTATGAAAGTGGTACTTTAGAAGAGCTACTGTATGTCGACATGCCTCGTGAATATCATAATTCCTCTGGCCAGATTGTTCTAGATTATGCAAAAGCAATACAAGAAAGTGTTTTTGAGCAACTTCGCGTTGTTCGTGATGGTCAACTTCGAATAGTTTTTTCTCCAGACCTGAAGGTTATGAATAGGAATAATTATCTCGAGCTTTTAACTGAAGTTGAGCTTACATTGTTGTTGGTATTATCTTTATATCCGACAGGATTTTTAGTTGACATTCTTTTGTTCATTCTTTCATTTGCAGATATGCTCTTGGGAATTTTGTGCTCGGCGTCATGAAGAGCTCATCCCCAGAAGATTGTTGATACCACAGGTTGCTGATTAAATACTTTCTTTATATTTTGATCTTGTATCAAATATCAATATTAATACTGCTCACTCACTAGATATTACACTGTGATGGTTGACATATATTATGTTGAGAGTTAGATGAAGTTTATATATTTTTTTTCATATGACTATAGCATGTTTTCATATGGTAATATATATGCTAAGCACCACCGTCTATATATATATATATATATATATATATATCCTTGGTTGCTAGTTATATTATTTGCTTTTAATGGCTTTTAGAGATTTTAACAAAGTAGTACTTATCATATTAAATTGTTGTTTCCAATCAAGTGTGTTATACATTATGCTTCTATATAAATTGTTGTTTCCAATCTATGCTTATATATCATATTAAGTGTTGTATCAGGTTAGTCAGCTTGGAGCAGTCGCTCAAAAATATCAGGCATGTACTCAAAATGCAGCACCCAATCTATCCATTCCAGAGTTACAAAATAATTGCAATTTGTGAGTCCATTTTTCCATATATTTTATATTATAATTTCTGATCTGTAGTTTTTTTGTAATTATCTAGTTGTGATACTATTATGATAGCCAGTGCCACTTTTTGAAAACTTGAAAGTTTTGTTGTTAATTATCTTGTCATTTCTTCTTCTGGGGTGATGGAATCGGCCTTGGTTTTTTCCCCTTTGAGTAGGGATTTATATGTTAAATTTCACTGTACTTATCTTCTTAATTTGAGTCTGCAATCTGTTCTGTTCTCCTCTCAAGCCTTCTTCTTGGTTTGTCCGGCTAGACCTTGTATATAGTTCTCATAGTGATGCTTCATAGTGGTTTCTAATGAAGTCTTAATTTTAATTTGTTTAGAACTTAAAGAAAGAGCAGATTTGGTTTGTGTAATACATTTTCAGATGCTGCTGTTTACAGATTTTTGACCCTTGGAGATGATACAAACATTCATCTTATCCTTGTTGTATCAAATTTCTATGGCTAGAGTTTTTCATTTGTGTTTTCCCACCATTGCACATGTCCTAGACTGATAAGTTAATTTTGGATTTGAAGCCTTTTTTATTTTATCTACTGAGTTGATCTGTTTCTTGGAAATATGTATTTTCCCATTTTCTTTTTCCATTTCCAAATAAAATTTTGTTCCTGGGTTTTTGTTGGAACTTCTGAATCAGGTGTCACTGTTGTTAGGATAATGGCGTCTGTCTTTGCATGATAGGTCTCATTATATGTATTATAGGTCTCATTATATGTGTTTTCCCACCATTGCACATGTCCTAGACTGATAAGTTAATTTTGGATTTGAAGCCTTTTTTATTTTATCTACTGAGTTGATCTGTTTCTTGGAAATATGTATTTTCCCATTTTCTTTTTCCATTTCCAAATAAAATTTTGTTCCTGGGTTTTTGTTGGAACTTCTGAATCAGGTGTCACTGTTGTTAGGATAATGGCGTCTGTCTTTGCATGATAGGTCTCATTATATGTATTTGGGCACAATGGACGTGTGTTGCATGCTCTGATGCATTCACTTCCTATTCGATTGTGCTACTTCTTTTTCATGTATGCGTGTGTTCTAAATTAGCTTCACATGTTTTTAGAATTCTCCTTTTTCCTTTGTCTAACTTTACATTCTGCATTGCTGCTTTTCCAGGTTTGTTTCATCAGCCCGTCAGCTGGCAAAAGCATTAGAAGTTCCATTGGTTAATGATTTAGGATATACAAAGAGATATGTGCGGTGCCTACAAGTAAGACTTGAATTATCGAGACATGTTCTTTAGTACTCCCTCCGTCTAATATTCAGTGTCATCTTTGGAATATTTGCATGTCTCATTATTTGTCATTCTAAAATACCAATGAAGTATCAGTTACCTTTCTCCACTAATACCCATATTTATTGTATTTCAATCCACATAATTACTCCACTAACTACTTTATTAGTAAGAGGATAGTGTAGCTCAGTTTCTCATGGAAATTAGGACACTCATTGATTTTCTTAAGAAATGTACTTAACGTTATATCACACTTAATATGAGACGGAGAGACTGATTGGTATAGTTGAATACCACTGTTAACTTTAACTGCTGTACCTAAATAGACTGGCAAATATTGCTTAGTTGTATAATCATTCAGTGGTCAGGTAATGTTTGTTAATGTCTGTCTGTTGTGAAGCATCAGTTTGCAAAATGTT
Organism: Cicer cuneatum; assembly: GCA_037974295.1. NCBI lineage: Eukaryota > Viridiplantae > Streptophyta > Magnoliopsida > Fabales > Fabaceae > Cicer > Cicer cuneatum. The sequence continues at coordinate 70,010,230 of JBBPBO010000001.1, read as the reverse complement.
TTATACTGGCTTAATACTCCACAGAGACTCCCAATAATATTTTTTATACAAATAGTTTATCAACATATGATTTAGGCCATTTTTCTTTGATTTCGTTAATCTTCCTGCAATTGAGATTTATATAGTATTTGGAAGATGGAGGGAATAGTATGGGAATAGACTTTAGATCTTGCGGGTTTCCTATTTAAGTCTTTCTAAGACCAGGTATCAAAAACATTACTTACTGAATTCTGGAGGGATATGCATTTCTTTCCTTTTTAATGTTGCAAATTTGACCAAGAAGCCTTTTTAAGTTACTCTAGCACTTGCTTATTTTCCTGCCTGAATTTCTTGTCTTTCTTGATACTGTTGTAAACCTGGCTCTTGAAATGCTATTCTGGAAAAAATCATGTACTGAGTACCCACTTTCTCATGCTTTTATTTTGTGCCGTTTTGATTGCAAAATATGGAAATTATTCTTGTTTGTTGATATATTCTACATCGTTTAATGAATTCCTGTTTGTTTGATAACAAACAGGACATTGAACCCAATATGGATGGCCCGTATTTTCGTGTTTTTTTTTTTCTCAATATTTTTCTGCAATTTTTGGAAGAGTGGTTATTTAGGTTTTTCATTTTTTACTTCCTGGTGCACTACCTAAGAAAATGAATAATCCTTTTTTTCCTTTATAATTGATGGTGCATCGATAAAAGTGAAAGATGTTGTCAGAAAAATTATTAATTTTTTGAAGTATGATTGTAAATTTTTTTTAAAGTAGGGTCTGCTAAGTTTAGCTTGACAGTTTTTTTTTGGTCTTCATGTGGCAGATATCTGAAGTGGTAAATAGTATGAAAGACTTGATAGATTATAGCAGAGAAACAGGGACTGGACCTATGAGTAAGTCAATCTGTTTACTTTTTTTTTAACACATTTGTGAATGAATATGAATATGGTTATGAAATTGTGTCATGTTTTTATTAAAAGGCGCCAACTTGTCTTACTCGTACTGCATTCATTTTGTTGTAGTTATTGGATTTTAGAGAAAAGGAGGAGAGGAAATAATAAGGGTTTGAATATTATTGATGATAGTTATATGCTGACTTGATTTCAAAAGACTCAATACTAATCTCTATGTATAGAGAAACATAGACTCAATCCTAAATCAGGAACAAATTATAGTAATAATGAGAGATATTCTAAGATATCTCTATGATTATAAATTGATCCTAGGAAATAACTCAAGACACTCTAATATAATATAATAGATATTATAAGATATTTTCTAATATTCTAATACGTTTGCTATTGAGCAATGAGCTTTATATAGATGTGTAAAGCCTTAAGGCCTTACAGTTATCAGTTTTCATTATAATAGTTTAGGCTAAATTACTTATTATTCCCTATAGTTTCATACTAAATAAAAGTTCTGTTTTGTCCTGCAACTAAAACTGATTAAAGATATCCCTATAGTTTTGAAACTATAAATAGTTATCGCTGTCAGATTTCATCACATCATATGATTGATAACTACATTGACATTTAAATTAAAAAATATTATCAAATCAAATGATGATACAAGTGACAAACATTATATGTACTCCCTCCTAAAGAAAATATAAGCAAAAGTAAGCACACACTTGTTAAGATAATTAGTTATTGGCATTTAATCTTGTTAATCTCTTTAAAAGTTTTAACTCCATTACCTAAATTATTCCTCATCTCATTTTATCGTATAAAAAAAGTGGACATTTGAATGGAAAAGGTCGACATTAAATGAATGTCAATTTTGGTATACTACCATTAAATATATGAAAATAATCAACTTTTGCTTTTATTTTGTTACAACTTAGATATGCCTAAATTTGCTTATATTTTGTTACGGAGGGAGTAGCTTTAATTATGTGGTGTCAAAAGTGTCATTTGCTAGTCCATGTGAGTTAGTTGTGATAATTGATTGGATTTCTTTTTCATTTATGCCAAAGATGAACTGGCATTTTGAAGATAGCTCTTTTCCACCAAATATTAAAATATTGTGTTTGCCATGTGGTATTGCTGTTTGCTTACGAGTCATTTTCCTTGTATACACTATTGGTTTGCATTCTGGAACTACAGAGTCAACCTAATTGATTTTGAATTGTCGAATCTAAATTGTATTTTGCTTGAAAATGGCTGAACAAAATGAGTAGTTTGAAATATGAACTATAATTTAAATTTGTTTTGGGCAATCAACTAATTTCCGTGAAAAATGTTATCCTACACAACCTTCCAAGCAGTGCTTATTAAATTATTCGTGGTAAAAAAAATGGTCATTTGTTGACAAAAGTTTGAGGCAATTGAGTGCATAATTATCGATCCCAAATAGCAGCATGTAGCGTTTGACCTAAAAAACTATAATGGGATGACTGCTATTCCAATTTTTTGTATGCATATTTATATATGTATATATGTGTGTATATATATATATATATATATATATATATATATATATATATATATATATATATATATATATATATATATATATATATATATATATATATATATATATAGGGAGTCATAAGGGTGGCTTGGTGGTTGCTTTAGTTGGGAATGTGGGATAAAGTTGCTGAGTTCCAAGGGGGCAACGTTGAAATCCCACTCTCCACTAACATCTAACAATTTACAAACATTTGCCTTTCCAGAATATATGTAAGTGCTGACATAAAATAATATTCAATATTCATGAAATATAAGGCATGGGTCTTATGAAATACAGAAGTAGAAACCAAAATAAGTAAAGAAAACAAACTAGTTTAAGCATCTAAGGCTTAAAATAATTGAACATTAAAAATCGAAATTCAAAAAATGGCTAATTAAACAAGGTTTTGTTTTCTGAAGCATTAGCTGCTGTTGCTGCCGTGAACAGCTGCGATTTTGTAGCAGCTATAGCAAACCAGCCACCGGCTGCTCTGCTCTGCTGTGTATGCTACTGATAACACTAGTCCGGTGCATGTTCATTGTGATGTTTCATGGCCTCATGCTATCTGCAACCATTTTTCTACATTCCGGGAAGATATGCTTATGGTTTAACTGTTGAATTGTGCCTTGTATGGTTGATACAAAATCACAAGTTGAGTGCTTGAATTATTTTGTGGATGGTAAGAAGTCATAGTCGAACCATTTTTTACTGATGAAAGCTGGGGTGGGGTGTAAACTGTGCATCTCTTTTTTTGCCTTTGACTCGGTTGGGAAATTAGGTCAAACTATATATACATTGTGCCATGTTCCTTAAACATATGAAAGTTTTAATCTTTGAGATAATTTGAGTTGGACATTAGTTAACTTAATATTGCTATCTATTTGATTGTGTAATGATAATACTGATAATAGAATGTTCATTTTTCTTGCATTCTCTCAGACAGCTTAGCCAAGTTCCCCAGGAGAACAAGTAATTCATCCGCACTTCATAGTCAGGCACAACAGTCTGAAGATCAATTACAGCAGCAACAACAGCAACAACAGCATATGGTGGCCCATAACTCAAACGGTGATCAAAACCCTGTGCAATCTGCTGCGATGCAAATTCCTTCCAACAATGGTGTGCCAAGTGTAAATAACAATGTCAATTCAGCATCTGCATCGACCACCACAAGCACCATTGTTGGACTTCTCCACCAGAACTCTATGAATGCTAGACAGCAAAATTCAATGAACAATGCTAGCAGTCCATATGGAGGTAGTTCTGCCCATATTCCATCCCCCGGTTCTTGCAATACAGTGCCACAAGGGCAACCAAACTCATCCCCTTTTCATTCACCAACACCTTCTTCATCTAACAACAACCCACAAACTTCTCACCCGGGCATAACATCTGCAAATCACATGGGTACAGCAAACTCACCAGCTAATGTTTCCCTGCAACAACAGACATCTATTTCTGGTGAAGCCGACCCTAGTAGTGATGCTCAGAACTCGGTCCAGAAAATCTTTCATGAGATGATGATGTCCTCCCAGATGAACGGAGCAGGTGGAATGGTAGGCCCTAATTCTCTTGGAAATGACATGAAGAGTGTAAATGGTATCCTACCAGTGAGTACTAATACAGGCCTCAACAGTGGCAATGGCCTGATGAGTAATGGAGGCGTGAACAGTAATTCCGGCGTTGGGATTGGGGGTTACCGCACAATGGGTCTTGGTCCATCTGGTTTACCCAATGGAATGAGGCCTGCAATGGGAAATAATTCAGTCATGAATGGAAGGGGAGGAATGGCATCTATCACTCGGGAACAGGCTATGAATCATCAACAAGATTTGTCAAGCCAACTACTTAGTGGGTTAGGAGCAGTAAATGGTTTTAATAATCTTCAATTTGATTAGAAACCGTGAATCTTTGTAATCTTGTGGATGTAGGCTGGTTCTTTGGCAGCTTCTTGTGCAGCATGAGGAATGCTAGATCTGCTTTCAGCACCCTGATGATGGCAGAATTCAGTCGGGTAGTCATAGGTCTTTGTACTAATCTGTTTTCTTACATATATATATAAATATATAAAAGATGAAAATTTGTTGGCTGGTTGTTTGGCTGATGCGGCTGTTTTTTCTTTGTATTCAGTTGTAACTTTTTACTTTTTGTATTTTTAAAATACTGTGTATGGCGTATACAACCTTATCCATTAAGCACATGCAAGAGAGTTGGTGTTTTGTGGTGCAAACTGCAATTTGGGAGCATATGTACATCAACGGTTGGATAAGTCTGGCACATGGCCTGGCCAATTGGACACTGAATTCTGAGAGATGAAAGAACTAGCAGGAGTGAAGAAAAAGGGACTGAATGAATAGTTTTCCATCATTGGGAATTTACACCAATGATCAAAACCGTAAAGTTAGCCAATGTAATCTTTACAAGTTGTTGAAAAAGGTATGGATACAAAGTACTATTTTTAAAGTTGCAAAGGCCCCATCCATTTTTGAAGAGTAAAACAGTTGGTATTGGTATGCTTCTTATTCCATATACTGCGTGGCTATGTAGGAAAAGTTATGCTTGTTAAGCATGTAGCATACAATTTATTCAGCTTAATCCTTGGCTTACTAATCTATGAACAAAAAAATTACGGGCTACCTTTCTGCATGGATCAGGCCATGGTGCCCGAAAGTAAGGATGATAAAAATATTCTGTTGATACTCACATAAATTACCTACTATGCATAGTGTATAATAGTTTTTTTACATAGTTAATCAATCATCATCAACTATAACATCATTTACGTTTAATTTTAATTATAATTATTTCTAAACTAAAGTTACACATTTGTGTTTGTGATTTTGTTCACAATTTAATAGCAAAGAAACGCATTGAATTAAATAAATAAATATAAATAATTATTTAACTCAGATTAAATAATTGTTTATTGATTTTAACATTATTACAAGTTAATTGTTCAAAAAAAAAAAAAAACCAATAGGTAATCAACAATCACTAAAATCTCAAAATTTCAATGTATCCATTAATGTTTTTCAATAAATAGTTAAAATCGATCAATTTGTATAAATATATTCCCTTACAAAATATTCTGTTACAAATCTCGAATTTAATACTCTTGTGATTATATAAATATATCCTACGAAACAATTCTCTTATATTTTATAGATGAATTTAATACTCTTGTGATTATATAAATATATTGTACAAAACAACTCTCTTATATTTTATGGATGAGATGTGGAAAAAAATAATGATCATATCTCTTAAAATTTAATTTATCAAATCGACATTAACAAGTTATTGTCACAAATGTAAAAACAAAAAGAATAGTTAATTCATATTTTTAAAGAGTGTCGTCGATTGTCATTAATATTTCAAATGACTTTATAAGTATTAGTTAACTGTAAACTTAGTCCACCTTATAACTTACCTATCAACACATAACGAGATAGAATGAGATTATCACTAAGTAAAAATTATAATCACGTTAGTATTTACATATTAGAGTTATTTTTTATGTGTCTTTATAAATTAAAATTATTTTTTCACTTTCAACAATATGACAAATACTAAAAAAAAATACTATCAAACAAATTTTTTTTATGTATTTGACCAAACAATTTTTCAATTACTTATCTGTCACACATTTGTGTTTTTGGTTTTTTATAAATAAAATTATTTAATAAATTTTAGTGGCAAAAATAGTTAATTTTTTAAGTTAAGTATATTTTTAGTCTCTATAAAATTATGATTTTTTAAGCTTAGTTCTTAAAAAAGTTTATTCACTTTTAGTTTTTAATTTGATTTTATAGGAAATTCTTTTTATGAATTAAAAATATCAATTTTTTTAAAATAAAGACTAAAAGTAAATAAAAAAATAGAAACTACAAAATTAAGAATATTTTATAAGGCTAAATTTTTTTTTTGAAATTTTATAAAAATAAAAACATACAAACAAAATTAATAAGTAAAAAAATTTAGTAGAGGCATCTGCCTTCAATTAGAATAATTTGGATCTATTCCTAATTAATTAGAATAAGTAAAAACATACAAATATTTTAGCGAATAATTAAAACCCTAAAACATCGAAACTCAACACCTCCATAGCATTGTCCCTTGTATATCATAAACAAGCCGGAGTCGCACTGAAACAGCAAAAGCTCGCCGGAAAACGTAGCCGGAGTTTGTTGTCGACCGCGTGAGAAACTCCGTTCAGGTTTCCCTTTTTTTTAATTTCTACTTTTCAGATTTCCCTTCCGCTCTTCCATAGTGCGCATAAAATATTAGGGAGGATAATATGAAGTATGAACAAAAATCTTTTAAACTAACTAAGCATCAATTCAAGCAGAAATAACTTACATGTTGGTCAAGTCTATATGGGAGAGTTGAATTCATTACCTGCCTACCAGAAAGTGTCTCTCTCAGATGAATGAATGAATGAATGAATGCCAAATCTTAATTGAATAGGCAAAAATTAACCATTGAATGCATGTAGTTACATAATCAATCATAACCAAAAGATGAGAGAATCAGAGATGCTAGGAAAATTTCCTAAACAAGAATTGTCTTATGTTCTTATATATATATCTTCTTATACTTTTTATTTTCCTTTAGGACTTCCTCTCTGGTTTTCTTTTCTCTGCATATCTACTTTGCTGCCACAAAAACAAGGTACTTGTCTTATCTCTTTGTTCTTAAGTGAAAACTATAATGCTCTTGTGGTGACTACTGGTAGTGTCAATTATTATCAACTAATACTAGTAATGGAGATGTGTTAAGGGTAGGGGGTTAGTTTCTCTAAATCATTATCACTCAATCAATGCTTCTGGTTGATTTATTTTACCAAGACCTCATTTATTTACTTTTGAATAATAATACAGAGATAGATGACCTATATGATATAAATTTTCATTTCAACTATCAGTTTTGCAAAATGTGTATCTGCCAAAAGTTATTAAGCATTGCAACACTATCAAATTGTTACACCAATATATATATATATATATATATATATAGAGAGAGAGAGAGAGAGAGAGAGAGGGAGAGAGAGAGACAGAGAGAGATGATCGATATGATATAATTTTTCAATCCAATGGTTAGTTTTATAAAACATGTATCTCGTAAAAAGATATTAAGCGGTGTAACACTACCTAAGTGTTAAGCTGGTGTCATTTGATTCCTCCTTATAGATATTTTAAATTTCATAATGTCTTTGTGAAGCTGGGCTTGTGGCCTGTTGAGGTTTTGTTTTCGAGTGAGGCCCATGATTTTCCAAAGTGAGTGAAAAACTCGTACCCGACCCAATTTCCTTGTTCAAGTTTAGTGTTTTTAATTTTTAATTTACTATTCTTTTAGCTGTCCCTGAAGAAAGTCCCAGGTAGCACTGTGGCGAGAATGGAATCCCTGGAGAGTAAAAGCGAAACTGTTTGTCATGTTGAAGATGATTCTACGTCTAACAACAAATGCACCAACTTCTACGATATCTATGGACCTGAAGTAATTTTTTTATATGCTTTTATTTTCGTATTTTATTTAATGGCAGCATTTATTTATTTAATTATATACTCCTTAAAAGAAGGTTTTATTGAGTTTTCCTTTTTGGATTGGAAGTTTGATCATTTGTTTTTGATTAAAATGGCTTGCCAATGTTGGTTTTAATTGAACCTAAACCTTTTATTTGATTAATTATTTTAAATTTTTCTCAAAGATATTTTTGTTCTTCGCTGCTTTATGGATTGTTTGTTGCAATCTTATTGGGATGAAACACTTTGTGTTAACAATTTTCTGGCTGTGTAAAAAACTACTGTTAGTCAAGATTTTGTTGTCATTTATTATTTATTTTCTGTTATATATGTTGCTGTGGTATTTAGGTTCATTCTGTTAAAATCTGCGCTTTTGTGTGTTTAGAAATTGATTTTTTATTTTATGTATGATTAAGTCTTTGGAGAAATTGTACCTTCCTCCATTTGCGGTATGTTTAAACTCACTTCTCCTATATTCTTCACATCTCTCTATTATTAAAAATGGAGGGGCATGTGTGTCGTTTAAACAGAAATGAGGGGGAGGTGTGCGAAAATCTCCGCAACAAATAAGGTTGGTGAGTGTTTATTTTAAATATAGAAGGGGTGTATGCGCTATTTAGGCATACCTCAAGGAAGGTGAGTGCAATTTTCTGTAAATCTCTTTATAGGTTGTCCATTGAAATGCAAAACTGCAAAAGTGCTATGCTGCTTTAAGCACACATATATGAACCCTTGCACAGATAATCAGTAGTTTGTCTTTTAGATGCTGTTTGAAGATTCCATCTGCAATAATTCTGCCTTGTGATGCTTTTGTTGTTTGTTTATTCAAGGGGTTTTGTTTTATTGGTATATTTATTTAACTGGAGTTGATTAATCGCTTATGCCTTTTCAGGCCAAGGCAGATGTTGTTTTCAAGTCACCAGAAGAAGACAAATCAACTCTGAATCTCGCTGTAGGTTTTCACCACATCTGTGTTACTTGAAATTTCAGTTTTAAATAGTCATGACTGGGACATGTAACAGGACATTCAAGGACTTCTAACTTGGGTGCTCGGTGAAGGATTCATGCCATCATGGGTTTTTATCAAGGTAAAAATCATATTTTCCTTTCTTTTGTTTCAATAAGTATCTTCGCAACAGAATTAACCAAATGAATCTTGTTTCTAATTGTTTAATACTTGCTGTATTTTAAACTACATTCATTGAGTGGGATTAGCTCCTTATGGTAGTTGAATTGCATGAACTGCAATTCAATTCTTGATGAATCCAACAATGTCTAGGCACCCCAACAAATGCACCAATTATTCTATTATTGTACTATATTTTATAGTAAAAAATGTTCCATGCCTTCATTCTTCTCTCGAGATTTTTCTTAATTACAGACCATGCAACCTAGTGGTATTGTGAGAAAGACAAGTCTTTATCTGAACAGACCAAAATTCGAATCCAAACAGGCTTTGCCAGGCTTTATCTGTCATGCCTAGTTTTTTTGTTGGTATATGAGAAAGACAAGTCTTCTCAATCTTTATACATCTTAAAGTGAGGTTATCTGTGTTATTATTAAATTTAGAAAAGGTTGTTAGAAAATGTTGACAAGCTTTTATAATTGTATTAACAATACCAGCTAACTAATCCTTAATGTCCTATAAATGAATTCGTCATTCCTATCAATACCAGATAGTGTTAGACCATCAATTTTTAACAGCATGTACCAGTCTTTCTTTTACTACAATTACTAATGTAGTGCTCTCATTATTTGCAGAATAAACCTCTAATTTTCAAAGTAGTTATGCTCTATATGCCAGGCCTGGATGCAGCTTTGTTCTTGTCAATGTCTAAAATGCTTCCTAATTTAAAAAAATCATGTGGGAAACCAAGACCAGTCTTTGCTCTCAGGTCTGTAGAAAATGCATTCAGTTAGTTTTTCCTTCAAAATGTTGTTTCTCTGCACTCAATTTTCTTTTTCTTTTTTTTGGCTAGCTGTGTATCAGATAGTATGCAGACAATTGATGCACTCCTAACATGCAAGCAGAAACGAAAAAGGGATCAAAACGGTTCAACTACGATAAAATCTACACCGACATCACAACAAGGTGTGTAGAATGTTTTCTGAATTTTGGATTCATTTTAAGATCACCTTTTTTTTTAAATAAGAAAAAAATATTAGAATCTGACAAAGCAAATGCAAGTGAAGGCCTGTGATTCCTTTGACATAAGTCTACTGCTTTTACTGTGTTGCTTCTCTTGGAGAATGTTTTGGCCATAAACATGATTCCACCAGTTTCATTTTAAAGCAATAAGTTAATAGCAATATGAATTTGGTCTATGTATGAAAGTATGACATCTTTGTGCAGAAGAAGGCTGCAGGGGTACTCTCAGTCTATCATTTAAGGAGCTTACTAAAGATATACCTTTCCCTGTTACACACTACACACTATCAAAGAACGAACTGGTAGAGAATGAATATCCTGTTAATAAGCCAGGTGATTTTTATTCTGCTACCATTTATATGTTAATCTTTATGACCGTTTGCATACTGAAAAAGTTTTTTCTTTGCCATATTTGTACAGGTTTTCTTTCTACTCTTCCTGCTCCTCCGGAATCTCGTTTTTATGAGATGTTAGCACTTGACTGTGAGATGGTAAGACTCCAGCTTTAGAGTGTTTGCCTCCGAGAGTTAGAATAAACTTTTTAAATTGGTGGATCATGTGTAATAATATTAGTGGGGATAACATACAGATTTCTTTCAATTTCCCAATGTGGAAAGTAAATTAATAACAAATATCCTACAATGATAAGGTCTAGTGAAGGGTAGGACCACTTGTGTTTATTGTATGCCACATGAACTGACTATGAATCTTAAAAAATTTGACAACCCTCATCAATCGGGGTAACTACATGAGAGAAAGAGTTATTTATCTTCCATTTTTTTAATTGTGCTTTTTTATGTTGTTATCTTGAACTCGTTTATCTGAATGCAAAAATGCATGGTTAATTGGGATTGGCCACTGATACACCAAGTGTTACACGTTTAAGAGAAAGTGAGAAATTTAATACTACTGGATTCATTTTATATTCACGGAATTAAGTTGGAGGTAACTGAAACTCATTAACCCATTTTATTGGAATAAACACAATATAACTTATTCTATATATTTGTACACATTTAGTTATGGAAATTTTATTGGGTATTCTGTATTAATGTAATCTTGGTCAATCTCTTTATCAGTTTTGTTTCTTTTTTATTTGTTTTGTTTATATGCATAGTGCATAACAGGTGAGGGCTTTGAGCTTACAAGAGTAACTCTAGTGGATGTCAAAGGACAGGTACTCACTGTTTGTTCTTTTAAACTCCGTTTTGTAGAATGTACTACTGATTTTAGTATGACTAGCCTTTTTTAAACAGAAATTCAATAAATTATTATTACTAATCAAATTTGAATCTTATGTTAGTTTCTAGTTTCTATGGGTCTATTTCATTGGATTGTATATGAATTTGCATGTCTTTTGTTGAACTTCAAAATTGTATTTCTCCCATAGTGAGACTTGGTTAACTAATCAAAGTTGGGAACATTGTCATGAAAATGTATCAATTTTTTTCCAGATATTTGTAACCATTTAATTTTATCTTTTCAGGTTTTGTTAGATGAATTGGTTAAACCTTCAAATCCTATCACTGATTACAATACTAGGTTGGTTGTTTTCATTACTTCTACCCCATCTTCCCCCCCACAACTAGTTATATGTGTGTGTGTGGGTGAATTTTATATTTGTAATGTTTCCCTGTATTTATAATTCTATATTCGAAAGGATAACTAAAAGAAAATTATGAGTAAAAAACATAAAAATAGAAAGGCGAGAGAAAAAAAAGAAAAATAAAGGTTATTTTAAACCTATGATCTGTTTCTTCCTTGTAGTTGAACAACAATTGCCGGCATCTAGTAATATTTATGTTGTGCAGATTTAGTGGAATAACGGCTGAGATGTTAGATGGGGTGACAACAAATCTGTCAGACATTCAGGTTTGAGTTGTCTTGATCTGTTTTTGGAACAAATTGCTGTTACAGTTCTGAGCTATTTCCGTTGAAACTATATTTGTTGCTGACATAACTTCAATTGCTTCCCATGTTTAGGAAGAGTTTCAAAAATTGGTTCACAAAGAAACTATTCTTGTTGGACATTCTTTGGAAAATGATTTATTGGCATTGAAGATATCACATGACTTGGTCATTGACACAGCAGTATTATACAAACACCCCCGAGGGAGATCCCATAAAACTGCTCTACGGATTCTTACTAAAAGATTTCTTTCAAGGGAGATACAGCAATCAGGGAATGGACATGACAGCGTTGAAGATGCTAGAGCCACCATGGAATTGGCAGTACTGAAGATCAGAAATGGCAAGTAATTCTTTAACATGCATTTTTTTTTTGCAAGCGGTGTCTGAAAGTTACTTTACTAATTCCCCTGTGATACAATCATATTCTTTTATTGTCAAATAATAAAAAAAATGTAGAAGAGTCACAAGATTATAATTTGTGTCGCCGGCGAAGCAAGTCTTGGGTACAATTGAATTTATGATTTTTCATTATTCCTGTCCAATTTCAGAACGTTCAGTATATCTGATACTTTATTTAGAAACTTAGACATGTTTCCTTACCTATACTTTTCAATTTTGGAGTTGCTAATAATAGATACTTTTCTAGCATGTATAATTGTCTTATTTTGTATTATTAGAAATACAAGTTCATATATTTCCATACGACATAACCATGTCTGTAATATATTAATACTCCCTCCGTCCCACTATGACTGTCACATTTGTAAAACAAATTGTCCCAAATAGACTGTCATTTTCCAATGCAATTTTAATTTCTTTTTTCCAATTATACCCTATAATTAATTTTATATGCATCACTCCCACATTATTATTCTCCACTTTGCATTTATGATAAATAGAATACACCATTGATTAATAAGGATATCTTTGTAAAATCACAATTTTCTTTCTTTCATTTATCATTTTTTTTTAATCTGTGTGAAGTGGTCATATGCGACACTTATTTTGGGACATAAAGTTATTTTCTACTTTTGGTATCTTACTTACCAGTCACCATGTTGAACTATTGTTTGGGTCAACACACGTCAATAAATTACCTTTTAAGGAAGCTTTATTCCAATATCATTTATGCTTAACCGTGCTTTTCAATCACCTGCAATTTCACTATCTTATACGTGATGGACAATTTTGTCCGAGCAATGTTTCATGTATGACTCAAACTAAAGAGTGTTGGGAAAAGAGTATTTTGATTTTTGTTCTTATATTGTATATTGTTTGCATAACTGCTGTTATATGCTTTTGAGTTGACATTTACTCTTGAATCAGGGCCTGGCTTTGGTGCCCCTCCATCCTTTATGCGGGAAAAGCTCCTTTCCATTTTGAGCGAGTATGGCAAAACTTCTTCAATGATTGATGACATATCCATAGTAAGACGATTTTCCTCCGAGACCTCTAATTCAATTCCAGTGACATCGGACGAAGAAGCACTTGCAAAAACTATCAAGGAGGTAGTAGATGTCTTAGCTGGCTATATTTTCAAATGTCTTCCTTTTTTATTAACAGTTACAAATGGGATTTATTTATATGTCTTTGCTTCTTGCCTTTTTTGTTTCAGTTGAAGAATGAAAAGGTGCATTTTATCTGGACTCAATTTTCAGAATTACACTCATACTTGAATAAACAAGCAGAGGATTCAGATAGCTTGAATAAAAAACTTGCAGAGATGATTGCATTACATACATGTCAGAAGAATCATTCAAAAGGGAAAGGCCCCAAGTCAAATACATCTGCTGAACTGAAGGAAGTTCTTGCTCGCATGGATAATAGAATTCATAAACTGTATAAGTCATTACCAACAAATGCTATGATGATAGTTTGCACCGGTCATGGAGACACAGCAGTTGTCCGCAGGTAAGATATGCATGCTTTTTTATGTCCAATTATTTTATATTTGTTTTTTTTAACTGCTATAAATTTTTTTACCTTACCATAAACTAGGTGTAAATTGCTAACTCCGTTCTAAAGTGATTGTCGTTGAAGGTTTTTTCACATACATTAAGATAAGTAATAAATGAATGAATAATTCTAACAATTTTACAAAATTGGCCTCATTAACTATTTGACTATTAAGATTGTAATAAATTCTTGGTGGGATGTAATGATTTGAAAGTGGTGCATACACTATTAATTTGGGGGTAATATTGGAATAAAGTAATTAATATTGCTCTGAAAAACTGACAATTATTTTAGAACAAATTTTCTCTGCTAAAACGACAGTCATTTTTTAACGGAAGGAGTAATGCTTAACCCCAGAAGGATATAAATATTTCCCTGTTGAGTCTTAGTACTGATAATTTCTCAACTGGGTATACACAAGTCTGTTTGGATAAATCCAGAAGTTTTATCAACTGGAGTCAATTTCGACTGGCATATTTACTTATGTAAATTATTGTTTCCCTATGGACCCTGGTTTGTGTTGGACTCATTGATCAGTGTACTTAATTGCATGCATAAATGTTGGTTTGTAAATAAATTGCATAGCTTGGCCCCATATAATCATATCATGATGACAAAACTATATAAAGCGAATTCCCATATTGGTCTCTAAAATTAAAAAATTGGAAATAACATCCCTCAAATTGTAAATTATTTGTCATTTAAAATTAGTCCCTAAAGTTGAACACTTAAAATCAGTTGGTCCCTTATAATTGCATATGAATGTCAAATTAGTCCTTGTATTTCTCAGGTAAAACTCAAAATGTGACCCAAAGAGTAACGCAAGACTAAAGTGACTGACAATTTACAATTTTAGAAACATTTTTTGTTAGTTCATAAATTAGGGGACCAATCTAACAGCACCCTACCATTTCAGAGACTAAAATAGGGTTTCACTCAAAGTCTAACTATGTGACACTTGGAGCTAGAATTGTCATTTTTACCATCTTCAATGGAGACCCTAGAATTGTCTCGGGGATCTTGATTGTCTGTAGCTCATTTGGAATATAGGATCATCCCCTATAATAACATTTTGGCCCTGGTGACCTTAAATTCTTCATCAATCACTGAATTATCTGTGACTAAGTTGTGTTCGTGCGGCCTCACACACAAAAAACCATTTATTAGGGTTTCATCTGAGCTATCCGCAACCCCATGCACGTTAATCCATTAGTCAAAATTAAATTGTAATCCTGACTGACAAACATTAAGATTAAAACCTACAAATGAGGTAATTATACATGAGGATTCAGCTTATTCATTCTCAATTAGATGTTTTGAACTTGACAAAGCTAGGGTTGTACTTTTTTAACAGATTTGGTGTTTTGGATGATTATTGATGGCTTTTATTTTTTTTTTCTTTCTTTTTTCTGTTTTTGAAGGTTGAGGAAAATGCTTAAGGAGGAGAGTGGAAGTAATTTTGGTCGTGAGAAAATTGTGGAAGTCTTGGAAGAGTTTCAGGCTAGAGCTGAAGTAGCCTTATGTTTTGTAGGGGTAAAGCACTGATCATAGAAGAATACAGAATGAACTGAAGTTAATTTTTATGACCTGCGGCCCCACAATTTTGATTGTAAACGATCTAACATACTAACAATTATAAAAAAATATTTTTGTTATGTTTTAGGTCATATGGCAAGAGTAATAAATGTCCCATAACGGTATCACGATTTTTTGTCTCAAATGTTGTAGATGTAGAGTGTGTTTGGCTCTGCAGGGGTTAGAATTAATTTAAGCAGAATTGATTAAAAGTAAGATGAATGTAAATTAATTTATATTTAGTTACATTTTTATGAAAGTGATTTTGATTAATTTATATTGTTTGGATAGTGAATCAAAATTGATTTTAGATGTATAATTACCAAATTAAGTTTCAATGTGCACTTATTTATATTGGTATTCATTAAATTTATGTCGCATTATTAATTTAAGTATTAAAAGATTATTAAAACTTTTAAATAAAAAATATATTGTTTAGAATATTTTTTTCGTTAATATAGAATTTAATTAGTTATATATTTAATTGCTAAAATGGATTGATATTTTTGTGACATATTACTTTTTTGTTTGAATCCTAATCTTTGATTTTTTCTTTTAATTTATAAAATAAATATGGCCAAGTAAATCTATTAATTAAAGGTAAAAACATGTTAAAAAAATATGAACAATGGATCTTCCGTGTTATTTTTATGAGTGTTAGCCAACTTCTTATCAACTAAATTGATCTTTATAATTTTTGAAACTTTGATTATTAAACTTTTGAAATAACAAGTTAATTTTTGAAACTTTTGTGTTATTTGAAATCTTTGAAATCATTTTGAAGTTTTTGAACCTTTCACATTTAAAATAATTTTTGAAGTTGATATTTTCAGAAGTTTCAAATTTTTAAAATAAGGAAATTTTTGAATGTTCTAAAAACCAAATTTTTGAAATAAGAATTATACATTTAGAAAGTTTTAAAGGTTTCATTTTTCCTGAAAGTTTCAAAATGTAATATAATTTTATTTTATTAATCTTAATTAAATTTAGTATATTTTTTTAAATTAGGTATGAGTAGAGTTGGGGTGAAGTTCCTACTACACCAACCGTATATTCTACAGATAAATTCACGACTGATCAGGTAATCTTAATGCTAATTGATATTAAAAGTTTTGATTTTTAATGTATACACATATATTGATGTTTTATTTGAAATATATTGTAGATATTTTTCTCTCGAGAAGTTGTACTCGAATAGACAAAAATTATTGAAAGACAAAATGGAATAATAATTGTTAACATTAGATCTGATACAACTATTGAAAAGAGAGGGAAAAAATACAAATTAATTTTAGGATAAGAAAGAGGTGGAAAATATAGATTAAAATCAATCGTAACTTGTTTTCACAAGAAAACTGTCCATTCAAACTTAGATATATACCGAGTATTGACGAAAGATGGAAAATTAGTGTTCGACGTGAAACATACAATCACGATTTAGCAGATACTTTAGACGGTCATTTATATTTGGGACGTTTAAATGAATATGAGAGAAAATTTGTTAATGTCATGACAAAATATAAGTGTGCACTAAGATTTATTTTAAATTCTATGAAAGAGAGAAAAAAGAGAACCTCATAGTTTCCACTCAAATATATAAAGGAAGGAGTACTTATCGATCATCTTTGAAATGTTCGTACACATAAGTGTAGCATCTATTGAAGTTAATACAAAATAAAAACTATGTGCATTGGACAAGAAGACAGGATGATCCCGATGTTCTGAGAGACATATTTTAAACGCATCCTGATTGTATAAAGTTGTTGAACATGTTTCATTTTGTTTTGATATGTAATAGCCCATACAAAACAAATATATATCGGCTACCCTTGCTTAAAATTGTTAGTGTAACATATACTAGGTTGACATTTTCTGTTGCATTTACTTACTTGGAACAAGAGCGATAAGATAACTTCATTTAGACATTTGAAAAGGTAAGACAACTGTTCGTCTATAAGAATTTAATTCATAAAATTACTTTGACCGATAGAGATCTTGTCATGATAAATGCTATTGGTATCGTATTTCTTATTTCAATTAATTTGCTATGTCATTTTCTTATTGAAAAAAACATTGCAGCAAACTACAAATAATATACGAAAAAGAATAGAAAAGATTCTAATTTTTTTTTTAAGATTATTAATTGTTTTATCCCTCGTCAACAAATATTTTTCCTTCGCACAAAGTATACAATTGTTCTATAAATTAAGTTTTGTTCAGTTTATGGTGTCATAAATTGATTTTGCATTTCTATCAAATAATCTTCAAATGCAAAAAATAAATAATCATAACCGCATTGAACTTCAATCATGATCTATTAAGATAACATTCTTGTAATGATTATATTTGAATCGTCTAATTCTACGTAGTCAATCTCGATTCATCAAGAGTTCAAGACACTTGTAACTTCTCAAATTGTCAAAACTTTTTTTTTCGTCATATTTTAATAATATAATAAAAGCTGTGTTTTAAAGAATTTATTTACAACTTATTTGATCTTATCTTATAGTATGACGTTTGATTAATTTAAATATTTATAACAGCTTTTGAAAAATAGCATTCGGTATGCCATAAACTATAATTTATTTTAATGAAAAACAACTTACAATCTTGTATAAAAACATCTTATATATTCAAATACAGAAATACGTATATGATAAGAATTTATTTGATAAACACTAAATCAAGTAGTTTATCCAAACACACCCAAATTAAATACAACTACCACATGCTACTAACATCTCGTTATGTGAAAGAGTTACTCAAAAGAAGAAATACAAAATTATGGTAACAAGCAAGCAACAATGTAATTACAAGCCTAAGCATAACTGTTTTATGTTGTCATATACTACAGTGTCTAACAACCACATTAAACTCTTAGATTACATGAAAGTTCATAATATATTAGCTTAAAATTCACATAGATAGACTAAACAGGTAAGCAAATACCAAAGATTCTATGTTACAAAAAAAGGGTTATGATGGTCACTTCCATGCTGAAGCAACAATCAAGTTTTTGTCTTCCCAACCAAAATGAAGTGCCCCCATTTCTTCTTTTATCTTGTACTTGTCACAGTATTGCCTAATGAGTTCCTTAATTGCTTCTTTCACATTTGTGCTCATTGGTGATGAAGTGAACCCAGCCATTCTCATCCTCGCCCTCCATTTCCCGGCAACTTCGTATCGTTCTATTCTATCCTCGCCCTCGCACGCAATCACATTGACAATATCCCTTGCCAAGCATTGCCTTTCAACATTCACCCTATCCTGGCTCTCTCTCGGAAGAGTTGCATCGAGCGACTCGAACACGGCAGAGTAGTAATTGTAGGCTTCAACGAATCTCGGGAGAAACGGGGAGGTGTTGGTGTTCACGTCTTGTTCGACAACCGTTACGAGTTTTGGATTAAGGCTCTTAACCATGCGAAGAAGCTGGTCTCGTTCGTTTACTGTTGATACACTTTCGTCGCGCATGTGATGAAGCTGGAATGCAAAGTTTACTACGAGTGACTCACCAGGACGACAGTTGAGCATTGATGGAGTAACAATTGAAGAGCTTGATGCTACGGCTCGAAACTCAAATGGCAATCCGAGTACTTCTGCTAGCTTTTCAAGTCTTTGTCCTATGGTACTTAGGCCTCCAACGGATCGCTGCACGGACTCAGGATCATCAACGCCGGTCAATCTAACGTAAGGTGGCTTCCCTGGCCGAGAAGCAAGTGTTTGTATTAAAGTTATATATTGACTTCCTTGGTTGATATCAAAATCTATTATGTGAACCTTCTTATCATCTTTAACAGCCTCAGAAATAGCACCATTTGCAGCAATGAATCCGAATTTAAAACATGGGCACACCTCGAACAGTATCTGCATAGCTGCTAGACGATCGGAAGAAGGAGGTTCCTTGCATTTCAAAGCTTTATAAATACATTTTCCAGACGAAGCCAACCGAGCAGCGAGTCCTTCCACCATGTAGGCTGCAATTCTTTCGGAAGGATCTCCCTGAATCGAAACCATCTGCCTTAGATCATCTATCATCGCCGAGGCTTTTACTTCATTTCCATCCGAAAGTGCACTAGCACATTCATAAAGTAATTGCTTCGGGGTCCGAGGAAAGTTTTGTGATATTTCTTTGGTGCTACTGCTGCTACTGAGATTGGAATCTGAGGACAAAGATTCCTTTGGCGAGTCATGACTCGAAATGTTCTGAATAGGATTGGCACAGTCGGCAAAGTCAGGATCAATCTCCATGCTCTGTACAGTCCTAAATATGTTTTCTTCATCATCATCGCACTCATCATTATTGTCACCAAGCAATGCCCTCTCCAATTCTTGTAGTTTCAATCGCATTTCACCATCAAATTCAAAGCAATCCGGGCTCTCATTCTCCAAGAAATCTGATTCGAAGTTGGACTGATAGGCATCACAGTGCCTTGTTGACAAAATATAAGTATCGATTGCGTTATCAGTGACCATAGAAGCTCCTGAACTAGCTCTGAGCTGGTAAGGAGAATCACCATCAGCTTGAACTGAATTTCCCGATATGCCAGAACTAGACGGTTCTATCAGTTCTTCTGTAGGAGAATCACGGAAGTATTTTTCGTAACTCTCACTCGAATAAGAATCATTCATGTACATACTTTTGTGCTTATCAGGAGCAAAATTATGCGAGGACAGGCCAGGTGTAACGTCGGTTCCTTTTAACGAGTATAGCTTGGCATTCCTATACGATGTATCAGCCAGCTCCGGAGATATAATCAATGACATGGCTTTCCTTCTATTCAGTTAGCCCACATAAAATTTCAGTCTGTACCCAAAACAACAAAAATCAATCAGAAAAGTGCTATTAATTCTGCAATCCATTAACCAAGATTTATTTCGCACGATAAAGAAATAGTAAAATAGGCCGATCAGCTTACGGATGAAATTTAGTTGAATCTTCTAGGATACCTTTGCTGAGATAGGATAAACAAAAGCAGAAGACAACATTAGAAGATGCTTTCAGTTAATAAACTGATCTATATATAAAGCATGACAAAAACGTTTACTAAATGCACTTCGAGTTTAGTACTTCACAAATTGAGACTCCAATGAATAAACTAGTTGAAAATCATTTCAATTTGCAGAAGATTTTATCTAGAAACCATGATTAGATTTCGAACATGCTGAGTAGTATAATCTCACTTGTCAAGCAAAGAGAATTCAAAATCAAACACCCTTTTTGATAAAATTTTGTTGTTAGCTTTGGTCAAACATTAATGAACATGGTTGACAAAAGATCCATCTTAACATGTGTATTTAACATTAGATCATAATCCAATTGTCAGAACCAAAATGCAATTTATTGAATTAAATGATAATGCTCAAGAAACAAATTTTTTTCATATTGATCTAAGATTATCTAAGATTTTCAACACAATAATTTTTAAACTTATCTCCCACAAGAAAATCATGAAATTCAACAAGGTTAACAAAATATATATACTCTTGTAACATGATATATTTATTATTCTAGCCAGAAAGAACACAGAAATAAACTTTCTGCTAAGAAAACAAAACTAAAGATAAAAACATATTTAAGAGATTCACACAACAATCAGTCTTTCAGTTTTATTACATAGCTAAAATCAACTACCGTGAAAAAAAAAACATGTTTTTTGGATAATACCTATGATGGCCATGACAACGTTATTTTAAGACCAAACAAAAAAGATTAAAAGCAGAAATTTATGAATACATATTGTTTGAAATCCCAATTCAAAAAATATATACATATGAGTATATATAATTGAAAAAAAGAAAGAAAAAAAAAGAAGCATAAACAGAAAAAGGTTAAACAAAAAGCTTTTAATTTGGGAGAACCCAAAACTTGATTTTAGAAAGAATAAAAATTATTAATAAACTTTTAGCTTAAAAAAAGTTGAATTTAGAAAGAAGAATTTGAAGCAAAAATAAAGAGCAATTGGAATGAAAAAGTTAGAAGTAGAAAGTAGAGAAGAGAGATTATTCACCTGATGCAACTAGAAATGAAGAACCAAAGCAATATTGTTGGCTTGTAAAAATTGATTGAAATAGAAATATGGAGAAAGAAAAAAACTGAGCTAAAGCTTTTGACCAAGTGACAGAGATTATAACAAGACAACCTCTTCATGACTCTTCATATATTAAGATTTTTTTTTTTTTGTTTGGTGAAAATCAACGAATCACAAATAAATAAATAAATAAATATATGAGGAGCGTTTTTGAAACGATACGTAGATAGATATAGGAAGAATATAAAAATTGTTTATATTTGTGCAAGAAAATTACTCTATACCTTAATTTAATTTAAAAGTTTTTATTCCTTCTTTATCCTTTTATTTCTTCAAGTATTACTTGTTTAAATTTACGACAAATAACTTCATACCAGTTTCAGGGAGGTTAGTCATGTGAGGCTTATTAATTAATTGTCTTTATATTTTCTCAAGTTGTCTATTTAATATTGTTTCCACCTCGACTTATATTTTCGAGGTATTATCAAGTTAGTATTGTTGATATAATCTATCTATAGCAAAACACTATTGATGTGTGTTAAGTAGTTTAAGTGTTTATAAACTTTCTTTAATTTTGACTTTTTAATGTATATATGTACAGTAGTCTACATTCAATATTAACTCTTAAACTTTATATGTCCATATTCTAATTTAAGTCAAATTTTTTTATCTTTATAATTTTGTCTTTAATAAAATATCTCTCGTTAAATTTAGAAATGCTACTTATTGCAAATAGTTTATTTTTAGTAATGTGAGATTTTTAAGGTTCCATGATAAGTATTAAATGAGAAAATATAAAGGGCTAAATCCCTCTTATTTTTCCTTTAATAACTAGCATTATTTCCACACAAAAATTTAATGAGATATAAAAATTTATATCAAGTTAAAGAACTTGGTTGGTTGCAAATTAGAGCTTATATACATTAAAGAATGTTTAAGATGAGATGATATTTGTGCGTTTGTTTTAGATTTTTTTATGAAAAATTATTTTTTTAAAATTAAAAATCATTTTTTATTATTTGAATGATTTTTGTTTTAAATTTTTGAAAAATTATTTTTTTGCTTAAAAATGAAAAACTAATAGCTTCTCGCGTTTGAAAAACACGGAATTTAACTCACTAACGAGAGAAAATGATTTAATTATCCTATCCTTTTTTAGAAAATCCGAAATTCCCGTCCATCAATTTTTACTCTTTCATGCACTCAGCTGTGATTGTTTTTCTCCTTATGTGCGACTCTGATATAGAGTTTATTAAGTAAATTTTTTCTCTTTTTTAATTTCTCCACATCGTTTTTTGTTTCTATATCTTTTATTTGAATTATTTTATCTTTATATTATTCATATGTTGATACGGTTTTTTTTGCGTTTGTGTGTTTATTTATTGCTTTTTAACGAGTACTTAAGATATATTAATCAATTTTGAAATGTGCCTAAGAAATTAATTAAAGTAATAAATTTTGAAGTGTCCAATTTGAAATATTTCAATTTGTCTATTGTAGCAAATTTTACAACAAATACTTTAAATATTGACGCTTAACATAATAAAGATTCTATCAAGTATTAACTATTGTCTTAGTGACTATAAAAAAGGGAGGGAGTAACATCAAGAGGAAGGGGGATATTAGATAAAAAGGGAGATGTAGAGAGAAAAAAAGTGACCAATGTATTTAGAAAAATCATATCTTTTATGATAATTTTGTAGTTTAAAAAATTAATTTTTTTAAAATTATATACAAACAAATTATCCCGTAATATTTCTCAGATGATTTTGAGTTAAAATTTTTACTTTAAAGTCACAACCGTGTAAAAGCTTTTAATAATATCTGTTAATTTAAATAGATAAAAAATTAGAAGTTAGTTAAAAGGAAGCCAACGACCCAATTAAAGAAAGAATACAAATTCAAGAACATACCAATATTCTAAAGAGGCCCATTTGTTTGTTTTATTGAAATAAATAAGATGTAATAATAATAAGAAGTGAAAAAAAGTAAGTGGAAAATTCACGTAAAAGTTAATGAAACTTCTTGGTAAGAACTGCAACTTGTTTTTGTATTCAGCAACAAAAAAAAAACTGCAACTTTTTTGTCTCTGACTATAGATGGTACAAAATGACAAAGATACCCCTCATTGTGGGCGGTGCAAACTGCAAATGGAATGTGGCATTGCCGTCACTTCCTATCCTTAATCCTCACGCCTGCAATGCAAGTAATTAGCAAATTAGTCTCTATTAGGTAAAAATTAGTTTACAGTTTATAATAGATAGTTGATAGTTATTAAGTTAATTAAAGTATTAGTAGTTTAATTATATTGAAATGTAATATAGTAATTTTTAATGAAAAGTTTTTTTTATTAATTAATGATTAAAATATTTTAAAAATAATAATTTTGAATTTATTTAAAATTTATCAATTTAATATATTATTTATTTATTTATTTAAGTTTTATTTATTTTATATTAAAATAAATAATTTAATTTAAAATATTAATTATTTAAATTATTTACAAATAACTTTAAATGATATTAAATAAATTATTTACTATAAATTATTGTTTATTAAAATTATTTAAAATTTAAAATCAAATAAAATATTAATTCAATTGTTTTAAATTAATTAATTTTAAATTATAATAAATAAATTATAAAAGGTTAAAAAATATTAACTAAAATAGTAAAGATAAAATTCGAAAAAAAAATATAATAACTATAAGCTTATAAATAATTATTATTAAATGGAGTTTATAGCTTACAAACTATAAATTCGTTTTTTTTCCCTTACTAAAGAGACCTTGGTCTTTTCATTTTACTGCACTCTAATTTCAATGGCATGATTGTGATGAAATTTTATAAACTTTTCAAAAAGTATTTTTTGGGAACCACTTTTTTCATTTCCAAAGTAATTGTTAGAGATTAATGATTGTGTATTATCAATATAATGCAATTTATAATCGATTACAATTATTTATGATGTGGTTATTGTTTCAAATTATTATAAAATAAAAATACAACAACATATTAATTTAATGCCAAGTAAAATTAGTTTACATTGACCATACATGCTTTATTTTATCTATTTTCAAAAGAAAAATTTGTTAGTTTTCAGATAATTCTTTCTATTATTCCTTCCATCCTACAACAAGTAACTCATTTGTAAAAAAAACAAAATTATCCCAAATTGGATGATTTTTTTCAATTTTCAATGCATTTTTTCAATTGTACCATTTAATTAATATTATTTGCATCACTTCCAATGCAATATCTTCTACTATACATTTAAGTTATCTTTGAGTTTCAAAATCTGTTTAAAAAATCAATTTATGCCACCAAAAATATTACTGGGTTGAGTCGCAGATTATATCGCTCTCTTTAAGACGTTTCGCAGCAATGTCCAAATTGTGCAAGGCAGACTATCAACCACGAAGTCCACAGGATAAAACAACTCAGATACACTATTTCAGAGTTCCACTACACCGTAGAAAACCGTTCTAGAATTACACCCTCAATATGATTGTCAACTGCCACTTGTAATATGATACTACGACCACTTGAAAGAAAGATAAGAAGAAGAAAGAAAAATGTGAGAAGCAAAGAAAAGTCTCAGATTTCAGAGAACTTTTGGTGTGTTTTTCCAACTAAGTAGAACCTTCTATTTTTAGAGGAAATCTGCAACTGGATGAGAGAAAAATGTGCGATCCATCATACCAGATCCACAAAAATGTTGCTCTTCGAATTTTTCTAGGTTTTTGACAAGGCAATGAACTGATGCGCGAGTCCACAAAAAAATGAAAACCCGAAAATAGCTAGGGTTTGACCAGGAAAACTAATGTGCGAAATTGGGGGAAAGGAACTGACCATATCAGATGTTGAATGTTGACTCGATGGAGGGCATACACGTGTACAATGTATCATTGAGATAAAAACGTAAACATTCATTTAAAATAAATAATTTATTAATTTTCTAGATACTAAAAAAATAATACACCACTTAGCCCAAGTCCAAGCCCAAGCCCGGCCAGCCGGACGGCGACACGCGTTTGATGGCCTATTTACATGCGTTCTCACCCCCTCACAAAATTGGGTACCCATTAGGGCACATCCCAAGTGTCATACCTCCACCTTATAAACACTTCTCATGTGTGTCATCCCTCATTTGCGGGACTTCTTTATTTTTTCAATTCACACCAACTAGCTCTAATCATTATCATTTCCAATAATTCCCCACTTGAATTTAAAAAAGAGGTTTTGAAAGAGCGTCAAACGCTTCCATAAGATCGTGCATAAATAGAGGTGTCTCCTAACTTGAACCTTTGCATAGCAAGTAAAATTCAGATTCAACAAGGGTGACTCGTAGTCTTGAACTATATCTCTAACATCAAATCCACACACAACCTTTTCATAGGTTGTATTCTCAAAAGTCTGTGCATTTATGGCCCTGCACGTCTATCCTAATATAGTGAACGCGCTAGGAATTTTGCCTCGAAATTCCATAGGAAGTGGCCCCACTTCCACATTCACATAGTGAGTCTATCAAGGATACTCCTTTAGCTAGGTACTCCATATATGTAGTGCACTCATGCTATTACTCCATTTTTTTTACTTCTCCAACCTTTTTGATAGATGCCAAAAGGGGGAGAGAAATATATGATGGATATAGGATGAAAAGTAATTAATGAAGAATGTTAAGAATTAACCTTTTGCATATGTTTAGGGGGAGTTTAATTAATATGCTAAGAATTAAACTCTTGCATGTGTTTAGGGGGAGTTTAATTACATATCTATGAACATTCTTGCATTTTATTTATATCTATCCATAAAACTTATGATTTATTCAAAAGGTTTGTCATCATCAAAAAGGGGGAAATTGTTGAAAAAATCTTTTTGATATATGTTTTAATGACAACAAACCTTATGAAATAAAATGATTAAGTTTTATGAATGGTGGTCTACTAATGATTTCACTTAAGTTTTGTTTAAGGAACATGAATGCATAAGTGAACAAGCAAGAATCCATTCACTTCATCAAAGTGCACAAATATGATCAAACTATGCTAGAAACTCAAACAAGATCATTGTTAGAGAAGCAAGATCAAAACTGAAGATCCAAGAACATTCTGGACAGCACGTCATCAGAGGATGATGACGTCACGAAAGGATACCTCCAAAAGACGTCACCAGAGGATACCTCAAGAAGACGTCACCAGAGGATACCTCCAGAAGACGACATTAGAGGATACCTCCAGAAAATACTATCAGAGGATATCATCAGAGGGAAGAAAAAATGATATTATCAGAGGATATTATTCATGGTCCAGACCAGAAGGAAACATTGTCTAGAAGGAGACTTGGTCAGACCAGAAGGAAACAGAGTTCAGAAGATAACTCAGTCCCGAACAGAAGACATGTTCCAGATTTGGTCAAGAACAGAAGACTTGGTCCAGACCAGATGATAGCATGGTCCAGAACAGATCACATGGTTCAGATCAGAAGATCACAAGTCCATATCAGAATATCACATAGTCCAAATCAGAAGGTTACACTGTTCAGATCAGTCTCTAGAATGTCTAGAATGATCTTCTGTCAAGAGTGATTAGATCAGTCTCCAAAATGATCTTCTGTCAAGAATGATCAGATCAATCTCCAGAATGATCTTCTGTCAAGAATGATCATCAGTTTGTAGAAATGATCATCAGTCTCCAGAATGATTATTATTCTCCAGCATGTTAAAATCAATCTTCAGCATGTTAACATCAATCTCCAACATGTTTAACATCATTTTCCAGCAGTGTATCATCAGTCTCCAGATTGATAAACAATCTCCAGCAGCAAACATCTTTCTCCAGCATGATTAACCACTATGTCCAGAATGATCAAACATCATCCTCCAGTATGACGACATCAATCCAGAATGATACAATCATTCTCCAGTATACTGACCATCATTCTCCAGACTTGTAACATCCTTCTCCAGCTTGACTGCCAAGAACGTTCAACGACCTTGAAGTATATTAACATCATAGCAGATCCAAAAAAAGATCAGGAAGACATCCAAAATGATCAAAACTGAACCTCCAGATTGATTATCAATCTCCAGAAAGTTCAGATACTAGGATTCCAGATTGATTATCAATCTCCAGAATTTTCATTGTAAAGAGAAAAACAAAAATTTACAAAAATAGTAGGACCTCTTTTTGGCTGATGACAAAAAGGGGGAGAGAGAGAAAAAGGAGAAATAAGTAGAAAATGAGAGATAAAAAGAAAGGAGGAGCGAAAAAGAAAGGAGGAGCGAAAAAGAAAGAGATGAATAGAGAAGGAGTTGAAAAGGAGAAGAAACAGGGAGAGAGAAAAATAAAGAGAGAAAAAGAAAGAGTGAAAAAAAGAAGTTGAAAAGGAGAGGAAACAGGGAGAGAGAAAAAGAAAGAGTAAAAAGAGATGGAGTTGAAAAGGAAAGGCAATGTGAAGAGAGAAAAGAAATAGCGAATAAAAAAGGAGTTGAAAAGGAGAGGAGAAGAGAAGAAAAGAAAGCGTGAAAAGAGAAGGAGTTGAAAATGAGAAGAAAAAGTCAGTATCAGACTTAGGGGGAGAGATTGGTCTGAGGAGGAGTAATTCAAGTCTTTGAGTTATAAGCTAGCAAAATAAGTTAAGGTTTTGTCATCATCAAAAATGGGGAGATTGTTGGAACCAAGTTGGTTCTAAGTACTTAGGATTTGGATGTTTACAAAAGCACTCCATGTAATCTTATTTTGAACCTTGAATTATTACATTAAATGCCACCAGAAAATGAAGTTTCTAGTGGCAGAAGATGAAGACACCAGAAAATGCATTTATAAGGTACCAGAGGATGCATCTTGGAATTACCAGAGGATATCTTTGCTGGCCCAGATCAGAAGGAAGCAAAGTCAGAAGGAGACCTGGACCAGACCAGAAGGAAGCCTGCCAGAGGGAGACTTGATCCAGACCAGAAGGAATCATTAGTCAGACTTAGACCAGAAGTTATTCTGACTAGAAGATGGTCTGACAGTGAAATGATAAAACAACCCAGACTTGATCCAAACTTAATCAGAGGATAAGTTAATGGATCCAGAACAAGAGAATCAATCTAGATTTGACCCAGACCAGAAGATAGCATGGTTCAGGGTATGAAACTAAGTCCAGACCAGAAGAAATGATGTACAGAATTGATCCAGACCTGATCCAAAACAGAAGGTAAAAGGTCCAAACTGAAATATTATTTGTCCATAGTTAATTTCAGTTCAATCCAGACCAAGTCCAGTATTGTCCAGATCAGAGGGAAGATATTCAGATCAATGGTTCAGATTTAAGTATTTGACCCAGTGTTGGCCGAGATCAGAAGATCAGACCATGGCCCAGTGTTGGCCGAAATCAGAAGGTCAGAATGTGTGGTCCAGCATTGGCCGAGATCAGAGGATCACAGCAGATCAATTTGCTAGACCAAGTTGGCCGAGATCAGAAGATCAGAAAGTGTGATCCAGGGTTGGCCAAAATCAGAGGATCACAGCAGATCACTTAGTATGGTCCGGATGTGGACTAGCGCAGAAGATCAAATGGTCCAGATTTAATCATAAGGATTAACGGTGGAGATTTAATTAAATTTGATCAAAGTATTAAAAGGATTTATTACAACAATAAAGTGAAGTCGTATGGGTGTTCAGAAGTTGTTGGTGGGAAGAAACTAAAGACAGGATTGGCCAGTTATTTTTGAAAGCAAATCTGAAGCTTAAAAAGATATGTTTTTTATTTAAGTGAAGCCCGATTGGTCAAGATATTTTTGCAAGAGAACCCATCAAGATACAGCTCGAAATTCAGCTTGGAAGAGACCCTAATTCACATCTATAAAAGGAGGCTCAAGGCAGAATACTCAGTATCGAAAATCACAAAAGAGTCATACACTTCCAAAGAAAACACTCAAGTTTTCAATGAGGTTAATTGTGAGTTCCAGCTTTCCAGAAGCAAGCACTCGTGTTTTTCTTTCCCTTGTGTGAGATCTAAGTTGTTGAAGTAGAGTCTACAATCTGAGGGAGTCAGAAGGGTAGCAGATTACTTGGCAATTAGATTCAAGGCGTTGTAATTCCTTCTACAATCTGGGGTTGTCAGATTGGTAGGAGAAGACTTGACTTAAGAAGTCAAGGTGTTGTATTCCTCAAGAGTCTAGGATTGTTAGACTGTTTGAGAAGACTGACTTGGAGGGTCAGTGGAACGGTTGTAATTCAAGGTTTGAATTAGTGAAATCCTTCAAGGTGAAGGGACTGGACGTAGCCTCGTTAACGGTGAACCAATATAAAATTCAGTGTTTTTATTTTTACTTTATATCCGCTGCTAACTCTGTTTTATTCATACATCAAGTTTTGTTTTAAAACTGCAAAAACAGAAAAAATATTCAAGTTAGTCAAACA
The DNA here is from genome assembly GCA_037974295.1 of Cicer cuneatum. NCBI lineage: Eukaryota > Viridiplantae > Streptophyta > Magnoliopsida > Fabales > Fabaceae > Cicer > Cicer cuneatum. The sequence continues at coordinate 69,980,240 of JBBPBO010000001.1, read as the reverse complement.
CAATTCAACTCCCCTTCTCGTGTTTGCACCTTCAAGTTTGTCTAACACTTTCACCAATGTTCTTGAAAAGTTTCACACTTGGATTATATGGTTTGCAAGCGAGTTTACAGTCAAAGTGTTTATATTTATTTAGGATCTTTTTAATATAGTGAGACTGATCCAAACAAATTCCATTTTCTAACCTAGTAATCTTGATTCCTAGGATTACACTCGTTTCTCCAAGGTCTTTCATATCAAAGTTGTTACTCAATAATGGTTTCACAATATTTATAACATGAATGTTTGAACCAAATATGAGTAAGTCATTTACATAGAGACATATGATAGTGCAAATGTCATTTTTAGATTGGTAATAAATACATTTGTCATTCTCATTCACTTTAAACTCATTCGATATAATCAAGTTATCAATTTTGTCATGCCATTGCTTAAGAGCTTGTTTAAGAGCATACATAGATTTATCTAACTTACAGACCTTGTCTTCTTGTCTATGAATTACAAAACCTTCAAGTTGTTCCACATAGATTTCTTCTTCTAGATCACCATTTAACAAAAGTTGTTTTAACATCCATTTGGTGTATCACCAAGTTATGAATAGCTGCCAGAGAAATGAGTACCCTAATGGATGTTATTCTAGTGACTGGTGAAAAAGTGTTGAAGAAATCTATATTTTCTCTTTGTCTAAAACCTTTGGCTACAAGACGTACCTTATATTTATCAACAGTTCCATCGGGTTTTAGTTTCTTTTTCAAAATCCATTTACAACCTATTAGTTTGCAACTAGGACGCAAGTCTACTAAATGCCAGGTCCTGTTAGACTCTAGAGAATCCATCTCATCGTTTATAGCTTCTTGCCATAAATTTGCATCCAATAAGCTACTTTAAGATTTGTAGGATCCTCTTCTAAAGTATAGGTCGTATATTCGGATCCATAATCTTTAGCAACTCTGACTCTCTTACTTCTTCGAGTTTCTGTTTTTGCCTTGTTTGTTGCTTTTCAGTGCTTCTTGTTACAGGAACGTGACTTGGTTCGCTGCCCCACTATTTCTCGATTTGAAAGGGAATTTATTTTCATAGAAGTCAACATCATTTGACTCTATGATGACTTTCGCATTTAGGTCATAAAACCTATATGCTTTATTGTTTACTGCATACCCAATGAATACACATTCATAGGCTCTACTGGCGAGTTTAATTCGCTTGGGATAAGAGATTCTGACATAAACTAGACAACCCCATGTTCGAAGATAAGACAAGTTCGGTTGTCTTTTCTTCACTATCTCATAAAGAGATGTTTCATTTTTAGATTTAAGAATTCTATTCAAAACATAGCAAACAGTCAAAATAATTTTCCCCCACCAATGAGATGCAACACTAGAGTTAAGCATAATAGCAATAACTAGTTCAATAAGAGTTCTATTATTTCTTTCAGCTTTACCATTAGTTTCAGGTGAATAAGGTGTAGTGGTTTCATGTATAATTCCTTGAATTTTATAAAGTTCATTAAATAAACTAGAATCATATTTTGTTCTTCTATCACTATGAAACTTCTTAATCTTTTTACTAAATTGATTTTCAATTTCAGTTACAAAGATCTTAAACATGTCAAGCACTTCACTATTATTTTTCATTAGATATACGAAAGTATAGCCAGAGCAATCGTCGATAAAAGTAATAAAATAACATTTTCCATTTCTTGTTAGTGTCCCATCAAGTTCACATATATCGGAGTGTATTAAATCTAAAGGCTCAGATTCTATAACTACTGATTTATGTGAACTCTTAGTTATTTTAGCTTCACTGCAAAAATCTCATTTTTCAAAATCATTTAAAGGCAACTTTCGAATTAAGCCTAAGTTACTTAAGTTTGAAATCACACGTTTGTTCACATGACATAGTATAGCATGCCAAATATTAAGATCATACAACATGTAAACAAAAGGAGACATTTTATTGATTTCAACATTCAATTTAAACATGTCATTAATGGTATACCCTTTCCCAACAAAAATACCATTTTTAGAAATGGTGTAAAAATCTGGCTCTATAGACTGAGTAAACTCTGCCTTATTAAGAAGAAAACCAGAAACCAGATTCTTCCTTATTTCTGGAGTGTGCATGACATCCTTCAGAATTAAGGTGTTTTTAGAGGTGAATATTAATTTCACATCTCCAATACCATCAACATTAGTGGTGTGAGAATCTCCAAACAACACTTTCTTATCTTCAGTAGTAGTGTATGTTTTAAATATAACATGATCAAAACAGACATGGCGTGAGGCACCAGTGTCTATCCACCAACAATGTTGATTTCAGTTATCATAGAAATTAATTGCTCTTTTGTCAAGTTAGCCTGTTGAGCAGGGCTTGACTTGTTCCTACACTTGCGTTCCATATGACATTCTTTCCCACAATTAAAGTAGAGAAAAAGGCATTTCGAGGAGGTGATTGCTGCTTTATAGTTGTGACCTTTGGAGGGTTCCCATTATTGTTGTTGTTCTTTCTAATGCGATTCTGATTCTTAAGTTGTTTTCCGTTTGGCTTTAGAACTGCTCCGATGAATTTCTTCTTCTTGTTATTAGCAACAAGAAGAACTTCATCTTTTTTGTCTTGCGTACAGGATTCTTCCTCAATTCTAAGGCGGGTTATCAGACTTTCCAGAAAGAATTCTTTTGTTTTATGCCTGAGAATTTTTTTAAAATCTTTCCAAGCAGGGGCAGTTTGTCAATAATAACAACAATTTGAAATTGTTCATTTAGGGACATACCTTCAGAGATGATCTCATGAGCTATTTTCTAGATTTCATGTGGCCGACCTTCCACTAATTTGTCATATGTCATCTGATATTTGGGTGTACATGGGTACAGGTAAACCCGCGAATCTGGTCACCCAATCCAATCCACGTTTTGACCCAACCCATTCAAGTTTGGGTCTAACCCGAACTAATCAATTGAAACTCAATTATGTTCGGTTTGGGTATCGGTTTTAACTTTTTGAACCCGCGAATCCAACCCATTGACGTGACATATATATATATATTATTGATGTATAGTTAAAACTTAGTTGTTGAACTATGATTGAGAATTTGTTGCTAATTTAATTAATTTAAGTGTTTTGTTGTATTTGTTGATGTATTTAAAGTATTAAATGATATGTTGCGATATAATTTTATTATTGTTTAGATGTTCAAGTATTTAAATTTAATTACATTTTTTTAAAATAAAAAATATATATATTTCTTTTATTACCCGTGAACCCAACCCAACCCGCTCATAATCGGGTTGGTTTAATGGAAAAATTATGGGTTAAGAGGTTAACCTAACCCAAATAAAATTGATCAGTTCGACTATCTGATTTGGCTAGAAATGACCCAACTCATGTACACCTCTAGAGGTAGCGGCTAACATCATACTTCTTGGCTCCAGCTTCTTCAGTATCATATTTATTCTTTAGAGCATCCCAAACATGTTTAGCAGTATTGGTGGAACAATAGTAATCATACAGATCATCAACAAGTCAATTTCATAATATAATTCTTACATAAGTAATAATTATGTTCCCATTGAGTTAATTCAACAGTTTTCTTATCTTTTTCTGTTTGTTCACCTGTTTCTGGAATAATAGGAATGTCATCCTTTAGAACATTGGCAACCTTTTTTATGGTTAAGAAAAATAACATCTTTTGTTGCTATCGTTTGAAGTGACATCCCTCAAACCAAAACAGTTTATTGAAATCAGAAGCAGAAGAACCTGTCCCAGTAATTTCATCGGTAGACATGACAAAAAGAAACATCTTGAAATTGTTACTTTTGAGTTTTAAAACCTGTTTAAAAAAATCAATTTATGCCACAAAAAATATTATTGGGTTGAGTCGCAAACTAGGTCACTGGATGAGAGAAAAATGTGCAATTCATCAAACCAAATCCTCATAAATCTGCACTCCGCCTAGGTCTGGCCGGACAGACGGTGGCACACGTGTGGTGGTCTATTTGCATGCATTCTCACTCATTCACAAAATCGGGTACCCTTGGGGCACACCCCAAATGCCATACTTCTACCTTATAAACACTACTAGTGTGTCATCCCTCATATGTAAGACTTCTTTATTTTTTCAATTCACACCAACTAGCTCTAACCATCATGATTTCCAACAATTGATGATATTGATATTACACCAATATTAAACAAAGATAATTTGGTCAAAATAATATTTTATCTTTTATTTATATACTTTTCTTAATACGTGTGAAATGATCAAATGATTTTTTCTTTGCAACGATCAATTTTAGTAATAAGTAATATTAACGTTGTTCGTTTTTAATGCGAATGAAAATCGAATTCACTACTTCTTTATTACTCTACTCACTAACTTCAACTACCAAATCAATTTCTATCTCCCCGCTACAAACTAAAAAATGGACACTAACAAGCAAGTTAGCACGAACTATAAATTTGAGTTGAGATTGGTGCTAAATAGCTCGAAACTAAGCATTTGTTCAACTCTCCTAGACAAATTTGTTTAAGTGGCAAAATGATTTAGTTATTTTGCTAAGGTCTCCCGTGAAGATTCAATTTTAATTATATTGATAAATAGAACTAAAATATTAATATAAAAATTTTATTATTTATATTTCATGAAGTCTTGTAAAAAAGAATTGTTTTAGACTTTAAGATGACTCTATGCTACTCACCAAGATCATGTCATAGTGCCACTACCTAGAACTCATCAAGTGGAAATGGACAAATAGCATTAAAGCAAACGAGTTAGTGCCACTTGTTTTTTTTGTTACATCTTAAAAATGTAAAAATTCAACCGCGTGTAGTAGTGACGCACAACCTTTCATCATCACTAACTCCATGTCATGTATTTCTTAATTGAGTTGGGTCCCATGGATAATTTGACTCGAAAAACACCTCAAATTTTTTAAATTAGCCACATAATTACTTATAAATTATCTATCAACAAATTTTTTATATTATATTTTATACATGTGTATTTTTTAATACAAAGGTATTTACATCCAGCTTTAAAGATTTATCACATGGAGTTGCTGGAATTCATGTGATAAATACTTACCATTTATACAACACAAAGTTTGTATAATATGCTTCTTCTTTGGAGGCATATCCAAATGAAATTTAATATGGTAATGGTAATGCTACCTATATATTCTCAATTTTCTTTTTAATTTTTACATGAGATAACATTTAATTGAAAGAGTTTCAATTTTCTATTATTGTCTATAAATTAAGTTAATCAAACACCATACTTGTAATTTTTCACGAGTTTATCTTGTAATAACAAAAAAAAAAAAAAAAAAAATATTTATGTT